>CAMZMU010000085.1:45717329-46156400 GCA_947311845.1 Poa pratensis
TTAGCATGCACACTCATCTTGTCTTGGAATCCGTTATGTTACGGTATCTACCTATGATACCACCATCACCCTCTCATCATTAATTGCAGTGACACGTATCTTTTTGCCTACGTGGCATGCATGATACTACCTATGATACTCCCACTATGGCTAGTCTAAGATGGAGCGATACTCGAAAGGTGCGCGCCAAGTGACAACCCTAGGAATAAATGACAACCCCTACGATAAGTGACAAAAATAGCAAAGGACACTCCATGGCAGACGCACATCTAGGAATAAATAGAGAACAAAATATTGTCGCTTGTAACTGGAGTGTGCATTTAAGAGTATAGTAGTTATGAACTTCATGTCATGAAATTAAGGAAATACTCTACTTTATTATTTTAGCATGCAAACAAATGACTTGCTTAGGGAGTATTAATTAGCATGACATGCTTAGCAAACTAGGCATGTTTTGATCTTTGAACAAGTTGCCATATGAATACTAATCCTTAAAGCATGAAAATTGTGTGTGCGTCATCATTTATATCGGTGCTTAATATTTGAACCCATATGAATACCATCATTATTTATTGGAGAGAGATCAATTTGTCCATTGTTTAGCCATCGGCCTTGTCCTCGTACATCTTAGAGCAAGTACAATAGAGTGACATGGACGGGCTATAAGGATTAAATTAGTATATTTTTGCTTAGTTGGAGGAGAGAAAAGAGGAGAGAGAAAATGAGTGGGCTCTCATGCAAGAGTCAGCTCTAGCACGTGCTCCTAGGCACTTTGTGAGAGTGGATGGTGGGCCATGTATCAATAAAATAGTTCATCTTTATATCTTACTATTATACATGTTGGCTATAGAGCTGGCTATAGATGACATGGCACTATCTTATAGCCAACACTTGACTCTACTATTGTACTTGCTCTTAGGCCTATGCCAATGTAAGTCTCTTAGCACGGTTTCATATGCATTTTTCTTACGTGGCATGTTAGTTAATAAAGAGAGAGAGAGTGAGGTTGTAGCTTAGCTAACATACAACCTTTGCACGTGGCCATAGGCAAAAAACTATGCTAGCCCAATCACATGCATGCATGAGCCCAAAATCATTAATTTAGACACGACACATACGAAACAATGCATTGGACTAGTTGTTTCTTAGTTATTTATTACACCTATGATGACGTGCTAAGATACAATGCATTGGCATAGGTCTTAGAGAACTGAAATATCCTTACATTTACTGTCTTGGAAGTTGATGCTAGACACAATCGGCGAGGCATCGTGAGTGATGATCCGATCGGTTGGTGATATGCTTAGATTTAGCTTGCAGCTTCTTCTTTTGCATTCTCTCTATAAATATTGACCTAAATTAAAAAAAACTTGTTTTTACAAGTATACAATAAATAAGAACCTGGATAAATCCATATTCATTTTTTACGTCGTGAAACCATAAACATTCTATTTGATAATAGTCCATTTTGTAAAAGGCAACTATTTATCGGACATTCAATTAATGCACTAGGTCCATAAAGTCAAATGGTTTTTCTTGTATTTTCGAGAATAATGCATTTCCTTTTTGTGCACATTCTTGATGTCTTAGAGACCGTGTTAAGGTTTGGATTTGTGGTTATGGACTAAGTTCTCCGGGACTTCCCCCTTCCTCTTGTCGAGAGTATCCGGTTTGACGTCAACGGCATGCTTATGAGTGTCCCAACCTTGCTTCTCAAAGAATATAGAGGGTGATCTACATTAGCGGAGATTATATGAAGGTTGAGTACACATAGTTCTCCGTTGAACAAGATAATAGAGTAATGATATACGTTAAGGTGATACAATGATGGAATCACAATTCAAAACAAAACCGAGTGAAGAGGCGACAAGCATCGATTGACGGTCATCAGATAGCGAGTAGTCGAGATAAAAAACATGTTTTTTTGTGAAGTGGTAGATAACACATACATTGCCCTCGACACTAACATTCACAAGAATATAACCTAACTAACAAATGTATTAAAATCTTGTATTTCTTATTCCATAACAACCCACGGGTATTTAGACATAGCTTATATGTGTTGCGAGATATAAATTGGAGGTGTCAAGACACTGTATTTTTTGTAATATCTTTTTACATTAATGGAACTAGAAGGATACCCCGCGCTTGGAGCGGGTATCTAAATCTAATAAAATACATGAAACCTGAAGTTGACTATAAATATATGCAAGAATTTGTTGGTCATAGCAGTAGAATAAGAGTTATATGATTTTGATTGTTGAAAATAATTGCAAAAAAATCACTTGATTGATAATCTACTTTCAGTGATTCACTTGCACAAGATTTAATTTTTTAATTAGATAGTGGGATCGTGTGATCTTATCGTTAGAACGACAAAAAAAAAGATGACGTGAACAATTTCTTAGCTAAAGGAAAAGATGACGTGGATGCATGTATGTAGAGATAAACAATAATAAGTAATTAATGTTAGTAGTATGATGTGGACAATTGATTGGCTAAGTGGTTTTTTTGGATAGCAAATATTATGGCTGGGTTTAGAGAAAACGAGTTTTAGCCGATTTTTAGCGAAACCAGTTTTGATAATTTATCGGTTATAAATCGGTTTAAGGAAAACTATGTTTGGGTTAGAAAAAGATAAAACTTGTTCCTCTAGTAGCGCATGTTCTCCCTTTCGTGAGTGTGCTTCCTTCTGCCGCTCAATCTTTTTCGAAGAGTGCTCGACGCCGCATGTTTTAGGTGCTGGTGTGCACGACGACTGATGTGCAATCGGAGCTTCAAGTTTGGCCTGGAGCTGCTCCGGGGCGAGTCCCGATGCCCGATCATCGTCATTGAGCAGAGGTCGTCCGCCACGGACAACGGCGAGCACACCTTAACCAATGCTAGAGCATGCCCAATGTCGCTCTAAACGTTCAACGCATTCAACGCCAAATCTCGACAGTTCAATCGCGGGAACGAAAGGCCAGATATAAGGGTTGTGCGCCATATGAGTTATACAAGCTCATAACCAGTTTTTATTATTCTACCCAAACGAAATTTTAGTTTGATAGAGCATCTCCAACCGGAGCCCTCAAACCTGTCCCAAACGTCCGGGCAGACAGCCCGGACACGTTTTGGGCCGAAAACCATCACCCAACCATGCACCCCATAGTCAGCCCAAACGTCCGGGCAGTGCGGGAAACCCCAAAGCCAGCCCATATGTGGGGAGGGTTTGGGGCCGTCCGGACGCCTTCGCCACGTCGGACCTGGCAACGCGGACCTACACAATTTTCCCCTAAATCAGACGGAAACCCCTGCTTCTCCCTCTTCTTCCTCCGCTCTGTCCAGTTTGGCCGCACCACTCTGCTCCGCCGCCGTCCCCTTCGTGTAACCGCCGCCGCCCCGAAGCAACAGCGTGCGCAGCCAAGTCCTCCGCGGTCGTCGGAACCCGTCGGCGGAAGAACGTCACCTGGACGCTCCGCTTCTGGTATGTTTTGAATCACCCGACATCCACCTCGCTCTCAAAGTGTTTGTGTAAATGCCTGAGCCGGTTTTTGATTCAGTGTTCATGTATGTAGCCATGCCAAGTCCTCCGCGGTCGTCGGAACCCGTCGCCGGAAGAACCTCACCTGGACGCTCCGCTTCTGGTACGTTTTGAATCGCCCGACATCCACCTTGCTCTCAAAGTGTTTGTGTAAATGCTTGAGCCGGTTTTTGATTCAGTGGTCATGTATGTAGCCATGGATTCTTCTTCCGACGAGGAGTACGATTACTCGGCCATGGATGAGTTGGTTTACAACGAGTTCATCGACGGGTCTAGTGACGATGACATGTTTGAGGACGGAGACGAGGAGGCCGCCATGTCGATGATGAGCATTCAAGAGGAATTGGAGAAGAAGGAGGAGCACGTTCTCAACTTCCGGGGATCGATTAAGGGGCGGATCACCGTGGCCCGTGATAGGCTCAAAGGCGCTCGAGATCTCTATGACGATTATTTCAACCGTCCGAAGCCGGTCTTTCATCAGGGGTTTTTCCGACGTCGGTTCCGGATGAGCTCAATAATGTACGCGTGCATAGAGGAGGAAGCAACTAAGTATGATGATTACTTCAAGTTGAAGTATGATTGCTGCGGAAAACTATCCTTCTCTCCTATGCAGAAATGCACCGCTGCTTTGAGAATGCTTGCCTATGGAAAAGCCGTGGATGCCATAGACGAGTATGTAACGGATGGGAGAGAGTACATGCATTGAGGCTATGGAGAGATTTTCATACGCCGTGGTTAAGGTGTTTGGAAAGGAATATCTGAGAGAACCAAATGCGAGGACACCCAAAGGCTATTGGCCCTAGAAGAAGCAAGAGGATTTCAATGTATGCTAGGTTCAGTTGATTGCATGCATTGGCAATGGAAAAACTGTCCAACGGGGTTGCGTGGGCAGTACCAAGGTCACAACAAAGAGGCCACAATCGTACTTGAAGCTGTGGCCTCTCAAGACTTGTGGATTTGGCATGCGTTTTTTGGCATGCCCGGTTCTCACAACGACATCAATGTGCTTCAGCGCTCTCCCCTGTTCAAGAGGCTCTGTGATGGGGATGCTCAACCATGCAACTTCACCGTCAACGGACACGACTACACCATGGGATACTATTTTGCAGATGGTATCTATCCTCAGTGGGCGGCATTTGTGAAGACTATCAGCAATCCAACTGGTCCCAAAAAATGTGGATTTGCAGCTGCACATGAGGCTGTTAGGAAAGATGATGAGAGGGCATTTGGTGTGCTGCAAGCTCGTTGGGGTATAGTCCGTGGAGCCGCAATGATGTAGGATCCGGAGGTACTATGGAAGGTCATGACTTGTTGTGTAATTTTGCACAACATGATTGTGGAGGATGAGGGAGAAGGGGCAGCTCGCACGGATTTTGAGAAGCCTGGAGAACATGTCTACCTACCTGAACAAGATGCAGAGTATGTCATGCACTTCCTTGAGATGCATCGACAACTTCGAGATGAAAAAGTGCACACCCAACTTCTCAATGATCTGGTGGAGCATATGTATGTCTTCATGGGAAATCAGTGAATTTCAATTTGCATTGATTTGTGTCTGAATAATGTGAACTCTTATGTCCGGCTATTTTTATTTGTTTAGATACAATTATTTGTTGTAATAAGGTGATTTGAACTATTTATTTAGACTCCAAACTAGTTATATGATGAACGTGCATGGCTTGCATGTTTTTAGTTGTCAAGATTTGAACATTGTGGTTGTAGAGCACCACTTTTGGGGCCTGTCCGGTCACTGTCCGCGGACACGCCCGGACGTGTCCACGGACACTTTGGAGGCCGAATTTGGGGTCTCCGGTTGGAGATGCTCTTACACGGTTATTTTGGCTTCTGGAAAACATGTTATGCTAAACTCTGTATCCAAACGAGTCCTAAAAAAGCAAATGATGTAGATAATTTACATGTTAAGATAAACACAATAATTGCAGTTAGTGGGGTTTTGTTTTATAATAACTAAAGATAAAGCGGTCACTTCTAAAAAAAAGGGCACTCAACTAGTTTATGAGACCCGAGGCTCAAGATGAGCCCGGCTTTAAATTAATGAAGCCAACATCCCAACATTGTTCGTACATTCGGCAAGGCCGAAAACACAGAGCACGCAGGCTCGAAAAGAAAGATACATAGTCCACACGAAGATAGCAGAAAGTAAGGTGAAGGTGAATACTACCACAGCAGCAGCTGCAACTACTCCGGAAGTGTAGAAAGACACCTAAAACAGAGTCTATGTCCTCCAAGACATCGAAAGACTCGTCTCCTGGTCCCACAAGACACAGGGAAAGAGCAGGAAAAAAGGGGGTAGGGACTCATCCCGGCACCTCCCTGACGCGGGCATAGAGCGAATGAATCCTGCTAATCGTCAGCTCCAGCGCCCCTCGGTCTTCACTCCTAGCCACTGGCTTCCATACCTGCATAAACATAGATAGTTTGTATAGACCGTCAGCTACCTGTGTGGGCAAGATGCCCTCAATAGTGAACTTGTTCCTAGTCGTCCAAAGCGTCCAAACTAAGGCGGCGCAAGTCGTCCAGAGAACCCGTCTCGTCTGCCCCGTGCATTTGCGTACCTCCCGGTACACGTCTGCAAAGCAGGCGGGGTTCCACCCACATCCCAGCAGCTCGCGTACTGCGCTCCACATGAACCTCGCCAAAGGGCATGTGAAGAAAATGTGGTTTGTATCCTCGTACTCTCCACAAAGAGCACAACGCCCCGTGGAAGGCCCCTGCCTCCTACGGATGTTGTCATTGGATGGGAGGCGTTTCCTAATCAGTTGCCAAAGGAAAATCCTAATCTTACGGGGGACCCCAATCCGCCAGATTTCCAAGAAGTGTTGGCGAGGCGCACCTTGGCAAAGCTTCTTATACAAAGAACTCACTGTAAACCTCCCCGAAGGTTCCAGTGCCCAAGTTATTTGGTCTTGCTCAGAAGAAAGCCGAAACCCATCCAATTCTCGCCTGAGGTTGTCCCATAGAACGACCTCTGCGAAGCCAAAAGAACGGCGCCAAGGGATGTCCCACTGACCCCGTCTCATCGCATGGGCAATGGAGGCCTCCGGTTCTGCACAGATGGCAAATAACCCCGGGTATCTGTCACACAACGGACTAGAGCCCACCCACCAGTCCAGCCAGAACCTAGTCGATGTCCCATTGCCCACCTGGTGTTTTGCCCCCAAGCGAAACACCTCTTTGACTTTCTGGATGGCTTTCCAGAATTGGGAGCCGTGCGAATGGTTATCCACCAACAAGTCTTTGTTACAGAGGTATTTGTTACGGAGAATGTCGGCCCACAAGCCTTGTTCCCCCGCATACAACCTCCAGATCCATTTGGTCAGAAGGCATTGGTTCATGCGCTTGGTGTTCATGACCCCCAGACCCCCAAGGCCTTGGGCATGCACACATCCGACCACCGCACCCAATGATATTTACGCTTGGTCACTCTATCGCCCCAGAAGAAGCGGGCACGGTGTGAGTCCATGGCATGGTGCGTACCATTCCCAAGAAGGCACACCCCCATAGCGTGGAGTGGGAGGCTCAAGAGTCATGCGTCCACCAGGGTGAGTCTGGCAGCTGAAGACATGAGTTTACCCATCCAAGGATCAGCTCGCTTGCCTACCTTCATCGGGAGCGGACCCCAATCCGCTGCCGTGAGCGCCCTGTCACTAATGGGAAGACCCAAGTACGTGAAGGGGAAAGATCCTAGCTTGCAGTTAAGCATGTTAGCGATCCGTTGCTGCTCGTCCGGCGAGGCCCCAGGACCATGACCTCACTCTTGTGGAAGTTGATCCTAAGCCTCGACATGCTCTCAAAACATATGAGTATGAATTTGAGGTTAGCAATGGCCAGGTCGTCCGGCTGAATCATGATGATCGTATCATCCGCGTATTGCAGATGTGATACCCCCCAGGTAACAGATCAGGACAAGTCCACAAATGTGTCCCCTCCTCTTGGCTGCATCTAGCACTGCCGCAAGGGCCTCTACCACGTAGTCGAATAGTAGAGGAGATAGCGGGTCACCTTGGCGAACCCCACGGCCATTTCTGAAGAAGTTACCGACTTCCCCATTAATGGTGATGGCAGTCTGGCCCCCCCCCCCCCCGAGACCAGCCCCATAGCCCTGTGCACCCACCCGGGGTCGAAGCCCTTCCGAAGAAGAACCTCGCGTAAGAAGGGCCATCGTACGTGGTCGTACGCCTTCTCGAAGTCAAGTTTCAAGAAAACCCCCAAGTTTCTTGGTCTTGACCTTGTGCACAATTTCCTGAAGGGAGAGGACCCCCTCATGGATATGCCTCCCCCTAATGAAAGCAGATTACGTTCTGCTGATCGTGCGGTGGGCTATAGGGGTGAGGCGAAGGGCGTAGGCCTTGGCCACAAACTTAAAGATCACATTGATCAAAGCGATGGGGCGAAATTGCCTAATGTCCTCAGCCCCCGGCACTTTCGGGATTAAGGTAAGGACCCCAAAGTTTAGTCAAGCAATGTCCACCCTCCCAAGGGCGAAACCATTCGCAATAGCTAGAATATAAGGTCTGAGCAAGGGCCAAAACCTTTTGAAGAACGCCACCGGGAGGCCATCGGGTCCCGGGGCCGTGTCAACCTTCATGCTGCGGAGCACTAGGTCCATCTCTTCACTCGTGAAGGTGAGCATGAGGTATGTGTTCTCCTCCTCTGTGACCCGTCTCAACGTGTCCCAGAGCGAATGCGAGGTCGTGAACTGGCACTGATCGCCCTCATCACCCAGGAGGTTGCGATAAAAATCGTAAATGTGTGCCTGAATCTCCCGAGGATGGGAGATGATCCCCGACTCTGCTACAAGTCGGGAAATGGCGCATTTCCTCCTCCTCCCATTCGCGACTGCATGGAAAAAGACTGTGTTGGCATCACCCTTAAGCAGCCATTGGAGACGACTCCGTTGACGCCAGTATTCCTCCTCCACTTTCGCTAAGTGGGTGAGTTGGTCTTCCAGATGATATCTAAGGGCCCAACCCTCATCATCCAAACCAGAGGCATCTGCGCGGCCATCCAGCACCTGGATCTGCCGCAAGATGTCAACCTTAGCATCTCTATCAGCCCTTCCTATATTAGCCCCCCAGCCTTTTAGGAACTGCCGTAGGCCTGCAGAGATGGCCTGCCATGCATCAATGGGGTCTGCGAAGGCACCCCCAAGTGCCTCCAGCTCGCGCCATTTGGCAGCGACCAGGTCCACAAACTCCGGTCTCTCCAACCAGGCCTTCTCAAAAAAGAAGCGTGAGCTCCTCTTCTTAAGCTCCTCCCCTGAGCTTAACACCAGTGGTGCATGATCCGAACCGATGATGGTCTCCGCCGTCAGAGAGCATAGCGGGAAGAGCAATTCCCATTCGACCGACATAAGTACCCGATCCAACACCGATCGAACCGGGTTTAACTGTCGGTTGGTCCAGGTGTATCTGGCTCCGCCTCTACGGATCTCTCGCGGAGCATGGTTGGCAATGAAATCATTGAATTTATGCACTCGCGGCCAGTTGATGTTATCGTTATTTTTGTCCGCTGATCCCCTAATCAGGTTAAAATCACCTCCCACCACCAATGGGAAGGGGCAGGCCTCCACCGCAGAAGACATCTCAGCAAGGAAGTCATCGGTGCGCCTATGGTCTGTCGGGCCATATACCACAAACAGAGACCAAGTCTGTGTAGTATCTAGCTGTAGGACGTCTGCCCTGATGAAGTAGGAGCCACTACTCCGGTCCTTCACCTCAAAGGCATCCTCGTTGACACCTAACAACATACCCCCAGAGTGGCCATTGGCCGGGGTCGAGTGCCACACGAATCGCCCGCCGGGGTCGATACTCAGCAGCTTGGATGTAGTGAACGAGACTTTAATGGTCTCCTGCAGACCCACAAAGTCTAGCCTCTCTCGGGAAATAAAGTCCTTAATCTGGGTTCGGCATCCCGGTTTGCCGAAACCCCGGATGTTATAGAAGCCCGCACGCATCAGGATCGTGTGGTCTTCCTCCGTCCACGACGGGATGCCACCTTTTGAACACTCGCACCCGAACCTGTGGATGGTGGGGCGGTCTTGGGTTGGGTCATGGGATCATCCATGGCCTTGTCCCCGGCGTGCACCTCCGGGGCGTCGACCCCCTCGGTGGTCTCACAAGGAGCCTCGGCAGCCGCCTTGGCTGCTGCGAGGTCCTTGCGGAAGTTCGCCTCTGCGATCACTGCCTGAGGCTCTTCCTTAGCACGAATAAGGGAGAGGACCTCGGTTTCCCGGCCGGATTCCACCGAAAACGCTAAAGCTACGTCGTGAACTACCGCAACTAAGTGTTCATCAGGTAACTCATGTAAGATAGCAAAAATGGGAGTGGGAAGCATAGGTACCTGATGGGATCTCCAGGTTCCTGACCGCCGCGCGACGCTCCGCCGAGGGAACCGCGGCGTCGGGGCCGTGCAACCTCGCACTCTTGCGCTGCGGTCCAGACACCGCCGGCTTGGCGTGATGCCGCCGCAGCACCCCGGTGCCAGGCTCAGCCACCTCGCCCGCCGCCTGCGGCTCCGCATCGACGAGCTCACCCTCAGATTCCGCATCCGAGACCCCGAAACCGTCCTGGAGAGCAGAGGAGGACCTAGGTGGGGATGCGGCTGGCTGCACCACCACCACCATCTTGGGGCCCCGCGAGGCCGCCTCAGCACGCATCTTCTCCAGGGTGGCAAGGGAAGGGGGCCACGCGGATGCCCCCTGCAGGTTCGAGCCGTACTGGTCCACCACCAGCGGCTCGGAGGCCGACGCCTCCAACTCAGTCCCAGCCGGCGCATCCGCCATGGGCTGGTCACCCGTCCCGTAGACGGTGTGGGACGAGGAGCCACCAAGCTCCTTGGCGGCCTTGTAGGCCATGTCCTTCTCCCCGGCAATCCGCCACTCCTCCTCGCTGATGCTGTGCTCCGAGTCGCTGTCGTTCGCAGCGGGAGGAGGGGGAGGGGGAGGCGCAACCGCAAGAGCCCGGGGTTGGTCCACCTAGATGCCGATGTTGAAGCCCTCCTTGCGGTGGAAGAGCTGGGCGTAGCCATTGAGCTTGGCTGGGTTCCTGCACGCGATGCGCATGCACATTGGCTGCGGGCGCGCCAAGGTGGTAGCATCCACCTCCAGGGGCCTGCCGAGCATACGCATCGCAGCCATGAGCCGGAGAGCGTTCCGCAGGCGCTTGGGAAGCCCCGTGAGCATGATCCACGCCTCCTGCAACACCGCCACCGGTGCAGGGTCCGCATCCGCAAGCCGAATCGCTGCCTCGGTGTCGCTGAGGGGCAGGAACAGCTTCCCGCTGCGAGCGCTCATCTTGAGGATCTCACGGGACGGGAAGACGGCCGAGAACTCCAGCGCGGCCACCTGCCGCACTCGCCAGTCCCAGTCGTCCTCGACAAGGTGTCGGAGCTCAGCTTCCAGAGCCTGAGCCGAGAGGCCCTCCCCTTGAAGGAGATGATCGCCTCATTGGAGTCGTCCTCCAAGTCCTCCTCCCCCATCTCGAAGTCGAGGTAGAAGAAACCCTCGCCCGAAATAGCCTGGCCCATGAAGTTGAGGCTTGGCGAGGGTGCGGCGAGCGAGCACTCCGCCGAGCTGTGGCCATCCATCCCGCAGCGGCCGCACTTCGGCGGGAACGTGCACTTGGACTGGAAGTGGCCAACTTGGCCACACTTGAAGCACTCGGCTTGGGATTCACTCGGGCCACCCGAGCCGGAGACCGGGGCCAGCGAGGGGCCACGCGCCGCCGGCCGCTTCTTGGCCTGAGGAGGTGGCGCCACGCCCCTTGCACCCGCCGCCGCGGTTGGAGCCGGCGCAGCACCACGGCCGCCACCATGGGGAAGGGAGGGAGCAGCCGCGCCCGCTGGCGCGCCCACCTGGGACTGCGCAAGCGCCTCCCGCTTCTTCTCCCGCGCCAGCCACCAGCGCTGGTTCTCCTTGCGCCCCTGCTGGCCGGCGCCGCTGCCCTGGCCCTGACGAGCCGCCGGGCGACGGTTGCCCGCGCCCGCACCTGGGGCCGCGTTCGGCGCCGCGCCCCTTGCACCCACCGCCGCGTTCGGAGCCGGCGCGCGCGGCGCCGCCCCACTGGCGTTCGCACCGATGCCATGACCGCCTGCGCAAAGGTGGATGAGAGTGGGGAGGGTGGTGGGGAGAGGCGGATGCGGCGCGCCGAGTTTCGGTGTCGCTGGATGTCCTCCGCCGCCGCCGGGAAACCTAGGGTTAGGTCTCGCGCACCGCGAGGAACCCACCAATAAGTAGGATCCGTCACGGGTGGGCCGACGACGGGCTGGGCCGCAACATCCGCATCCGCTGAGGCCCCCAAGCCCAGCAAACCCCACTCGGGTCGTGGAGCCCAACAACCCGCCAAGGTAAGTTGGGCCTCCTCATGGGCTTCCGCCACCAGAGGGAAAAAGGCCGGCCCACCAAGTGGCACGTCCCAGGTCTCGGAGAGCACGAACCCTAGGTTCGTCTCCGGCATCCTCGCCTCCAACGGAGGCGGCGCGCTCGCCGGCGGGGAAACGGGCCACACGGCCGGCCGAGCACAGGGCGGTGGCGCGACCACCGCATCTAGACTAGAGCTAAGGGAGGAGAGCTGTACCTGCTTGGGAGCGGTGGCGCGGGAGCGAACCTCCGCGCGGCGGCCGGCGCGGCTGCGCCGGCGAACCTCCGCGCGGCGGCGAGAACCTGGAGCCACGGCCGCCCGGCGCAAAGGCCGTGCGCCGGCGAGGGGACACCTTGTGGCGGGCGACCGCCAGAAAATCCCCCAGCGTTGGCGAGTCCCTCGGCGCCGCCGCTCGATCCCCATCCTCGCTGGGCTCGCTGACCTCCGCCTCCGACCAGTCCACCGCCTCCCAGAACCTGCCGCGCAGGCCTCCGCCACTCAAGGAAGGGCGGGAGCAAAGGCCCGCCGGCGAACGGCGGCTGGTGGAGCCCGGGGACGCGGGGGGCGGCGCATCGCCGCCCAAGTCGCCAAAGCCCATCTCTTTTCTGTCTCTCAGTGACTCAACTAGTTTATCGCAATGCAGCAATCTTGGTCAACGTTTGTAACGGGCAGACCGAGCTTGGAGTGATCATTCCATATCTGTTTCCCTTAGTTTATAATCCTATATACTGGGGCGCTGTTCGTCAACGGCTTAAGCGGATATACCCGAGCATATTTCAAATATCCGTTCTGTGTTCTAGCTGGATTTTTTTATTTTGGGTGAGGAATTCTCTCTCTGGAGCGATCATATATTATTGACGGTGCTTTTTCGCTTCTTATTTTTCTCGCGAAACGTACCGTGCTCGTCTTCTCGACGGCATCGAGAATGAGAAAGCTAATTTTTCGTTCGTTGCCGTATGGCGGCTGGATGGTATCGGATTGAACTGATGCCACACGACGACCGCTAGGAGTAGTATTTCACACGCAGGACGGACGACCGAACAAGGGCTGTTCGATTTTGTGTTGTTATCAATGTAGCACCCCCATTTGTAAATCAGGGAAGGTACGGCCTGGGTATGGTTTCTTTGTTGATAGACAGTTTGGTATGGTGCTGTCGAAGTTGCCAAATTTGTCTTCAAACTTTTACTAAAGAAAGATTGTCCAATTTCCTTTATGTGCGTCACACGTAGCATATTCTCGGAGATCATCTTTGCCAAATTTGTTGATTCCTGGGCACCAGTTATTTATCGAAACGCGGTCCTAGCGGGGATCATATGATCCTATTGGAAACAAAATATTGTGTGCGGACAAAGCGTGGGTAAATCAATTACTTCCTCATGTCCCTTTTACTTCAAATATTAGGCTTGTCTTAAGTTTGACATTATAAACTTTCACCATGTTTATAAGACAAAATACCTACATTATTTCGAATAATATTAATTTGGTATTACGAATGTTGATTTTTTTCCTTAGGGATTCGGTCAAACTTTAATTAAGACAAACATAATATGCGGAGTAAAAAGTTATGGAGGGAGTACTGGACACCAGTAAGATCTTCCATTCTCGCATAAATAAAAATTAAATCTTGTCGCGAACCAAAAAAGATCTTCCCATTCAAAATCAATTAAAATTCTTGAGGTTCGAGAAAAATAAATTGTCGTAGCTTGGTTCGCGTGAAAGATGCGATTCTACGATAGGAAGAGATCACAAGTACTGTTGTCAATGTCGCAACTGGTTGACGAGTACTAGTACTGGAGTACATTATAGGATAGGAACGGATCAGAGAAATTAGACACCGTGAAAACCGTGGACTTTCGGGATCATCTGGACAGAGATATCATTCCTTAATCTATACAATGTCATTTTGATGGCTGGAGCTCCATGATCATCGAGCAAGTTCAACGAATGCTGCGCGCGATCCCAAAAGTCCACCCTCATGTCCTTGTCCGCCGCAACCATAGCCAATGGTTGCGACTTAAGCAATGAGTTCAGAGAGGAGCTAGCAATACTCAGCCTAGCTATTTATAGCCGCAGAACCGCGGCATCTGTGCACAGACATTTCCAACAGGTCTCAGACATTGCCGCTCTCTCCCAGCGCTAGCTTTGCAGTGGCAGCAAGCATGGCGCCGTCGGAGCACCAAGGGCTGCAGGTGCTCAGCGCGCTTGACGCGGCCAAGACGCAGTGGTACCATTTCACGGCCATCGTCGTCGCCGGCATGGGCTTCTTCACCGACGCCTACGATCTCTTCTGCATCTCCCTCGTCACCAAGCTGCTCGGCCGGATTTACTACACTGACCTGTCCAATGCCAACCCCGGCACACTGCCTCCCGGCGTAGCCGCGGCTGTCAATGGCGTGGCCTTCTGTGGCACGCTCTCCGGCCAGCTCTTCTTCGGGTGGCTCGGCGACAAGATGGGCCGCAAGAGCGTCTATGGGATGACGCTCATCCTCATGGTCATCTGCTCCATCGGGTCCGGGCTCTCCTTCGCCCACACCCCGAAGAGCGTCATGGCCACGCTGTGCTTCTTCCGCTTCTGGCTCGGCTTCGGCATCGGCGGCGACTACCCGCTGTCTGCCACCATCATGTCCGAGTACGCCAACAAGAAGACCCGCGGCGCCTTCATCGCCGCCGTGTTCGCCATGCAGGGCTTCGGCATCCTCGCCGGAGGTATCGTGACTCTCATTGTCTCCTCCGCGTTCCGGGCGGCATACCCGAAACCGGCCTACCAGGATGACGCCGCCGGGTCCATCGGGTCGGAAGCAGACTTCATCTGGCGCATCATCCTCATGCTCGGCGCCGTCCCGGCTCTGCTCACCTACTACTGGCGGATGAAGATGCCAGAGACAGCGCGGTACACCGCCCTCGTCGCCAAGAACGCCAAGCTAGCGGCGTCCGACATGTCCAAGGTGCTACAGGTGCAGCTCGAGGATGAATCGGAGAAGATGGAGGAGATGGTCAGCCGTGGCAAGAATGAATTCGGCCTCTTCTCCCCGCAGTTCGCACGACGCCACGGTCTCCACCTCGTCGGCACGGCCACCACATGGTTCCTCCTCGACATCGCCTTCTACAGCCAGAACCTGTTCCAGAAGGACATCTTCACCGCCATCAACTGGATCCCCAAGGCGCGCACCATGAGCGCCATCGACGAGGTGTTCCGCATCTCGCGCGCGCAGACGCTCCTGGCGCTCTGTGGCACCGTGCCTGGGTACTGGTTCACCGTCTTCCTTATCGATGTCGTCGGCCGCTTCGCCATCCAGCTCATGGGATTCTTCATGATGACCGTCTTCATGCTCGGCCTCGCCGTGCCGTACCACCACTGGACGACGCCCGGCAACCAAGTCGCCTTCGTGGTCATGTACGGCTTCACCTTCTTCTTCGCAAACTTCGGCCCCAATGCAACCACATTCGTCGTGCCGGCGGAGATCTTCCCGGCGAGGCTGCGGTCGACGTGCCATGGGATATCAGCCGCTTGTGGGAAGGCCGGAGCCATGATCGGGGCGTTCGGGTTCCTCTATGCCGCGCAGGACCAGCACAAGCCGGACGCTGGGTACAGGCCCGGGATCGGCGTCCGTAACTCGCTCTTCGTCCTCGCCGGGATCAACGTACTCGGGTTCGCCTTCACATTCCTCGTGCCCGAGGCCAACGGGAAGTCGCTGGAGGATATGTCCGGCGAGACCCAGGACAACGAGGACGAGGCACGCGAGGCCAAAGTGCAGCCTTCCATGGCCTAAACCGGCCGTATGTGAGAACTGAGAGAAGTCGATCCATCGATCGTCTTTGGAAATTGGAAATGCTATTTATTTTTATATGTAAAGTCAATGTCGTGCTTTGTTTCGAGGATGCCTACAAATTGTTGTTTTATTGGATATTGTGATACGATGCAATAACTGTTGTTTCGTTGTTTACATGTTGAGTTGGGCTGACTTTGATAATTTGCTTTCTATCGTGCATTGATCTAGTGTTGGATGGTGCTGAAACATTTGTGTTCAAAATGTATCATCATGCTTCAAAGAACTACACGGATCTTCGAGGGTGGACCAATACACGGTATAAACTTATTTCTTCTTTATTATGGTGGGACAAAATAAATTTGGGCTTGTATAGTTTGTGTCATGCGATTTTGTTGGATTTACAAAAAAGGAGAGAGCTCCACTATACAATGAAACAAGCACTAGATGACCCATTTGAGATTCTCTGACTTGGAAAGTCTTGAGATGTTTGGGTGTCGGTTTTGGTTGTCAGGGCAATTTAGTCGTCGACTCGTGGGGAGCACGGTCTTGAGACCGGCGCGGTGTATTTTGTGTTGTATCGGTTTTCGGCCAGTTTCTTTTATAAACTGGTCATTTCTTTTCTTCTATATCAATGAAAAGGTAAATATTTTGCCTCGTTTCAAAAAAAAGTCCTGAGTAGTCATTGATGTGTGGATCCCACATGTTAGTGACTCAAAGTCGCATGACTTTGAGCCCAACTTCACAAAATCCATGCCTTTAGATGACACCCTATATGTTGTCACGAGGGAGTGCTATAAAAAAGATGTGCAAGTTAGGTGTAGAAAAATATATGGAAAATAACTAATAGATGGAAGCTTGAGACTGTTGCTCTTTTTATAAAACTGTGAAAATAACAAAAAATCAGCATATATAGTTGATACAAAAAAATTAGGGAAATACGAAAGCATTATTGAGAGAATTTGCTTAAAACTTGTTTTCTCTTACCGTGTGTATTAATGTCTAAGCACACACACACCAATGTGAACTAAGGCAACCTATTAAAGTTTCTCATGTTCTGTTGCGGCGTGTATGGTGCAAAGGAGAGAGACTTGGAGCGTTTGAGTAAGTAAAAAAAAACAGCGGACGGTATAGTAGGAAGCACTGGCAAGGTTTCCGTTGTTGACATCCTTGGCGGTATATTAGGGGACTGTCTAATTTACAGTCGGCTGTGTTTCATTTGGCGCACAGTCGTTTTTCTGACCAGTAGCATTCTGCCACGCGTTTCTTTGTTAACAAAACGGACCAAAAAACGTGTGTGACAGGAGGAAATCACAGTCACAAAAAAACGCGCCGGAAACTATTACTACACGCCCGAGCAGCAGACGGCCAACTCAATCTGGATAACAGAGCAAAAAACGAGTGTGACAGAAGTAAATCACAGTCAGAAAAATACGCACAGAGGAAAAAGTTCAAAAGTTCAGAGACAAACATTCAAGAGGCACTCAAAAGAGGCAAAATTCAGATGACACAAACATACATTCAAAAGACACATTTCAAATGAATTCAGAGACAAAAGGACTGAAGGGAAAGACCAAACATAAATTCACATGACACATTTCAGATGATTTCAGAGACAAGGAAGGAAGGGAAAGAATAACATATTTTCAGAAAACACAATTCAAAGACACAAACATAAATTCAGAGGACAAAATTCAGAGACAAACATTCAAGAGGCACTCAAAAGAGGCAAAATTCAGATGACACAAACATAAATTCAGAAGACACATTTCAGATGAATTTAGAGACAAAAGGACTGAAGGCATGAGACTATTAAAGAACATGCAAAAAGATGCAGGTATACTATATATATGCTAGACTATTACCAGCAAAGAAGCCATCCCTGAAAATAACAAAACAAGCAGGACGTCAAACCCCTGCCTCCAAAATATTCCAATATTCAAACCTACACTTAACTCTAAGTTCATGCAAACCCCTTGATAGCATTAGAATTAGGGCATTATCGCACACACAAAATACATACTGCTACCCAGAAAATACTGCCTTCAACACACACACAAAAACGCATGTACAAACCACATCATAAACGAGCAGAACCACCACCATATATTGACGAACATAATAGTTCACTGACGAACCACATCATCCCCCTACCTGCAACCAATATGAACACACAGCACGACATCAGATCAAAGCTTGGTTTACTCGTTTTTAAGCAACCCAGAAAAGCTATTGCTGAACACCTGATGTAGAACAACAAAAAAAGGTGACACCCATACTAAAACAGCCATCCCCTTTCTCCAGGTCTACTGCCCCCACAAATCCATGTCCCATCGATTTGTTCATGAACTCAAAAAATGACAGGCAAAAATGGATAGATTGAGTCACAGGCATGAATCGCTGCTCACCACAGCCTCCATCAACCTGAAGCTCGCCTCCCAAACTACTAAAAAATACTACAGAGTATTTGCTCAAGCAGTAGCGCATCCTATCACAAACGATTTCCTCACGGGAACCAAAATCAGCTAACGTAGAAGACAGAGAAGGTGACGGGGACAGTAGCTCCGCCCCCCAAATTAGACGAAACAGAGCGGGGGCGACCGCACCCACAAATTTGCTCGCGAGCGACGAAACACGCAACAAAAGCGAGAGAGTAGCGGGGCAGAGCTGCGCGGATGGATACTTCTGTCGCCGGCGACCTCAATCTAACCTCCGCCCCCCAAATCAGACGAACAGAGCGGAGGCGAACGCACCCACAAAATTGCTCGCGGACGACAAACACGCAACAAAAGCGAGAAAGAAGCGCGGGTAGAGCTGCGCGGATAGATACCTCCGTCGCCGGCGACCTCGCCTCTCGCCATCGCCGGTTCTTGCCATCACCGGCCGGCGCGAATTCAAACACCGAGGGCAGAGCTCCCTCTGCCTCCGGCTCTCAACCCCTTCCTCTCTGTTCTCCCGTCCCGTTATCCACCGAATAGAAATGACACGCGGCGAATTTTCCCCTTAGAATCCGACGGGCCCACAAACACAGGAAAAAAAATCAGGAATCAAACTTCAAAAAAGGAAAAAGCCCACAGGCCCGAATCCAAAACAAGAAGCCCACTAAGAAAAGCCCTGACCCGCATAACTGGCACGACCTCCAGTGTCACACACATAATGATACTTGGGCTGGGAGGCACCAGCGAGGAGGATGAGAAGCACGAATCACACAAAGACATCGTGAGCGTACAAAAAACGTGTGTGACCGAAATCAAACACAGCTAGCTGTAGATTAGCAGAATCCTATATTAGAGGTCGTTGTCACTTCACAATCCTTTTATATGTCAATCTTTTGTCTTGAGACCTCTAATATTGCATTTCATATATAGTTATTGATCTTCGTACCTTCTTATATTACATAATGCTAAAGTTTCGTTTAAGTCGTGTCTCAGAGGTCTAAACTCTAAAAATAACACATATAAGATCAGAAACTATATTTTGATTTGCATGAATAGTGGTTGAGGACCTCCAAATACTTGCTGACATCTCATTCAGCATGAGAAGGGAGAACATGATATTGAATAAGTTGCTGTAAATAGCTGGAAAGTGAGGACAAATAAAACTTTCGGTCTTGTTGTGGAAACCCTCCAAGAAGAAATATGCAGCAACATTGTTGATGTTGATGAAGATGTATTAACTATTTTGATCTTCATAGCCAAAAAAGTAACTACTTTTTTAAATCTAGTATATAGGTTCTCTGGCATGCATTGATTCCTGGACCAAGGTAACCTTAATAGGAAAAATATGTGTTCTCTGAGATCCGTCTCCATGCTTCAACAACAATAATCACCATCCTTGTGTTAGGGAACTACAAGAATATAATGGAAGATTGGTTAGTAAATCCAATGAAGGATGCCACGCAAATGAAATATAATCTGATGTAGTATACTAGTATGTAACTATTACAAAGTTGAGAAGAACAAAATATAACCAATAAAAGGATCGGTTTTTGAAAATTCGCCAAACCAACTGATGTCTTCATCGATCTCATCAAGCAAGAAGCCAAGCAATGGAACATTGCCAGTGCAGGTCGTTTTGTTCCCGTACATGACTAGTCCTAGGTCTTTTTTCCACCAATCTTTTGCTGGCGATCTTTAACAGGGACTTAACTTTTCAGCCAGCCTGGTCGTTGTAATTGTATTTTTCTTTTTCTTCTTTTGGCCTTGGCCGTCTCTGTAATACTTTTAGCCGTTTCTTTTCGGCTTTCTCTCCTTTCTAATATAATACATGCAGCGCTCCTGCATGGTTCTAAAAAAAAAAGGATCGGTATGGTTGACTAAAATACGAGTGAATAGACAACTAATAATTTTTACTTTTATTTCCAATTTTAGGATACAGACAAGCAATGCTTTCTAGATATAGGCAATTAGGTGAACAATCTATATGACAAGCATGAGATAGAATTAGCAACAAGATACACAATTCAACAAGTTAGTGGCGACTACTCCCTCTGTTCCAAATTATAAAATGTTTTAGCTTTCAACATGGACCACATACAAAATAAAAAAATAATCTACACGCCAAAATACGTTTAGATACGCATGAGTCGAGAAAGGCTAAAATCTCTTATAACTACGGAGGGAGTAGTTTTGTAGATTTTTTTTACAAAAATGATATGTTTTACTAGTTTTGTAGATTTTTTTTACAAAAATGATATGTTTTGCTATTTTTTGAATGGCGAAGTATCCAGTGAAAAACATGATTCGGTGAAAATCTGAAAACTTTCGTTCCTGCCCGTCAGATCAACAGTAGACGAACCAGATCAAACGTGGGAAACCCACCAGCGACTTAAACGCACTTTTCCTAATAACCCCCTCCACTTACCTATTTCCTTGTAAAAGCTTCGGACAAAACAACACACGATCAGAAGCAGGATCCATCCACGATCTGCGCCTCCATAGAGAATCGTCCCGAGCTGGTCGCCGTCGGCGCTATACCTCCGTCGGCTGTGTGCTCTACCAGTCCTCAGCCCCTGCCATGAGCCCTCTCCATCCCCCTCCTCTGACGTCCATGATCCCTCCGTCGTCCACGATCGCCCGCAAGCCGCCGGCCTCGAACGGCAGTCCTTCCCCTCGGGCGGTCGCGACTCATCCTTCAGAGCACATGTCTATGCCACCCTCGCAAGAATTAACTTCACTGATCTTCTGTCCCCTACAATGCACCTGCCTACCGGAAGCACCACACAGGTAAACCACTGCACATGTTTTTTGACATGAAGAAAAAATTGTCCCAAAGGGTTGCTGACAATAACCTAAGTAGACTTTCAGCTCTATACATGTGTTCAGAAATACTTCTCTGTCCCAAAATACTTTCAGTTCTCTAATTGATGAGTTCATGTTAATTTGCAGGTTTGTCGAAGTTCCAAAATACTTTCATGTTCAGAAATCATGTGGTTATTGAATCTCCGATGCTTGTTCCTCTTATAGCAGTGTGTATCTCCTCTGTTGGCTGTTTAGTTGTTCAACATAACAGCTGTACAGTCTAGTTGTTTCGTTTTGTAAAACCATTGTACTCCGGGAGAATCCCCAATAACCCCCCGGGTCACTTAAACCCCACATGTCAGTGACAGCGAAAAGGGGCCTGTGGGCGATACTTAAGTGACCGGGGGGGGGGGGGGGGGGGGGAGGTTATCGGAGATTATCCCGTAAAATTGCAACCAAAATTTTAGACGTTCAAATACCACTTCAGAAAAACTGTAAGCCATTACAGAACGCCAGGCTGCAAAATCAAGATAGCCCGGGAGCACCGCGGCTATCGATTCCCTGTCGCCTAGGGCAGAATCGTTGACGCCGAGCCGCTGTCGTGTGGGCTAAGCGCCACGGCCACCAAGCCATCGTCTCGTCGAGTGGGCGCAGCGACGCAGCCGACGAGCCGTCGTAGAGTGGGCGCTGCGTCCGCCGAGTGTTCGGTTGAGTGGAGCAGCGCCAGCCACCGTCGCGTGCGGGCCGCGCCATGGACGCCAAGTCGCCGTCGCGTGCGGGCCACGCCATGGACGCCGCGTACAGGCTGCGGGCAAGATTGATAACTGCCAAAAAAGTGCAGCTGAGTTCGGAGATAGGGGGTTAAGTGGAAAACAGAGTTGAATTGCTGGTCGCGACTTCCACCTCCGATCTGCTCCATCCGTTAACAATCTGACGTTTCAGATCGTGAGTTTTCAGATTTTCACCGGATACGTCGCCTTTTTAAATTGTGTCTAGCTGAGAGAAACTTTTTCGCTAACTAGTACATGTCTAGGTACATCCACATGTGGATAATAGCCAGTCATTTAATTTAGAACGGAGTGAGTATGTTTCATCGTCTAAATGGGTGACGGGTGACCTAAAGACTATTTTGTGCAACGTATCAAGCTCACCTTAATTTTCCTATAATAACGGAGTCCACATGGAAACAAAAATGAATGACTGTCAATCTTTTTTCGCCAAGTCGATTAGCAAATTTTGAAATACACACACTGCCGGTCTTTATAAACAACCTATTGCCTCCCATTCGTCCCCACGAGGGTTTCGCCGCCGCCACTCTCCGTCGTCATCACCACCACCGCAGGTGCTACTGCTCCTGCCGCCTCGACTCCGTCCTCCATCGCGGACTTCACCGCCAGTCCGCGTAGACGCCAAGATGGTGGTCGCCGTGGCGAATGGGGTTGCGATGGAAGTCGCCGCCGCCACCACCACTGCCGCGGACGCCGACGCCGATTCACCCAAATCCGTTCTGGAGGACGAGGTGATTTAATCTTGTAAACTCCCGTTACACCATTTCCTCTTGTTGGGGCGAGGTCGCATTTCGTAGATTGTCTTAACAATTTCAATCCTTTTCTTTTGCGGGGGAAACAATTTCAATCTTTTTTGCGGGGGAAACATTTTCAACCCTTGATTCCTCAAAAAAAAATCGATCCCTTCACCTGATACAGATTATTTTGTGCGAGATTAGAAAATGTCAGAAGCCAAGGGTGAGAAAAAAGCCGTTGATTTGAAGATCGAGGCTGAAAAGCAGCTACTGAACTCCGTCAGAGAGGAGACTGCTGACGGGTTTCTAGATGCGAGTTTGTCCCTACCTATTGACCTCCAGGCCAAGAACGGTGATGCGTGCTTCATCACGGAGGCGATGACGAAGGAGGAAGAGCAGTTGTATGAGGCCCGGCTTAAGGTAGAAGAAGAAGAGGAGGCCAAAAGGAGAGGAGCTGCAATTGATCCAAAGGCACGGTTTAGCAAGTTGGATGAGCTGCTAACAAAGACACAGCTCTATTCCGAATTCCTACTTGAAAAGATGGAGGAAATTACAGATGTATGTTTGTTATGTCTCTCACTCTGCTGACCAGTTTTATTTTGTTTCCTGCTAGTTTTTCTTCTTATTTGTTGGCTGTTGGTTAAGCAGAACGTTGTTGAAGCTAAAGATGAAGAGGAACCTGTGGAAGAGCAAAAGAAAGGACGTGGTAGAAAGAGGAAACCAAAGTCTAAGCCACAGTACAATGATGTGAGTTTAGATTTTAAATATCACCCCTGCTTCATAAATATGCTAGTATGTATCTTTTGGCTGTCTTCCAGGTTCGTTCTGTAGTCTGCATTACCTGCTAACAGCATAGCTACAGCTATCAACACATTGGAATAATAATATTCTAAGGTCGACATTACTTTGACTTGTTTGGACTTGTTGATGTATTGTATCTAATTGTTCTGTAATTGTCAATATCTTTTCTTGTTTCCTGGCCATTGTTCTAGTGGGTAACTTGATTTCTGAGTAGTGATAAGCTACGAAGCACCGATACGTCAAAGTCCAGCGTATCTGCGTACCGAACGTCACCGATACGCCGATACGCCCGATACGGCTCCGATACACGTATCCTGGCGTGTCCCCTTTTTCCGATTTAAAATAAAGAAAAAAATGGCGATACGCGGCGGGGACGGCGGTGATACGGCGCGGGACACGGGAAGAGCCCAGTCTGAGCTGACGCACACCACTAACCCTAACCCCCAGCGAGCTCTCTCTCTATTCTCTCTGTTGGCAGGAAAGTGGATCGAGCGCCCGTCCGCCGCCGCCTGGAGTCGCACGCGCCGCCGGCCGGAATCTCGCCGCCGGCGCCCGGAATCGTGCCGCCGCCGCCCGGATTCACATCACCTCCGCCTAGATTCGCCCTCTCCGCCGCCTGGACTCGCCTCCGCCGCCGTCCGTCGCCAGCAGCAAGGTAACTGCTTCCGCCCTCCCATCTTCCTCACGGCGCTGCTGCTCCGTGCTTGGCTGCTTGGTGCTTGCTTGCTGATCTGCTGGGCGTCTGTGCTACTGTTCTGAACTGCTAGGCGTGCGTGATTGCTTCCTTGCTGCTTCCTTCTGGGTTGTGCAATGCGTGTTGATGATTTGATTGCTGGGGCTGGCTAGGGAGTGACATTCCCGCATGTCATCTGCAGACATTAGTCTTGATAATGCAGAGGCTGAGGCTGGTATTGTCAATGCAAAATATCATTAGGTAAGCAAGCTACAAGCCAATTTCTTCAGCGTTTCTCAATTTATCATGCTTATGTGTTACGTCTATCTCAAATTCTAATGCCAGCATATGATCTATTTTGCAAGTAACACGAGGATCGTGGAAATTGATGATCATTCAGTCATTGTGGACCTGAAAAGGAAACAGATGGGGGCAGTATTTGGATCTCATCTCATACATTCAATTATTCTGTCTTTATTACATGGCATTTTATTATTTTTATTTATATACTTGCCGTATCGCCGTATTGCTGTTTTCTGAAATTGCCGTATCCCGTATCGCCGTATCCGTATCGCCGTATCCGTCTGGCCGTATCGGTGCTTCGTAGGTGATAAGAATATGTAGGAAAAATGTAAGGAATTAGTTATGTTCATTGGTTAAACCTTATGTTCACCTTTTTTGTTGCTTCTGACTACCATGAAAAAAATGTTTTTCAGAAGAAAGCAAAGAAGGCAGTCGCAGCCATGCTTACAAGGTCGCGTGAAGATCATTCTGCTGACGATGGTACTCTCACAGAAGAAGAAAAGTGGGAAAAAGAGCAAGCCAACCTTGTCCATTACTGACTGGCGGAAAGTTGAAACCTTACCAGATAAAGGGTGTGAAGTGGCTCATATCACTATGGAAAAATGGGCTTAATGGGATACTGGCTGATCAAATGGGCCTTGGGAAAACAATCCAGACAATTGGATTTCTTGCCCATCTCAAAGGGAACGGTCTGCAAGGTCCATACATGGTTATTGCACCCCTTTCAACGCTGTCAAACTGGTTAAATGAGTTATCAAGGTAAATTCTCAAAAGTTGTTTTTTCACTATGCTTAGTTTGCTTTCTTATGTGGAATACTTGATTTCAGGTTTGTTCCATCTCTCACTGGTCTGATTTATCATGGAGATAAAGTGGCTCGGGCTGAGCTAAGGAGAAAATTCATGCCCAAAAAAGTTGGTCCTGATTTTCCGATAATAATCACTTCATTTGAGATGGCCATGTATGATGCAAAATTACTTGCTAGTTATGAGTGGAAGTATGTTGTCGTAGATGAGGTGATTGAATAAAACATCCACTGTATGATTATTGTCCATGTATGTTTCTCCCTGTTCCCTACGTATTTATGTGTCAGTTTGATACTTCCTTTTCCAGGGGCATCGATTGAAAAATACGAATTGCAAATTACTGAGGGAGTTAAAACGCATTCCAATGGAGAATAAGCTCCTTTTGACTGGTACACCTCTTCAGAATAACCTAGCAGAGCTGTGGTCGCTACTGAACTTCATTTTGCCTGATATATTCTCATCCATCAGGAATTTGAGTCATGGTATGTCCGCTGAACTAACAGTTGCACCACTGCCTGCCCTTCAATTTCTATACATTGCATTTTTGTTTATAGTCTCAATATCCCAGAAGCATTTCTTGTATCTGCCAGTGATTTGCTGTCTTGTGGCCTTTTCTGTCTTTAAGTGATTATGATTATAATCTACCTGAATTATCCAAAGTAAGATTTCTCTAACTTTCACATAGTTTTGCTCCGTCGTTGGCTAGATATTGTATTGATAGTCAATTTATGTATGAATCTAACTATGCAGGCTTCTCTGTTTTTCTAGTCAGGGTATGACATTTATCTGGATTTATAAATTTATCACTGTATGGTCCTTATGAGCTCATGTTGTGGTTAAACCAATGCAAACGAATTTGTTAAATTTATTAATCAAGATATAAGGTCCCAGCAGAAGCATCAGTATAACAGGTGTAAGTGCTGTAATTTACTATTCATGCAACTTTTGAAACATATGGATTTTCGAGTAGCCTGGCATGGCACTCCTCATTCATTAGTAAGAATATAGAAATGGCTAATCACAATGGTGGCAATGGGACCTTTTTCGAGTTGTGCAGGACAGAACAATTGCAATCCACACAGATAACTCCCAACAAAAATGAGGGATTACCATTAGCTCCAGTGGGCACCGCCAGGGCTCTCTGGCTGTTGTCCTCATGTACCAAAGCAGCCACCTCCCTGTATTTCGGCTGCTTGTGGGTTGATAACTCTGTATACATATTTTCTTATTGTAAAATTGTGATATGTAGACTGTAAGAATAATGGTCTAGTAGTAGCAAACACATGTCATGATATTTCGTCCTGATTTATGTTGTGTACTCCTGCCTTTCCAATATATCGAAACACAAGCTTTGCGTTTCCTCGAAAAAATGTTGTGTACCGGATACTGATTTGCCATGTCTGTCAATTGTCTATTTAATATTAGTGGAATGTTATCTTGTATTTTTTTTCTTATTCATGTTTCTGTTTATATGTTACATTTGTCTGATGACAATCCTCTTACAGGTTTGATTTTTCTGCAAAGGGAGACGAGGAACAACAGGAAGAAACTGATGAGAAGAAAAGAGTCCTCGTTGTCTCAAAGCTTCATTCCATTTTGCGTCCATTTCTTCTAAGGCGGATGAAGGAGGATGTAGAACACATGCTTCCACGAAAGAAAGAGATAATCATTTATGCTAACATGACTGAACATCAGAAACAAATCCAGAATCATTTGATTGGGAAGACATTCGACGACTACTTGCATGAGAACACAGATATTGGTATGCATTTGTACACTCACGCATGTCTTCATGCATACATGTTGTCCAATCTGTGCATAGGTAAATAAAATTCGAATTTGACAAGATTTTGCTATACTGTAGTTTTGCGGAGACCTGGCATCAAGACGAAGCTGAATAATCTACTCACTCAGCTGAGGAAAAATTGCGCCCACCCTGATCTTTTAAATGCTGCATTCGACTCAAACAGTGTGTCCCATTGCTCATTGGACATATGCTATCTGCAATATTCTATTTGATTGCTTTTTGACTTTTATCTACATTGTTATGTATATCTTCTTTTGTTGGCAGGTTTCTATCCACCTGTTGATAAGCTTCTGGAGCAATGTGGCAAATTTCAGCTGTTGGACAGGTTACTGGATACCCTACTCAAACGAAAGCACAAGGTTGATGTTTTCTTTGTGTTCCATAATCTCGTGTATATTCAGGCACACGCTTTACTTATATTTTTCAGACCTGAAATATAGTTCAATTGATATGTTTGTAGGTCCTAATATTTTCACAATGGACAAAAGTTTTGGACCTCCTTGACTATTATTTGGATGTGAAAGGCCTGAAGGTTTGCCGAATTGATGGTAGTGTTAAGTTGGAAGAGAGGAGGAAGCAGGTAAATTAGTCTGCCAATTTATTACTAGTTTGCTGGATATCATCTATAGTATGTATGCTCATACTTATTAAGGGAACTATAACCATGCTAAGAAAGAAGACTAAACTAACGTAGATTAATTCGAGGCATGATTACAATAGACGTGACAGACCCGTTATATAAGTGGAAAGAACATATCTAATAACATAATAACCAATGACTCATATATGTATTTCTACTTGCTACCTTCCTAACAATACGGTCGTTGTCCGTATATGATGGATATCCATATTCAGTTGTCTTATGCTATGCTTGCAAATGATAATCGGGATCCTGAAAAATGCACTATGCCTATGTATTAATGTATTGCGTATGCACACACCTTAATTAATTTCCTATCTGGGCACATGAATAACTTTGCGTCTAGCTTTGATGACATGTCTTGAGTTGAGCATATGTTAACATCCACGTTGAGCATATGTGTGATAGCTTAAACATGTACTGAGTTGGTTCCCAGGTATTGCCATTTTGCCTGGTTGATTCCTGAATTTATTTAGAAAACTGGAAGGGAATATTTGGCTAGAACCAGACATATCTTTAAAAAACTCGTATTAGGTTAAACTTGTGTTAAAAAACTGTTGAAAGGAAAAAAAACTTGGGACTATTTAGCAGCTAAATTGGTATCAGACTGAATGGTGTTTCACTACCCCGTTCCAAAGTGGTTTAGCAAATGTGTGTTAGCATAAACAGTAAACATAACTAAAAATCTTATAGCCAATATGTATAATAGTTAGCTATAAAATATGCTACTTTATTAAACATGGCCCAACTTTCATTCTCACAAAGTGCCTAGGAGCACGTGCTAGAGTTGGCTCTTGCATGAGAGCCCACTTCCCTTCTCTCTCCTCCATGTAAGCAAAAATATGTTATTCTAATCCTTGCAGCCCGCTTACGTAGGCTTATTGTACTTGCTCTTAGGAAGCAAACTGGATGGGGTTAGTTATATGAACCCTGGGCTTAAATACGCCTGACTGATTGTTAGTGTGGAAGCAGTGTTCTAAACCATAGCATGTTCCTTTGTATTGTTTTTTTTTGTTACGTGCTAATCCTTTTTCCTTTAGATAATTGATGGCTGTCTATGGTGTTGCTATCTCACAAAATATATTTGCTACTACTTTCCTGTGGCAGATAGCGGAGTTTAGTGACTTGAACAGCGGTATGAATGTCTTCATTCTAAGCACGCGTGCTGGTGGGCTTGGTATCAACCTTACTTCTGCTGATACTTGTATCCTGTATGACAGTGACTGGGTAATTTTTTATCTATCTTGAGAGTTTGTAGTGTAGTAGTCCAGATTAAATGTTTGTATGATTACAAAGTAAAACTCATTAAAAGGTGCACTCTCCCTGCATGCCATCTCCATTAAAACTGTGTTTGTAGCTATTGCTCTGCTTGGGTATCTGTGATATGCTGAATTTTTGTTGGGTAGCTGTGATATGCTGAATTTTTGCTCCCTTCTGCAGAATCCTCAGATGGATCTGCAGGCTATGGACCGATGCCACCGCATTGGTCAAACACACCCAGTTCATGTTTATCGGTTGGCAACATCAAATTCTGTTGAGGTATGGTTGGAGGCTGACCTTTGGACTCATGCTTGGCTATATCTTGCTGCATCGGTGTTCATTCCTTAATTGTCGCAGGGACGGATTATCAAGAGAGCTTTTGGGAAGCTGAAACTAGAGCATGTTGTGATTGGGAAGGGTCAGTTTCAACAAGATGCTGCCAAGCCAAACACCTTAGATGTAAAGTTTTCCGTCCTGAGTACTGTGTCCAAGTCTACCGTATAGATTATTTCTTCAGTGATCGTCAAACACTGGAAATGATTACCAATATGCTCTTCTTTTATGTTGCGAATGCAGGATGCCGAACTGCTAGCGCTGCTGAGGGACGAGCAGGGCGAGGAAGACAGGATGATCCAGACGGATATCAGCGATGAGGACCTTGTGAAGGTGATGGATCGGAGCGACCTCACTGGACCTCCTGCTGCTGCCAATGCCGACCCTCTTGTCCCCCTGAAAGGGCCTGGCTGGGAGGTCGTTCTTGCCTCAAAGAGCGGCGGCGGCATGCTCTCAGCGCTCGCCAGCTGAGCCTTAGGCTGGCATAGCGATGACGACGACTCGGTATTCGATGCTTCGCCGTAATAGTTCGCCGCTACCGATGCCACCCCTCTTGTCCCCTCTTAAGTAATTGTGGACCGAGCGTTGCACCCCTCGGTTAGGACGTGATGTTTTTGTCGAGCTGCTTTTCTAAGCTTAAGCTCGTGCCTTCTTCCAAGGCAACCTATGTAGGACTGTTACGCTATGCTAAATGATTTTGGAAATGACATTGTGCCGTTGCTTAGGACTTAGGAGTACGGCGCAATGTCGGCATATCATGAATTAAGAAATGGTGGGTTTTAGATACGACGCATCAGGATCAAGTTTTTTTTCCTTATTTGAATTTCGTATGAGGCGAGATGCAACAGGTCCAAATTATTCATGTATGTGGTGTCGGGGGGACTATCCAGAATGGCAAGCAAGACGGCTCCCCGGCACCCTCGCGCACCTCCTCCGTGTTGGCACCAACGTCGTACACGTACAGGCGGCCGTCGGACGGGTGTACCCAGTACACGCTGTTGGGCAGCAGCCCGGACTCGTTGGCCGGACACCAGCCCGCGAAATGGCAGTTCGAGCCGCCGGCGAGGATGGCCCGGTCGCCGATGCTGTCCACCCTGACAGATCTATTGCCAGCGAGATCCATCCTGTAGACTGCGACGTCCACGACGGTCTTGGTGCCGGCGATGGAGATACACACCGTGTGCACCTGGCCGTCGAGGTCCAGTATGTAGGTGTACGCCCGGAAGTAGTGCTCCCCCGGGGGGACGATGACATCGACGGGCTCTGTCATCTCCACGGTCGTCAAGGCCGGTCCGGTGAGAACTCGAGCACGCCGTACTCGGCCGACGAGACGTCGCAGTAGAACTTGCCGCGGCACGCCGCGAGGCCGCCCACGTACCGCTTTGCAAAGACGTTCGTGTCCCACGGCACCCAGGTGCCGCCGACGTCGTACTCGTATCTGGCCCACGGCGACGACGTGCCGACGGCGGCGTGGCAGTACCACAGGGCCGTATCGTTCGACTCCGTCGACTTGAGGACGACCACCGTGCAGCCGCCGGTGGGCTCGCCGGACAGCGCGCAGCCGCTTCCTGCAGGCGGCGGCGAAGCCCATGCATTGAGCGCGATCTTGTTGTTGCTGTTGCCCTCGGACTCGGAGGCGGCGGCCCAGGGGTTCCAGAGGAAGGTGGCGAGCGTCGCCGGGTCCCAGACGAGCAGCCAGCCGTGCGAGGTCACCCAGCTCCACTTGCCGCGCAGCTCCGCCTCCATCTTCTCGCAGGGCCGCCGCGCGCCGTCCGAGACGCTGTAGAGCGTCATGGTGCGTTGGTCGTCGCCGTGGCCGAAGACTAGCCACGGCAGCGACGCCGCCGTCTCCATGGATCGATGAGTGCGCACGTGCCAACGTACGACTGGAGATCCCACGCTGCTAATTCGTCGACGGCGACACGATGCGCTCTGCAAATCTTGGCTTGGGTTCTGCCGCCGTCTCCATGGATCGATGAGTGCGCACGTGCCAACGTGCGACTGGAGATCCCACGCTGCTAATTCGTCGACGGCGACACGATGCGCTCGGCAAATCTTGGCTTGGGTGGCGTCGCTTATCCCCATCGTGCTCTACAATGTGTCTGACCAACAACGTCAGCTCCACGAAGACGCCCGGCCGATGAAGGGGTTGCAGCTCATCCATGTGGCATCAGCACATCTCACTTATGTTTTCTTATTTTCAAAACAAATATGGATGTTAACTACTGAATAAGAATCTAGATTGGATGTTACTTGAATACGGATGTGGATGGATGTTTCTTCAATTCGGAACTATACGAATTTGAAAAATTAATAGACTCATGCCTTATTCAAATTAATACGGATGTGGATATATCGATGTTTCCTCAATAAGAATCTAAGTCAATCATAGATTGGTGGACACATAAAATATACTAATTGAATGCACAAAAGCTTATAGTTGAGTAACATGAAATTACTTTTGTCACGAGTTAGATTTTTTAGGTTGGATAAACGGCATATAGGTTTACAATAACTGATGTAATTTTGTTCGAATATGATATATCCGTTTCCATATTCATATTTGATTCAAAACCCAATCCCACATTTATATTTGCATTTGTAAAATAAATTTGGACATTTCCACACCCATTTGTAGTTTCCCGAATACGGATGTCTCAGATTATCCTCCACCACTTTCAACCCCTAAATCTAGCATTTCAAAATCATCAATGCGATGAAAAAGTTGAATGTAGAAAACCTCTTATAAATTCGCCACATGTATACAACGTGGAGGCTAAACACTGCAAGCGACACGAAAACACATTAGCAACATTCGTTGTAAACACCCACAAACGCTGCAACATCTCGCTCATGTGTTTGCATCAAAGCACACATGATTTATAATATGTGAAAAATCACACATCCAACATAGAAAACAACAAAATTAGATGCCTTCGATTTGGAGCACAGACCTCACCAAAGAATTTGGTGGGAGTAGGGGCGCCCACCCCCAAGACCATTCGCTCTTTGTCTTCCTTTGCTTCTGCCCTCATTCTCAAAAAGAAAAACTCTCCTAGCCTCGCTAGGCAAGGGCGTCTATTCTCAAATACTATGGTGCAAGGTTTGCTTTGACCAGCTAGATTGTTAGTAATCGCAAAACTGTGATTTTATTTTAGTATATATAGATATGGTGACTATCAAGATCCTCTTAGTCTCATTTCTATGCGAGAGAGACAGAGCAAACCGTTGCGGCCCTACGATATCAGTCCTTCACTCCTTGTGGGATCCCATCCGGAGATCATCGCGACCAGGTGTTTAGCAGCGAGGAGATCTCGGCGCTACCTACTGTCATGTGCCTCCCGCTCAAAAGTGGCTTGTGGCACCAATAGGACGTGTAGATTTGTTCAACAACACCATTATACTTCCGAGAACACACATGAGATGCTCTGTCAGAAGAGAAGACGACTGAGATTTGTGACTTCTAATTTGAGATGACATACAATATTATAATTCTTCATGTATGGAAAGACCTGAATGTACAAACATGGACACTATGGAAAAAAATTATACAATACTAGAACTAGGTCTAATTGGCCATGTAGTGCTACTATCTAACCTATCCATTTACCAGAAAAACTATTTTAAGGCTTAATACAAGAGCAAATACATATCGTTATATGATATAACAAATTTTCATGATCCGGATGCCTCATGTGTTGAAAGGTTTTATTTTACTTTATTGAGTACAAACTTTCTTTGTTGATATTTTTTATTATCGTGTTTAATATTTTATAACCTCAAATACAAGTAACATTGTTAGAATGGAAAATCGTCAATTTTAGCATACTATAATCAACGTTGTATGTACAGCTCGTTATTCATGCAATGTAGACGTTGTACCAGCGTAAACAAAATAATGGAAGAATATAGTAGCCAACTTATGTCGGTCGATAATCCATGAGAACATGAATAATCAGCTTATTTTGAACACACCCTACCTTAGAGTTAAACGATTAAGTGATACTACGATGCCTGATGCACTATTTTGCATTCCATTGCAACTAGCTGTTGGAATTTACTAGTATTTACTAGGCCAAGATAAATTCAGAAATTCTCATTGGCACATTATTATATTTTGTTAATTGGGAAAATTAATGAGTCATTGATTAATTAGTAACGGTCACGTTTATTACGGCGTTTCTAATTCATTAACATACACGGTTAATGAGTCATTGATTAATTAGTAACGGTCACGTTTATTACGGCCGTTTCTAATTCATTAACAGACACGGTTAATACAGCCGTTTCTGATTCACAAACACGTTTATTGTGACCGTTTTTAATTCATAAACGGACGTGTTTAATACGGCAGTTTCTAAATCATAAACGGACGCGTTTATGAGGGCTGCTTTGACTCCCAACCTGCACTATATAAAACCGAACCAAGCCAATTTTGGCACATATACGCAACACATGGTCTCGCACCACCGTTCCAAAACCTTGCGCCGCCGTCTTCCAAGTCTTCTCCATCCCGTCTTCCGGCGTGCACCGGTTGAAGGGACAGTAGGCCTCCGGAACCCCGCCTCTTGTGATCCTGTACGGGAGAGGGGCGATCAGGTTTTTGGGGAGCGCACTCGCGCGACTACTGGCATCGAGTTCTTCCCCAACGACGACTTCTTCCCCGACATCGGCAGCCTCTTCATCGACGACATGGGCGACAACAGCAACGCCAACGCTTCGGCTGCCGCTGCACCGTATGATTACTTGATCTTCCTGTTTACGATACTGCTACAGTTTCTGCTTGTAGTAGTTGCTTTAGATTCGTTCTATTTATCTACTATTCAAGTAGATCGCATGATTAGTATAATTCTGGTTATTCTAGTCATAAACTATTTACTGTTTTCGCGGATTAAATCAATAGCTAAATTGCTTATATATTCAACAATCCAAAAACCTGATTATAGGCAATTTGCTGCGCCTGGCTTTCTCGCGTCTATGAGGCCGTTTCCCTTCAAAGGGGTACAGTATAAACGGTGGCGCATGAGAGCAGTTTACTGGTTTCAAAACAGTAACTGCTATGCTGCCACCAAAGGCAAGCCTGAGGGCGATCTCAATGCTGAACAACTGGAAGCTTTTGAGAAGCTCGATACCCTTTTCAAGGGTGCCCTTCTGAGTGTTCTTGACGACTCCATTGTGGACTCGTATATGTCGTTTGATAACGGCAAGGACATGTGGGATGCGCTCGAGGCCAAGTTTGGTGCCTCGGACGCTGGCAGCGAGCTGTACGTCATGGAGCAATTCTATGACTACAAGATGACTGATGAGCGCTCTGTTGTACAGCAGGCTCATGAGATACAGTCACTCGCTAAGGAACTTGAGCACTTTAAGTGTAATTTACCGGACAAGTTTGTTGCCGGTGGCATTATCGCCAAGCTTCCACCTTCGTGGAGCAACTTTGCTACTTCTCTGAAACACAAGAGACAAGAGTTTTCCGTTTCGGATCTCATTGGGTCGCTTGATGTTGAAGAGAAGGCGAGAGCAAAGGATACACGTGCTCGAGTTGCTGAGGCTGGTTCTAGTGCCCATGTGGTACAGAAGAAGAATTACCAGCCGCCCCACAAGCCCAAGTTTAACAAGAACAAATCTGGGGGTAAAGGCAAGTCTGACGATAGGCACAAGCCTTCACAGTCTACCAACTTCAAGAAGAACAACAATAAGCCAAGGAAGGGAGCATGCCATGTTTGCGGTGATCCGAATCACTGGGCACCTCGCTGTCCTAACCGCCATGAGCTTCGCACATCGGAGAACAGCGGCAAGACTGCCAATGTTGTCATCGGCGACACTGAGATGAAGGAATCTGGGTACGGTATATTTCCTACCATTCTTTCAGTTTGTCATTCTCCTGAATGGTTGATTGACACTGGTGCCAATGTACATGTTTGTGCTGATGCTTCCATGTTTTCTTCTTACCAGGTCACAGGGACTTCTCCCGTGCTGATGGGGAACAACTCACATGCTTCTGTTCGTGGTGTTGGTACGGTCGATCTGAAGTTTACTTCGGGGAAGACCGTGCGCCTGAAGAACGTTCATCATGTGCCCTCCATCAATAAAAATCTCGTTAGCGGATCTCTTCTGTGTCGAGATGGTTATAAGTTGGTTTTCGAGTCCAATAAAGTTGTAATATCTAAGTATGGACAATTTGTTGGTAAAGGCTATGAGTGCGGAGGCTTGTTCCGCCTATCTTTGTCAGATATTTGCACCAAAGTTATTAATCATATTTGTCACGAATTTGAATATAATGTTTGGCATTCACGACTTTGTCATATTAACTTTGGTTGCATGACGCGGCTAGCTAATTTGGATTTAATTCCGAAATTCACTACTGTCAAAGGTTCCAAGTGTCAAGTGTGTGTGCAAGCTAAGCAACCTCGCAAGTCTCATACGGCTGCGGAGGCAAGAGACTTGGCGCCACTGGAACTTATACATTCAGATCTTTGTGAGATGAATGGCGTGTTGACAAAAGGCGGAAAGAAATATTTCATGACGCTTATTGATGACTCCACTAGATATTGTTATGTGTATTTTCTGAAAACAAAAGATGAGGCTTTAAACTACTTCAAAAACTATAAAGCTGAAGCAGAGAACCAACTTGATCGAAAGATTAAAAGGCTAAGGTCTGATCGTGGTGGAGAATATTTTTCCAATGAATTTGATTCGTTTTGTGCGGAACATGGTATAATACATGAGAGGACGCCTCCCTACTCGCCTCAGTCAAATGGAGTGGCTGAAAGAAAGAACCGAACTCTAACTGATTTGGTTAACGCCATGTTAGACACTTCGGGACTGTCTCAGGCATGGTGGGGGAGGCTCTATTGACAGCTTGTCATGTCCTAAACCGAGTTCCCATAAAAGATAAAACTGTTTCTCCATTTGAGGAATGGGAAAGGAAAAAGTTGAAACTCTCTTACTTACGTACTTGGGGCTGTTTGGCGAAAGTCAATATTCCAATTCCCAAGAAGCGCAAGCTTGGACCAAAAACCGTGGATTGTGTTCTTCTGGGCTACGCTTTTCATAGCGTTGGTTATAGATTTTTGGTAGTCAAATCTGAGGTATCCGACGTTCATGTTGGTACGATTATGGAGTCGAAGGATGCGACTTTCTTTGAGGATATCTTTCCCATGAAGGGTATGCCTAGCTCATCAAATCAGGAGATACCTAGCACATCTAGTCAGGAATTAGCTGTTATTCCTGAACCTACCATTTCGATAGAACACACTGATAACCCTGTGGAGGATGACAATGAAGCTCCTGTTAGGAGCAAGAGACAGAGGACTGCAAAGTCCTTTGGTGATGATTTCATTGTGTACCTTGTTGATGACACCCCTAGTACCATTTCAGAAGCCTATGCATCTATTGATGCTGACTACTGGAAGGAAGCTGTTCGTAGCGAGATGGATTCCATCTTGGCTAACGGAACCTGGGAAGTCACTGATCGTCCTTATGGGTGTAAACCTGTAGGATGTAAGTGGGTGTTCAAGAAAAAGCTTAGGCCTGATGGTACTATTGAGAAGTACAAGGCGCGGCTTGTGGCCAAGGGTTATACCCAGAAAGAAGGTGAAGACTTCTTTGATACTTACTCACCTGTGGCTAGACTGACCACGATTCGAGTGCTACTTTCATTGGCTGCCTCGCATGGGCTTCTCGTTCATCAAATGGACGTGAAGACAGCTTTCCTAAATGGAGAGTTAGACGAGGAAATTTACATGGATCAGCCCGATGGTTTTGTAGTACCTGGTCAGGAAGCAAAGGTGTGCAAGTTGTTGAAGTCCTTATATGGCCTTAAGCAAGCTCCTAAGCAATGGCACGAAAAGTTTGAAAGAACTTTAACTGCTGCAGGTTTCATTATAAACGAATCTGACAAATGTGTGTACTATCGCTATGGTGGGGGCGAGGGAGTTATTCTCTGTCTGTATGTCGATGACATACTGATCTTTGGAACCAACCTTGATCTAATCAAGGAGGTTAAGGATTTCTTATCTCGTTGCTTTGAGATGAAGGATCTAGGAGTAGCCGATGTTATCTTGAACATCAAGCTGCTGAGAGATGGTGATGGTGGGATTACACTGCTTCAGTCTCACTATGTGGAAAAGGTCTTGAGTCGATTCGGGTATGACGACTGTAAGCCTTCTCCGACACCATATGATCCTAGTGTGTTGCTTCGAAAGAATCAACAGACTGCTAGAGATCAACTGAGATATTCTCAGATTATTGGCTCGCTTATGTATTTGGCTTGTGCCACGAGGCCTGACATCTCTTTTGCTGTGAGCAAGTTGAGCCGGTTTGTTTCTAATCCGGGAGATGATCATTGGCATGCGCTCGAGAGAGTTATGCGTTATTTAAAAGGCACTGCGAGCTATGGAATTCACTACTCTGGATACCCGAGGGTACTGGAGGGTTATAGTGATTCAAATTGGATATCTGATGCTGATGAGATTAAGGCCACGAGTGGTTATGTGTTTACACTCGGTGGTGGAGCTGTTTCCTGGAAGTCTTGCAAGCAGACCATCTTAACGAGGTCAACTATGGAAGCAGAACTCACAGCGTTGGACACAGCCACTGTTGAAGCAGAGTGGCTTCGAGAGCTTTTGATGGACTTACCTGTGGTTGAAAAACCAATACCCGCTATCCTTATGAACTGTGATAATCAAACTGTGATACACAAGATTAAAAGTTCTAAGGATAATATGAAGTCATCAAGGCATGTGAAGAGGAGATTGAAATCTGTCCGAAAATTAAAGAACTCCGGAGTCATTGCGTTGGATTATATCCAAACGTCTAAGAATTTGGCAGATCCCTTCACAAAGGGTTTATCACGTAATGTGATAGATAGTGCATCGAGGGAGATGGGTTTGAGACCCACGGTATGAGTTGTCCACAGTGGTAACCTACTCTATGTGATCGGAGATCCCGTGAATTAGAAGTGGGAGACAAGCTGTTGGGCAGCTGAGAGGAGAGTATCCTTATATTATATTTCCCACTCCATGAAGATGCAATACTCTTCTATTCTGTATGGCAGGTTGATATTTATCTTAATGTATTCCAAGTGGCTTACTTTTATAAGCGGAGATGTTGTCCTGCAGAGCATCTCTTGAGGAATACACCTATATGAGTCTGACTGTTAAACGTCGCAGTCCGTGAGAGTTGGGTGCTCTTTAATAAACTCATGAAAGGTCTTGGAGTATGACGCATAAGCTCCACCCGCGGGGAAGCCTTGCGGCAGCTCAGTATTGGTCAAGGGCTTGTGTGAAACTAAGTCGCAGCAAACTTGTAGTTCAAGGCATAGTCCACTATCCAAGTTGTGATCTAGTGTAGCATAAGTTTCTAAGTGGAAGTTCAACTTAACAGTCTCCACTGAGTACCGGTATATAAAACAATGTTTTGGAACTGAATGATGAGATATGAGCCAATGAGACTTTGTGGGGGATTGTTGGAATTTACTAGTATTTACTAGCCCAAGATAAATTCAGAAATTCTCATTGGCACATTATTATATTTTGTTAATTGGGAAAATTAATGAGTCATTGATTAATTAGTAACGGTCACGTTTATTACGGCCGTTTCTAATTCATTAACAGACACGGTTAATGAGTCATTGATTAATTAGTAACGGTCACGTTTATTACGGCCGTTTCTAATTCATTAACAGACACGGTTAATACAGCCGTTTCTGATTCACAAACACGTTTATTGTGACCGTTTTTAATTCATAAACGGACGTGTTTAATACGGCAGTTTCTAAATCATAAACGGACGCGTTTATGAGGGCTGCTTTGACTCCCAACCTGCACTATATAAAACCGAACCAAGCCAATTTTGGCACATATACGCAACACATGGTCTCGCACCACCGTTCCAAAACCTTGCGCCGCCGTCTTCCAAGTCTTCTCCATCCCGTCTTCCGGCGTGCACCGGTTGAAGGGACAGTAGGCCTCCGGAACCCCGCCTCTTGTGATCCTGTACGGGAGAGGGGCGATCAGGTTTTTGGGGAGCGCACTCGCGCGACTACTGGCATCGAGTTCTTCCCCAACGACGACTTCTTCCCCGACATCGGCAGCCTCTTCATCGACGACATGGGCGACAACAGCAACGCCAACGCTTCGGCTGCCGCTGCACCGTATGATTACTTGATCTTCCTGTTTACGATACTGCTACAGTTTCTGCTTGTAGTAGTTGCTTTAGATTCGTTCTATTTATCTACTATTCAAGTAGATCGCATGATTAGTATAATTCTGGTTATTCTAGTCATAAACTATTTACTGTTTTCACGGATTAAATCAATAGATAAATTGCTTATATATTCAACACTAGCATGCTACATATGTATATAAATATTTACTCCGCGGCGACATAAATATCTGGTTATTTCATATTTTGGTTAATTTTGCATTTCATCTATCCTTTGTTCAGTGAGAAGAATACGTAGGGTGGCCGTTTGGGCTTTAGCCGGAAGGCAGTTGTTCGCACCATGGCCCATGGGCCACGAGTAGCCAGGTATAGAGGGTTCTCGGACCTCCACCGCCCGAACCTTCAAGAAACGGTGACTTCCCGAGACGTCGCACCAAACCGCAGCCTTCCACGTCGACGTCGCCCCCACCAACCCGCAATTAAAAAAGAGCCGTCCCTGACCAAGGGACGAAGACATTTTCTCCGGCCACCACACCACCGCGCACCACCGCAGCAATCCGCCTCTTCCTCCGCGCGATTTCGACATACTATCAAAGGTAAGACGACGCCCTGCCCGGTCAGTTCCTCGCTCGCCGCCGTCCACCCAAGCCGTCGGGAAATGGAGAGAGGGCGGGACGGAAAGGAGAGGAACGACATCTTCGGCGCGGGGGACCCGTTCGCCGGATTCGGCCCCCTCGGGGGCTCGATGCCCAGCCTGTTCGGGGGCAGGGATCCGTTCGACGACCCTTTCTTCACGCAGCCGTTCGGAGGCAGGATGGGCGGCGCTGGCATGTTCGGCGGTGGCCTTTTCGGGCCGATGGGCGGCCCTGGCATGTTCGGCGCGTTCGGGCCTGTACACGGGTTCCTCCAGCAACAGCAAGCTCCTCCTCCGAGGAGCAGTAATGGCGGGAGGCCTGTGATTACAGAGATTGACGACGAGGAGGAGGAAGGGGGTGATGGTGACCGGCAGGCGAACCATGGGGCCTATGTTCAGGAGCCGGATGATGGGAATGATGGTAGGGCTGGAAAAGTTCAAGCGTTGTTTAATGTAATGCTCTGTTTATGATTGATTCTCAAATGCTTTGTTTGTGTGTTTTAGGGATGCAAGGGGGTCAGGTTCAGCTGCGGGGAGATCCCAACAGGGCGAACGGTGGCGGCCAGCCGCAGTCGCGCACGTTCACGTATCAGAGCTCCTCTGTGACTTTTGGTGGTGTTAATGGAGCATACTACACCTCTTCCAAGACCCGGAGGAGCGGCAGCGATGGAGTAAGCAAATGACTGATGAAGAACTGTAAAACACTTCTTATTTGTTTGTGCTAATCAGAAGAGGAACTGATTGTGTTTCATGCAGATTACTGTGGAAGAAAGCAGGGAAGCAAACACAACAACTAAAGAGGCTACTCATAGGATCTCCAGAGGAATTCATGACAAGGTAGACAGATGGCCCCTTCGATTGTTCATTGACTTATCCTGCTGAACAATCAAATAATATTCAGGAACTTCATGCACACTGGGTTGTAGAGCACATTCAGCTTACATTAATTATAACTTGTGCCCTCTACAAACACGGTTAATACTGTATTTGGTGAATTAGGGATTAAATACTGTATTTGGTGAATTAGGTTTTACAGCTAATTCTCCTTGTACTATATTCTTGTAGGGGCACTCCCTAACAAAGAAGCTGAAAGCAGACGGGAAGGTGGACAGTACACAGATACTGCACAATCTCAATGAAGGTTTGTTTTTATATTTTTAGCTTTCCCTGCCCTGGCATGCCTACATTTCACTTATATATTCTTCATAATATTTGTCTATACAGATGAGTTACCTGGGTTTGAAGAATCGTGGAAGGGAAATGCTGGACAGCACTTGCCAGGCTGGACCCAAAATGCTGGTATATCCAATGGTGATAGCTCTGGTAAGCAATATCTCATATGTTAGGACTTCAAATATTTTAGAATCGCGAGAACCCGCATACAGATAGCACGTCATCCTTCACTCACCTGTTGAAATAGAAATAAAAGCAATAGAACATAAATGCATTTCTTCATGCGAGAGAAATTTTCTGCATCTTAAAATGGCTTGAACATTATTTATGAAAGCGGGTCCACACCCAGACTCCGACTTCAATGATGGGAGCAACCTCAACACTCTGGCATGAACGTGCACAATCATTCTATGAAATTTTTGGGTATGTTCGGTTCATATACTAAGTTTGCCACACATGCCCAAGGTTAGGCGATCCAAATTGGCATCACACTTCGCCACATTTTTGTTTTATGAGGTCTGTCATGAGAATTTTTCCTTGGGTTTACTATGTCTTACAACTATATAATGAAAGATTAAATCGAATGTCAAATAGCTGTTCACAAGATGATGAACGGAGCTAGATTGAAAATGGGGCGCATGGATTATGTTATGCATTAGCTGTTCCACGGAAGGAACCAAGCTTCTACTGATAACCGAAATCTGCCTTTTGGTTTTGTGGTTGATATTTAAGATATGCGGACTGGTGGATGGCCTGTACAGTTGTACTTGTTGTGATGCCTGCTCTGATTTATCATACTAATGGCGACAACAATATCTAATTGTGAGCACACAATTATACAGTTGCACAATGCGGTCTTCTCTAACCCCCAAACTTCACCGCAGGTAACCGAAATCGACATGTTGGCAGGCAGCCTTCACCTAGCTGGGCGCTCCCCGGAACGCAGCCGCTGCAGGATCCGAGGAGGCGGGACGACGGGAAGCCAAAATCATCATGAATCATCCCAATCTCCTGAAGAGAGATCTGAGGAGGCGATTCATCCTCAATCTCCTGAAGAGAAAGTGCCCCGTATTATCCACCAAGTAGTTAATAAAGTAGTGCTGGTTGGCGCAAGCAGTTCAGAGTAGGGAACTACTCTATGCTGAAGGTGATGGAGGCCTGGAGGTCCGAATGAGATCTACTACGTGCTGCCTTTTGTTCTTGTCCGGGACCTTGAATACCCTAAAGAGTTACTGTATGTATTCGCATCTGGTCTGTATAACTATGCTGTTTGTAGTACTGTTTGGATTCATGAAGCTCTTCAGTAGTAGTACCCGTTCTGGCAGCAATTGCCCCCATGTCCATGGTGACGGAATGACTTTTCTAGCGTTCATGAAACTTTCTGAAACATGGCTCGCTTTCTGGTCCTTGGCGTGCATCTTCGTCAGGAACTCACCGTGTCCTTCAACCGCGCCGGCCATGACTGAGATCCCGTGCCTCGCCTTCAGCGAGGCACACAGCAAGGCACGCTGTGCCTCGAGGCCAACCATCCACCGTCCAAACTCATCCAACGGCCAGCAGTGGTCAGACCTGGTCCGCTCGTCCTCTTCCTCTGTTCCTCACGCGTGAGCCAAAGGAACCGCGGGAAACGAACGCTTCGCGGAGGACTTCAGATTGCTGTTGAATTATCTGTTGCTTGACTCATGTATACATCAGGTTCAGATTTTGGTTGAATTATCTGTTGCTTTGCTGAACTGAAATAACAGCACTCGTATACATCAGGTTGGTTGCTGGACGCTGAGTCGCTGAGCCAGCTTTTTTTTTTTTTAAAGCCCACGTATATTCAACAAGATACCACATACATCGTATACGGTACAAGAACAACGAACAGAAAATACGCAGGGGATACAGGATCCGAAACAGCACCAGCAGCCTCTCCGGCGACGGCGACGAAGACCGCCGACCTCCAGCTAACCACGCCCCAAGGGTACCTTCTTTGAAGAACGCCGCAGAGCCCGTCCGTCGCGCGGCGACGAAGCTTGTGCCGATGAAGGAACACGGCGAGAACCCTTCCGCATCGACAACTCCACCTTGCCGCGGCCGTCTTCAACTCCATCGCTGGTAGAAGCTGCCCGAGCCGCCCGGTCCTAAGTTCCAGCCGCCAGATCCGACGCCACCACGGATCTGACGGGAGGCAGAGGAGCTCGAGCACCACGCCGGGCCTCGAGCACCTGCAAGTCAGGCACGATGGCGACGAGCCCCGAGGAGTTCCGCCGCCGGAGGAAGCCGCGCTGACACCAAACCATCCACCACCAGCTCCACCTCCTGGATGCCGCCGGCGGAAACTCCACCCTACCCTACCATATGTACAGGCCGGAGCCGGGATCCCCCACCCTCCCGCCGCCGGAGCGGCCGGCGGAGGAGGGGAATCCCGCGACTCAGCGGCGCGGTGGATCGGCTGGTTTCGCCCAAAAAATCGCCTTCGCCTCTGAACAGTGACGGGGAGGGGAAAGTGCGAGCACTCTATGTTTGTCGCTGAGCCTGCTTCGATGAACTGAACCTGATGTGTACATGAGCTGCTGGACGCTGTGTGCATCGGAGGAGGCCATCGGAGGGGGAAAGAGGAGGACTTTGGAGGGGGCCGCCGGATGGGGCAGAGGGGCGTCGCATGGGACGGAAGGAGCTGCTGGAGCGGAGCGGAGAGCGCCGTCGCGAACGCGGGGAGGATCTCGTCGGAGTGGAGGCGGAGAGCGTCGTCGCGGCCGCGGGGAGGAGCCCGTAGGAGTTGAGGCGGAGGAGCTTTCCGGCTTTGTTTTCTCCGACGCGGCTGCCCGGAGGAGCCCGTCGGAGTGGCTGCGGCAGAGCCCCGCCGCTGTTTCCCTGCATCTACTCGTTTTTTTTTTTTGATATGGATAGAGTTTTTATTAACTGGTACACACAGCGAAATCGCTGGCCACAAATTCTTTTACAAAGTTTGGTGCGCCTTCGGGCCAAATTACAGGAGAATCCGACATCGACTTGGCACCAAAGCTAGCAAGAGCATCCGCTACACTATTACATGCCCGTGGGCAATACTTGATAGAGAAAGAACTGAAATTTAGGCTAGCAAAGTATTTAATCTCTCTAAAAATCTGGCCGTTAAACGCCAGGTCTTGCGCTTGATTAGAAATACCCTGGTGGAGCTTTTGGGAGTCTGTTTCCACTTGAATTCTCGCCATTCCCCAGCTGCTTGCCCACTGCAGTCCAGAGAGACAAGCCAGAGCTTCTGCTTGTAGCGCGTCATGTGCTTGAGGGATATAGCCTGCACCCGCACCAACCGGTTCACCATTAGAATTTCTAATAATAAAGCCCCATCCCCCCGATTGGCTGTCAGCATTAAATCTGCCATCAATGTTAATTTTTAGCTCATCCCCAGCTGGAGGTACCCAGGATTGTGCCTGCTGCTGCTTAGGTTGTTTTTTCTTGGCGAAAAACTGTTCAAAATCACATGCTGATCTTCTGGCAAGGCGGACCACGGAGCCCTGTGATTTTTGCCTCTCCCCTGCAGCAGTCTTGTTTCTATTCTGCCACCATCTCCATAGCAAGGCAATAGTTTGGAGTTTTTGATCTAGCGTTAGCTGGGCTATGCCTTTTATGAAGTCCATGGGTCCTTTGCACTGGAGAAGTTTCTCTCGGATGTGCTCCAAATTTAGATCTCTCCACACTGCTCTAACCGGTTTGCATTTTAGGAATAGATGAGCTCCATCTTCATTTTGCCTATTACACATGGGGCAGATTGAATCCACATCCACACCTCTCCTCTTCAGGTTTATGCGGTGGGGGAGACTATTGTGGGCAATTCTCCAGAGAAAATGCTTTATCTTTGTTGGGCACTCCATCTTCCAAATGCTATTCCACTCAAAGTTTTGTCCAGCTGAATGGGATGCCTCCTGTCCATGCTTCATTGCATCCTCTAATTGGCGCTGAAGTCTATAGGCAGACTTTACTGTGAACATCCCCTTCTCCTCAAAGTGCCAAGCCCATTCATCCTCCATGTCATCAAAGATACGGAGTGACAGGATCAAATGAACATCTTGTGGCCAGAAGGTCTGCCTGACTAGCTCAGCGTCCCAGTTTCCGGTTGACGGATCAATCAGTTCACTGACTTTTGTAATTATATTGTGGCCCTTTGGAGTAACCGGTAGTCGAGACCAGAGCCTAGGGAGCCAAGGATCACTCCATACATTCACCGTAGTCCCATTTCCCACTCTTTTTATTATTCCCTTTCGCAAGAGGTCGATTCCTTTGAGAATGCTGCGCCATGCATAGGAGATACCATCCTTGGCTTCAGCTTCCAGGACAGAGCATTGGGGAAAGAACTTCGCCTTTAAGACACGAGCACAGAGTGAGTTTGGGTTGGTAATTAATCTCCACCCCTGCTTTGCTAACATTGCCAGGTTAAAAGCATACAGGTCTTTGTATCCCAAACCCCCTTCCTTCTTGGTCTGAGTCAGTTTTTCCCAGCTGATCCAATGGATTTTGTTGTCCTTGTCTTGATGTGCCCAGAAATAGCGGCTGATCATACTATTAATGTCCTCACATAGGCCTTTTGTAAGGTTAAAGCAACTCATGGCAAAAGTGGGAATAGCCTGGGCACAGGCTTTGATCAATATTTCTTTTCCTGCTTTTGACAACATCTTCTCCTTCCAGCCTTGGATTTTGTTCCAGATCCTTGCCTTGATGTATGCGAAGGTCTTCACCTTCGATCTTCCCACATAAATTGGTAGTCCTAGGTACTTGCCATTCCTTCCTTCACAATTGACACCCAGGGTGTCCATCATCTTCCTTTTATCTTCTCTTCTGGTATTTTTGCTGAAGACAATTGAAGATTTGTCCACGTTGATTGTTTGCCCCGAGCAAACCTCATACAGGTTCAGAATATGTTGCAGATGATATGCACTTTCCTCTGAAACTTTCAGAAGAATTAAGGAGTCATCAGCAAACAATAGATGGTTGAAACTCGGAGCACCATTGCACACTTTTATCCCTTCCAGTTTCCCATTTCGATCTGCTTGGTTTAACATGCTTGAGAAGGCTTCAGCACATAATAGAAAGAGGTACGGCGAGATAGGGTCTCCCTGCCTAAGCCCTCTTCTCGGAGTTATCTCTTCAGTCAAAACCCCATTTAGCTTAAACCGGTACTTAACTGTCGAGCATCATTTCATAATGAGTTGGATCCACCTCTCCGCAAACCCCATTTTTCGCATCATAGCCTCTAAAAAATGCCACTCCACCCTGTCATAGGCCTTGCTCATATCTAATTTCAGAGCAGCGTAACCTACTGCACCTCTTCTCTTATTTTGCATAAAGTGGTTAACCTCATAGGCTAGCAAAATGTTGTCAGTGATTAACCGGCCCGGTACGAAAGCACTTTGGTTAGGGGCAATAATCTCCTCAAGGATGAGCTTTAATCTATTAGCAAGAACTTTCGAAACAAGTTTATAAATGACATTGCAGAGGCTTATCGGCCTTAGATCTTTCATCAGTTCAGGGTTTTTTACCTTAGGGATGAGTGCCACATTTGTGTTATTCCAGCCGGAGGGGATGTCGCCGCCGTTTAGAACTTGGAGCACTTCAGCAGTCACACGATCACCCACCAGCTCCCAGAATCGCTTGTAGAAGACCGCCGACATCCCATCCGGGCCAGGGGCCTTGAGGTCTCCAATGCTATCGAGGGCTGCACGAACCTCCTCTCTAGTGAAAACTTGCAAGAGCATCTCGTTCATATCCGGTGTAACCCGATGAACGACATGTTCCAGCAAATCATCAACTCGGGAACCTGCATTAGAAGAGAATAACTCATTAAAGTATTGGGTGACAACCGCCGCCATCTCCGCCTCTCCTTCCACCACCTCCCCAATATCTTTTTTAGTCTCTTTATCTTGTTGTTCTTTCGCCTGTGGGACGCATACGAGTGGAAGTACGAGGTGTTTTTGTCTCCCTTCTCCAGCCAATTTACATGGGCACGCTGCTTCCAGTATAAGTCCCGTTGGGTTTCCAGTTTATCAAGTTTGTATCTTAACAGCTGCTCTCTGTTGACCTGCTGTTGGGATATGTTGCACCTTCGGCAAGCTTCCAGGTCCTTTTTAACGCGCGCTATACGCTTCTCCAGATCTCCCAGCGATTGTTTACTCCAGTCCCTCAGATCGGCTGCTACCCCTTTTAAGTTTTCAGCCACGTTGTTGCTTCCATTTCTTTCTGCATTCAACCAGGCATTCTGCACAATGGCCTCACAATTCTCCTCTTCTAGCCATTTTGCCTCAAAGTGGAACGGCCCCGGAACTCGTGAACTCCTAATCGGATCAGGTTCTTCGCCAAAAATAATAATAAGGGGACGGTGATCGGAGTGCCAGGGATCCCATTAACCACCTTGTAGTCTGGGAACAGAGAGCACCACTCCTGCGTTGCCACTGCTCTGTCTAACCTTTCTCTGATGTAGTTCTCCTGCACATGGATGTGATTTCTCCAAGTGAACGGATCTCCCATGAATCCCAGATCATGCAAGCCAGCATCTTCCAGAGCTTCCCGAAAGTGTTCCATTTGAATTTTGGGCCGAGGCGCCCCACCTTCTTTCTCCCACTCAAATAGTATTTCGTTAAAATCCCCAGCACATATCCACGGAAGCTGACTGTGGTGCTTTATGGTGCGCAACAGCTTCCAAGTGGCCTCTCTTTTCTCTACTTTCGGTTCTCCATATATGCCTGTGAATCTCCACTTCTGCCCATCCGCTTGTATGATTATAGCATCAATGTGGTATCGGGATTTGAGACCCGCCTCCAAGTTGACCTCATTCTTCCAGAACAAAGCTAGGCTACCACTTTGTCCCTCACAATTTTTAACGACCATGTTTGTCATTCCCATTTCCACCGCAACCATTCCAATCTCCTCTCATCCAATTTTGTTTCGGATAAGAAGAAAATATCAGGGTCCTCCTTCTTCTGGAAGTCTAGAAGACCACGAATTGCCGAACCATTCCCCAAACCCCGGCAATTCCAGTCGCCGATCTTCATTGGTTCCCGCAGGGAAGCCAATCAAGCACGCTTCACTAGAGACCCCAGGCAGTCACTAAGACGCTAAAACTTGGGAATCTTTCTTATGGCCTGCACACTCCTACTCCACTTCTTCTCTAGCAGCCCAAAAATTGCAAGAACAAGACAGGTCGACAATGAGAGGAAGCGGCGGAGCAAGCTGATATTTCCTCTTTTTGGGATATTTCGGAGTCACGGGAGCCAGAAAACGATCGATGGGAAGAAACAGATCAACAAGCAGAGAAATAGAAATGGGAGAGAATTGGATAGGAGATCAAATCTAGGTAGAAATTAGAAGGAGATCAAGGAAAGGATCGGTAAATCGCCAGTCACCACTTAGGCAAGACAAATACGCTTTTGCTGCAGAAGGAGCACAACGAAAATCACCAGCTTAGAAAGAAAGACGACGCAACTACGCAAAGGCGAGGCTGGGATCCCTCCCAGGTGATGGAACTGAGCGATCGACCGGGGGTGTGTTCTATTGGGCAGCAAAGAGCTACTGCTAGCACCACTACTAGCGAGGACGAGGTGGGTGGGTGGGTGGGTAAGAAGGATCAAAACTAGTGAAACCGAGATGAGATCTCAGAAGGATTGAGAAATCTGGGCAGATTGAGAAGGAATCGAGGGAGAAAAGAAACGGCATCACGCCAGTCACCGGCAAATCGCCATAGTCGCCACAGAGGGCAAAGTCAACACGCCCCTGCATCTACTCGTTCTGTAACGAAGCTCTGTTTCCCTGCCTCGCGCACGTGAGAAACAGAGGAAAGGACCAAGCTCGTGCTGCGTGAGAAACAGAGGAAAGGACCAAGCTCGTGCTGACCGCTGCTGGCCGTTGGATGAGTTTGGACGGTGGATGGTAGGCCTCGAGGCACAGCGTGCCTTGCTGAAGGCGAGGCACGGGATCTCAGTCCACGAGTCACGGCCTGGCGGCATTGCCGGCACCGCATCCCAAAGCACACGACACCTTTCGTTCCAGCTCCGTCGCCTACACACGTCTACCGTCCACGCGAGCACACGCACCGGCTCGCGCTCCCGCCACGTCTGTCCCCACGCGTCCCTCCACCGCCGCCGCTTCCACCCAGATTTGGCCCCAAATCGGCAAATCCCCAGCGAAACCAGATTTTGGCCCCAGAACCCCGGCCGAAAACACACGCCCGCCACCTCCAACTCTTCCCTCCCTCCAAAGCCATGCTGCCGCTCGCCCGCCGCCTGCTGCGCGGCCCACCCATCGGCCCCCGGCGCTTCCTCCACACGAGCCCGCCGACGGACCCGGGGGTCCTGGCGTGCCGCCTCGCCTCCCGCGCCGTCGTCCGCTTCCGGGAATCCGGGGCCCCGAGGCGGCGCGCTTCCTCAACTCGCTGCTCACCAACGACGTACTCGCCCGCGCCCACTCCTCGGCCGACGAGCCGCCGCGGTACGCGCCCACGCCCAACGTGCCCGCGCGGGCGCCGTCGCCCGTCTACGCCGCGCTGCTCACGCCCCAGGGCAGGTTCCTCTACGACCTCGTCCTCTACCGCCCGGCCCCGCGGTCGCAGATGCTCGACCGCACCGGCTCCGCGCCCGAGACCGGGGAGAGGCCCGGGGGAGCGGAGGAGGACGCGGAGGTGCTCGCGGACGTCGACGCAGCGGAGGTTGACGAGCTGCTCGCTTGCTTCAAGAGGTGAGATTCTCACGGCTGGTTTATTTGCTCCGTGGTGACAAATGGAGCTTGCAGTCATATTACTCCTACTATCTGGGATCCTGAGATGTCCGGAAAAGTAAAATTAAATTGGGGAAACAATAAACGGTGCTGGGAGCTGCTAATCAACGGATAGCTGTGGGAAATGTAGTTTCTGTAATCAAAGCAGTTGCTGATTGATATATAGCTGCTTGTTAGGACAATCGGTGTCAGGATAGAATTTGCAGATGATTATATGCCCACTTTAGGTTGTAATTTTAGTGCATTAGTTAGGAATCTTCATCGTTTAGTTAAACCACTAGACCAACATGAATGGAACTTATCCAAGACTCAACTCAAAAGAGCAACTCTGTGGATAAGTAGAGGGGAGTGTTGGACCTTGACGTTTCTGGGGAACAGCTTGAATTTGCAACTGAAGAATAACATCAGCTTACTCACTATTGGGACTTAAGATCTAGCTGAGCATGTTCTAGTCTCAAGTAGGAATCATATTGGGGAATTTTTCTTGACTCTAGTATGGACTATGGAGTAGCCTCTCTCGAACGAACTGTATAGCCGTCAGGTTATGTTCAAAGAATTGTAGCCTTCAGGTTGTTTGTTGAGCTCTGGTAGGAGTACATTTGTTGTAGCGGTCTGTTATAACATTCCAGATGACCAAGGCCGTATTCTTGTATGACCTTTCTCCAGTTTCAATGTCTTATGCACCTCCACCTTTTGGTCCATTTGTAGATATCGGCTAAGAAGCAAGGTTGAGATAGATAATGTAAGTGAGGAGTTTTTGTGCTGGCAAAGATTTGGAAGCGATGTGGCACATTCTGGACCTTCAACTCAAGAACCTGAGGCTCAATCTATTGGATGGGGACAAGGTACTGACCATGCTGCCGAGTCATCTGCACAAGCGAACGGTCATGGTTGGCAGTGGCTCAAAGATCCTCGGCTAGATATTCTTGGCTATAGGGGAATCTTTCCAGCTGATACAATACGTAAGTCATTTTTGATTGATGCTTTCCAAAAAAATACATCTGATATGGCGCTCAATGCCTAACGATGTTCATTTGGGCGCGGGACTCTCGGGTTTGTCTGCAGCACCACTTGTCGAATCTGACAAAGAAGCAGATGAAGGCCATTATTTACTTTGGCGGATAAAGAACGGGGTTGCGGAAGGATCAACTGAGATACCAAAAGGTAGGATTTATTTCCAATTGGTTTATTAAGACACTGAAACATCGACAGCTAAACCTTTAAGTATGTCGATCCTGGAATTGTTGGTTCAGTGTTATGTTCCATAATCCTTCATAAAGGTTTCAATGCGACTGTAACTGGTATTAGCCAATGCCTAGTTAACAACTCAACACAGTGAAATGGTGCCAGAGAAACCGTACATATCCTGTTAACAACAGTAAAACTATTGATGATAACATCTCTATCTACTGAAACAATTTTAAGGAATTTGTTTGCCTACTGATGGTTTGTTGTAAGGTCATTCTGGTTGGTTAGGGGTGGTGATGGATGATTTATCATGGTATTAGTATCTACAGGGAAGAGCTTAGAAGCATACAGTTTCTCAAGTCATATGGGCGATATCATGTTCTGTCACAAGATAGTGGTGCTAGGACCCTAGAAATTCTGGTCATGCTAGTGAAATTTTCAGTAGGGTGTTTGAAAGGGGCTTAGGTGCTTTAGCATATATACAGTACCATGCAGGATACATGATACTATATCAGGATTTCAGTATTCTTATCTCTTGTAGCACGTGGGAAGTTGCTATGGAAACTATTGTCTAATATAATTCCGTTATACGCGTACAGTGCAACTAATATCCTTTCTCTTATCCTTGTTTCCTTTCCTAATTATATCATCTCGCTGGTTTCTCTTTTGCTAAAATTATTTTCTTTTGACAGGTGAAGCAATTCCGCTCGAGTACAATTTTGCCGCCCTTAATGCTATTTCATTTGAGAAGGGGTGTTATATTGGTCAGGAGCTTATTGCACGTACGCACCACCGCGGTGTCATTAGGAAGCGCCTTATACCCTTGAAATTTGTAGATGAAAACAACAAAGGTACTATTCTGTGCTAAAATATCGCAAATATCCAGTCTATCTGTTGTGGGATGCTAATTTTACCTCTTGTGTCACCAGAACTCGAGCAGGCTGTTGCTCCAGGCTCTGATGTTGTGGACGAGTCTTCGGTAAGAAAGTCGGTACAGTAAGCACCGACCTCGGCAGCCGTGGGATGGGGCTGTTGCGACTGGAAGAAGCACTGAAGCCAAATTCATCCCTTGCCATCAGGGACAATAGGGATGTGAGGGTCAAGGCGATTAAACCAGACTGGTGGCCGGCTGAGTGGACACAGGTCCTAGAACAGCAGAGCGCAGTCGCTTGATTCTTCAAAGTTCCAGTAGCTGATCCAAGACTTCTAGTGAAGCAAAGTTCTTTGGAGTTTATAGAAGCAAATACGGAAGGCTTGCGGTGTCGAATCTTTCAGAGAGGCACCGTCAGAGAAGTAGTTTTAGAGTGGTTAGCAAAGATCACCTGGCCGACTGGCTGTGCTCTGTGGTGTATCAGTTTCAGTCTCCCTTTCACTTAGCTGTATCAGTGATAGATCACAAATAAACGACCGTGTACAAAGTAGGTCGTCCAAACACTCAAATAAGTTCCGCTGTTTAGGGTTCGCCACTTGCCAGCAAACGTGTTCTTTGGAACAGTCAGAGACTGATGCTCTGATTTCGCATCATATACCTTAATTCTCTCCGTTGTCAACTTCTTTTTACCTGTAGTGGTTCTGCTCTGCCAATGTTTAGCAGCACCCTTCTTTCTGGCAAGAGCTAATGTAAGTGTGATGCTCCTACAACAACTAGTTGTTACATTGGAAGGGCTGCATGTTTATATCGTACTAGAATTATTTTCTGGAGAGATAAAACATAATACTAGAGTTTGCTATGGTTTCTTCATGGGCATATGTTGTTCCAGCTGCGAGAGAAGGGAAAAAAGGTTCTAACAGCGGATCATATAATTGGCATCGCCAATTCTTATTGTATTTTGCTCGTGACCCAAACTCTTAATTTGGATCCCGAATCAACGTTACTATTGATGCACCAGAGCCATGTTCTCTCTGCAGATATGCCAAACAGGGGTCCACGGAGGCGAAGGAAGAGAAAGCTTTGGATGGATTCCTCCTGATGTTTTGGTCAGTGGGCTCAGTGCGCACCATCCGGCAAAATGCAAGGAACTGTTCAGGCATAGTAGCATTTTATACAGTGACAATGTTGTCCACCAGTGTTCACCACAGAAGGGAGCAGATGTTTTCAGCCAAGCAACTCCTGTAAAGAAAAACATACCTCAATCTCCTACAGGAAATGGGTACGTTTAAACAGTACGTTTGTTAATTCTTTCATCTTCAAAGTATGCAAATTGATAGCTGCACTACCGAGCTGCATCTGAAGTGGAATATGAACTCAGATGTTGGAGAGGATTGACATTGTTGCTACTACCAGATTTTGCAAAAAAATGGTCTAATGATCGTTTACCAACGTTTTAAAAATTTCTAGACTCTAGTCTTATATTGACCTTTTGCAGAACAAATTAGTCTAGATTATAGTCTACAAATTTTAAATTCTGTAAAAAAAAAGACTATAGTCTACTAATCAGTTTTCAAACGCTTGATTCTAGTCTAGGCTCTAGGGAAGAACACCACAAACATCGTGCCAGACGAACAAAGCTAATGGATGTAGAGGTCCAAGTGCACTGCCGACGCCGACGTGCTCCAATGCATGGAGTATTGTTTTATCACCGGGAACCATTGAAGAAAAGAAATACTTTATCGCTTCCAACAATGAACTTTATCGAGATGAACAGAGATTCCAAGTTCCAATTCAGTAGGAAACTTCGCGTAGGCTGCACCATGTGTTGCATATAAAGGTAGTTCTTAGACCGGATCAATGCATTTCTACAAAAATGCTTTTCAGTTGTACTTTATTTACTGCTTTGTCTTATGGTTTCTAGATCACGAATAAACCACCGTGTATAAAGGGTGGTTCATCGAGACACAAAGAGTGAAGTATTCTAAAACAAAGGAATATGAAGAACTACACGACCAGAGGTGTCAGTGAGAAAACCAAGGAACAACACGTGGAAAGCCTTGTAAACATTGCGTTGAGAACAGTCAAGTTGGTGGAAGTGCATACATAGCTATTCTTGGTAATTAATGACAATTTATATGGTCTAATATTTTCATTGAGTTATTTACGAAGGAATCTTCCATAGGTAATGCTTGAAAATCATGTATTAGATATAAGATTGGATGCCATGAAGATGAATATATACATCATTGATAGAAGTTCTTTGTAGAAATTGTGACTATCATTTTTTCACCGCATGTTATGGGACTTGTTCCATTATAGCGAATAAAATTTTCTAGTTGATGAGATGATCACCGGAAGTTCACATACTAGCAAAAGGATCAAACTCTAGGAAGAATAGAGCTATAAGAAAATGGTATATTTCAAATCCTAGACCAAACTAATCAATGAGAAAAGAAATGTATCAATCAATTACAAACTATTCTAGCATGAATTTGAATTTAAACAATAACCTATGATCATCTTGTATCTAGATAGATCAGGAGAAACTACCAAATCATCTAAATATCATAACATATCAGTAATACAAACCAATTCTAAGCAGATGATCATCCACTCAACAATAACCTATATGTTGACACTAATATGTCCAACTGAATAATAAACAGATCAAGTAGTCAAACTAAACCACTTATAGATGCAATATAGATCTTAATACAAAATGGCAAGAACAATTTAATCATTGGATCAATCAAACCATAGAAACATCAAACCTTTCAAATTTTCTTATTAGGAAACTAAATGAATAGTGATATTTGGATAATTTTAACTACAACACATATACTCTACGTTATATAAGAACTGAACCTAAATGAGAAAAGCAACATCCAAGAGGATCAATTAGAACCTAAAATTTGGGTCCACCATGATTAGGGTTTGGGTATTTAAACCCTAAGTTAATTCATTAAATTCTTAAAGCTCAAATGGTTTTCTATAATTTCCCTTAAAATATGGAAACGTAACTAAAATCAAATATTTTTTACCAATATTGTAAATTTAGTTCCTAATTTTATCGAATATTCAAGGCATGTTTGATGGAGATATACATTTAAGGGTTCTAATCATTTCATCACAATGACCAACTCTAATCTCAGTTCTGCCATTTGACGAACGAAATCTTAGTCTTGCCACCACTCCATTTCAGCGCTTCTGCATTTGGCCACTTCATCTCTCCATCCTTAGTTGTGTTCTTTGTTTTACCATTGTATCTCTCAATAGTTAGTTTATTATTTAATTAAAGAAAAATCAGGGTAAGTCTAAACTAATTAGGAACAATACTATCTAATATTCTAAGTTTTTAAATAATATTAAACGATTTTAAACCATTAGGTGTGTTAAGTTGAATTATAAATCAAATCAAATCAAATTGAAATAAATCGTGTAAGGGAGTTTTATTAAAGAAATTAAATACTAGTATAGTATGGGTTTTTAAAAGGGTTTTTCTCAGGAACCTGAGACTAGGAAACTAGTACCCCTATGTTCCAAAATAGGATGCGTATAATTTTTTGTTGAAAGTCAAACTTTATAAATTTGACCAACTATATTTACAAAAAATATCAACATATACTATATCAAAATACACACGATAGGAAAGTATATTTCACGATGGTTCTAACAGTATTGATTTGGGTTTATAAATGTTACCACTTTTTTCTCAATAGTTGGTCAAATTTTGAAACATTTGACTTTGACCAAAAACGCATAGAAGGAGGGAGTAACATGTTCATCAATAGATATTCATATGTTTTGCATTTGTACCAAAAAAATAAAACTTCTGTATTGTTATTTTTTTGAAAACCCTTTTGCATTGATGTTGGGTACTCCTACTGAATGCAAAGTGGAGACCAGCCAAAGTAGGGCACACTTGGGTTCTGCGAAGAAAGACGCATCACGCCGCCCGGAGCATCAGCCGCAGAGTCAATGCTCTCTGGACCTGAACCCTGAGCTGAAATCGCCACCCAAACGGTGGACAGCCTGCGAATCCACCAGCCAGATGCCAAGCTTTATTTTTCCCTACTTTTTGTACTGTATCTCTGATGAATTCGCCCGATGCCGCTTTCTTCGGACGCGCACCAAAGCACGGGCTGTATGTAATCGAAACGGTAGGCCCAGCTTAGCTGCACTACCTAGAGAGAGAGAAGCAGCAGAGGGGCGAAGCTTTGGGAGCAGCATCGAGTCTCTCTCCCTCTCCACATATCAATGGCAATGGCAGCCATTGCTGCTGTTTACTGCTGCATCATTGCAGCAGAGCGTGCGTCTGAAAGAAACAAGACGGCTCAGGGCAGAGAGACCATGTTTGATGTAAACAGATCGATCTGTCTTGTCGTGATGGCCGCGATAATGGCGCTGTGATTAGATGATTAGATGAGATGGTGCGCTTCTTTCTATGGTTACTCCTTTCCTTCTCGGTTTCGTTAAACAAATTTCATGTGTTGTTGTTCCCATGAACGGGATCCTATGACCTAGCTAGCCTGCTGTTCATAGCATACGCTCACTGACAGGTGGGGTCCTATGTCAGGGAATAAGCTAACGCTGGAATCGGGGCTTTGCCTTCTCTCGCGGTGCAATGGCCATCGATTTTTCTCTTGGTAAATTTATGTGCATGTACTGGCAGTTTTGTTCTAAGCCTTCATCTTTTTCTTTTGAGATGGTATCCCTTTTGCCTTTCTAGTTCATGTTATTTGCATTTCAGTTCCTATTTCATGATGGTTGATATTTCTACAATGAACTGAAGTATGATACTAGTACAGGATACCAAGGCTCATGCTTTGTCGAATTGGGACAGCACATGAGAGCAACTCTAACAGCTGCCCTATATTAGGAGAGTTGTTTTCATGTATAGGGCACCTGTTTTATCGTTTTAGGGCACGGAATTTTTTCTGCTTTACCAGCTGCCCTATATAGGACACCTCCTCTCCCACAGTTGCCCTATTTTAGTGCATACATAGCCAATTCGAAACTAAATTTGAGCCGAATTTAAAATAGTTTGACGACATTTCATACATAAACTTCAAAAAACTGATCCAAATTTAAAAGTTCAACCTAATAAACTTTGAACCTAGACCTAAACTAGTGGCCCCTAGCTAATGCCTTCCAGTCGACACCGGAATCGTCATCGGAATCAAAGTCCGATAAACCGGACTCGTAGGAAGAATCCCCGATATCGATCACTAGAGTCGAGGATGTAGACGGGCCGGCCTCCGTCTTCGGCTTCTTCGCGCCCCGGCTCGCGAAGAACTCTTCCTCCGCCTTCAGGAGCTCGGGGCTCTCCCGCCGGAGCTTCTCCATCGCCGCCTCATCCGCCTGCGTGGCCCGGAGCTTGCGGTGTGCCTGCCGGTCTTCCTCCTCGATGGCGCTGCAAACCACGCGAAAAGCCGGAGCCACGGCCGTGGCATCCTCGGCGGTCTCGACGTCGGAGAAATTCATCTCCGACATCGGCCGGCCGTACTGCCACGCGACGGCGTCGTAGGCGCGCGCGGCAAGCTCCGGCGTGGGGAAGGTGCCGAGCCACATCCTCGTGTGGTCCACCGTGATCTCCGCCGCGTACCGGTCGGAGTCACGGCGCCGCACGCCGTGGAAGCCCGTCGAGCTGCGGACCGTCGGCGGCGCGGGGCTCCTCCCGTCGCGGCGTGGCCACAGCGAGCCGCGGCTGCTGCTGCCACCGGAGCCGCGGTAGCTCCTGCTGCTAGCGTAGCCACTGCCGGAGCCGCGGCCGTAGCTACCGGAGCCACGGTTTCGGTGCGGCCACATCGGCGGCGGCGGCCAAATCTGGAGCGGGGAAGGCCGCGGCGGAGGGTGGGGGGCGTTGCCGGGGTAGGGGAGGTGGGGGAGGTTGCGGCGGCGGCGGATCTGCGTCGGAGCAGCGGTGGGGCGGGGCGAATCGCGGCGGCGACAGCTGAATCACGCACGAGGGCGGTGGGGGAGGGGAAACTGAAGGGCGGTTGGTTCGCGCGCGGCCGAAATGAATGGATACGGATGGGGCTGAGAGGACCAAATTTTGGGGCAGCCCTATTATAGGGCACCACATAGGGCAGCTGTTGGAGCTCGTCTTTTGCCCTCTGGTGCACTATAAAACCGTTTTTAGGGCACATCTCCTAATAAAGGGCTGTTGTTAGAGTTGCTCTGAGTGGGGTTTTAAAACAACAACAACAGTAATGGCAGGGAGGGAATGAACAGTGTCCAACGCTGACGGTAGTGGTCAGTCTTTTTTTTTTAAACGAGGCCGAAAACCGATACAAGAAAACGCAACACACCGGCCCCAAGGCCCCGTTCCAGACGAGTCCGACGTCCAAATCGCCCAAGCGACCAAAGACACCACCCACACACATCAACGCAACACGGCGGAGGCAACAAATCGGAACCGCCGCTCCGACATCCACGCCGGCCCCAGGGCCACGCACCACCTAGCCGATGACGAAAAGCAAGACGCAGCTCGCCGCCGCCTACCACCAACTCTCCACGGGTCCCTCTGGCAGGCGAAGCATCCAAGACGAGGTCTCAAGAGACAAACGACGCAGAAACACCGACCTCGTCCGATCCCACGAGGGATCAAGGTTTCCCCCGAAAGCTTCCGGGCTAAGAAGTGAGAAACATCACCTCAACGACGTCTTCAAGAAGAATGCGGCGCCCCGGGCGTCGTCGTCGCCTGCCCTGGACGGCAACCAGGGCAAGGCTTTCACCCGGTGATGTTTCTCAAAGCTGCAGCCCGCCACAAGGACCGGCCAGACCACCGCCGCAAACCCGCACGCAGACCGCCAGCCCCACGCGCCCGACGTCGGTGGCCACCATCGGAACTAGGCGCCGGGGCCTAGATACCGCCTCGTGCCGAGCCACCTCCTTGCTCGCAGCGAAGAAGACCGCCATCCGGGGCCGCCGCCCCGGCTTCCGGGCACCACGCCAAGCCGCAGCCCAGCGGGAGCCCTCCATGGTCCGCCCGTGAACCGCCGCGAAGAAACCGCAATGGCCGCCATCGAAACCATCGGAACTGAGCAACCGTGCTCAGCCCCCTGCACACCGCCACGTCTAGGCTCCCCGTCGCATCGACGAGAAGTGTCGGTCCGGATCATCACCACCAGCCTACCCGATTGCCAAGAGGAGAGCAGATCAGGCACCGCCAGCCGCCACCGCGAGCGGGAGAGCCACACACGCAACCAATGCCGACCACCACCACCACCAGATGCAAGCCATGGCCGTGAGCGTCAACGACCAACCGCATCCGAGGCCATGTCTCCACTCAGGCCCAAATCGGGCCTGCCGCTGCACGTGGCAGCCGCGCCGCCACCATCGCCGAGCGCAGCAGATCCGAGCTCCCCAGCCAAGCAGCGCCGCCATGCGCACTGCACGGCCTTGCTGGGGCGGGTGACGCCGGCCGCAGAGCACCGTGCCGCCATATCGTCGAATCTCGGCCGCCGTGGATGGAGCCGGCAGCGCGCCTCCACGAGCCGCTCCTCCTCCGCTGCTCCGCTGCTCCACCTCGCGCCGCCGCGACCGGCAGAGCTCGTCGCGCCGCCTCCTGCCCGGGGCCGCCGCCCCGACCTCCGATCTCCGCCGCGTCGAGCGCGGCCAGAGGCTCCCCGCCCGCCCTTTGGGGGACGAGGCCCGCCGCCACTGCGGCCAGCGCCGGCGGCGAGAGGTGGGCGGGGGGATACGCCGCCGACGCTAGGGTTTCTCGCCCCCGGGTCGCCAGGGAGGCGACCTACGGTAGTGGTCAGTCAGTCAGTTGGGAGGGAGGGAGCAAAAAGTCAAGCAGCGTGAGGCACTCTTTCGGTTCCCGTGCACCCTCCTGCTCACTGCTCAGAAGATGGAGCAGACAAGTGAGTAATTATTCAAATGTCCTCTTTCTATAGTGCTCCAGCAATTCAAAATTTAAAGTTGACTCTCTGGTACAGTATATATCATCGGTTCAGAGTACTTCTGTTGTTTTTACTGTCTCAACATGTAAAAATGATTTTTTTTTACTCCTATGACTTGCCAAATCTGAAGTATCAGGTTCAGATCAAATATCATAGCAGCAAGTTGAAAAATTTCTAGTATGGCAGCACAAGATTTCGATGCAAAGCTGATCAAAGTTTCGATAGAAATTATAAACTTGCTTCACCTAATGGCTTACAGGTTATACATCCATGGCATACTGTTCTAGAGAGACGACGGTTCGCGAGATCTCATACACTCTTTCATCATTCCAGTGATGGAAAAGATTGTGAGTTTGTGACACACCAACCAAAGTGGCTACTTAACTATTGGCTAATATGATCTCCAATAGCACCTCCAGCATACTACTACTGCTACTACTACAAAATAACTCAACGTCCATGAGGTTCCAACAAGACATCTCGGTATCAGCTCTGTTCAGATCATCAGCATCAGGCGACGAGTTGCTGAACAACTGCCTCCATCACCGGCCTCTTGCTAGCCGCTTCGTTTGTGCACTGCGCAGCAACCGCTGCGAGCTTGGCAGCCTCGGTCCTAGAGAAGACGCCGCCGAGGTTTTGATCGATCAGGCCTTCAAGGTCACCGGCCGCTGTGCCTATATTCAGTTGCGAGACAGCCCTCCTGCCGGTGATGACCTGGAGAACAACAATCCCGAAGGCAAAGACGTCGCTCTTCTCGGTGAAGCGGCCTGTGTTGGTGTACTCGGGGGCAAGGTACCCCATGGCTGCGCTGGCCTTCAGGGTTGAGAAGACAATGTCATCAGCAAGAAGTTTGTGCAGCCCTGGGACAGATAACCGTGGTGCAAAGTGGTGGCCGAGAAGGATTTTCTCGGCCGATATGTTCTGGTGCACTAATGATGGCTTGTATCTCTTCTTGCTGTGTAAGTATTCGATACCTGCAAATGTCCAACAGATAGATAATGATAGGTAGAAAACAGCCTCGCATGTATAACAGTCTTAAATTACAGTAGAGAAGCTAGAATAGAGAGGCTGATTACCTTTAGCAATGCCTCTGATTATGGAAACTCTTGTAGGCCAATCAAGAATACTAGCATCAGAACCATCCTCAATGTCAAGATGTTGTGACAAGCACCCATTAACCATGAAATCATAGACTAGGAAACATTCTCCCCTCCCCCTGGAGCAGCAGAAGCCCCTCAGGCCAACTAGGTTTTCATGTCGCAGCAAGGTGAGTGTCTTCAGACCTCGCAGGAAATCAGACTCCTCTTGCTTGCAACTTGTCTTATTTAGGCTCTTAACCGCAACAACAGACCCATCCCGCAGCATTCCCTTGTATGTCGCCGCAAAGCCGCTCTTGCCTAGCAAGTTAACCTCAGAGAAATCCTCAGTAGCACACTCAATCTCTTCGAGGTAAAACCTAAAAAGTAAAAATAAATTATGATGCTCAGCATTCCCTTGTATGATGCTCAAGCATCCCTTGAATGATGAATGTGGTTAAACAAATTACGGGACATCCTAAGCATAGGGATAAAAAGTAAATGAGATCGGGAGGTGAAAAATAGGCAACACATAGTAATGTGCTAATTACGAACCTTCGCCGAAAATAGTTTTCGGTACAGTTAGGATCTAGTCCGAAGTAGTCATTCCACAAAAGAAGAATTCCGGCATCTGTTTCTCGATTGATTGTCCGACGTCCTTGCTTAGAACCGCCATGGCGTCGAGCTTTCTCCCGCTCTTTCTCCTCGCGTTCAGCGAATGCTGCAAGAATGAGTTCATCGTCACCAGATGAAGACGACGACGAATTCATGAGCATATCCAAAGATGATGTGTATTTATTCATTGTTGGGGGGTGTGTGTGTGTGGGGGGGGAGGAATTGGGGAGAGATAAAAAAAGCCACAACCATGAATGGTGGGCAAAAGGTGGGAGAGGGTGTTATATATAGAACGTGTTTGGTTCAGAAACGGTAACGCAATTGTCGATGTAATCAGCTTTACACCGGTACTGTTAACGGAATTGGTAAAAAGAGAAGAATGTTTGGTTCAAGAAATGTGCTGAGACAAGCAAGCGGCTGCTGGTTCCTCCTCGCTTGACCGGGCTGTTCGTAACTAGGAATTCGAGCAGTGGATCGGAGGAAATTCTTGCACAACTGGACACTGGTGCTGCTCCTCGCCGGCGGAGGGTCGGCGGAGAGTATCGAGGCAAAGCGGATCTGGGGAGGACGAGCTCGGTAAGGGGATTGGGCTAAAGGACGCCGCTTCTCCTCGCCGGAGGGACGACGGAGAAGAACAGAGAAGATGGGATCGGTTGGCGGTGTTGGGCAAGCTTCCGCTGCAGGGAGAAATCGATTCCGGCGGCGGACGAGCGTTATCAGCTGTGAACATGGATGGGATCCGTTTACGGTCGACCAACACAAGTAACGGTTTCAGCTGCGGAAAACACTTTCGCTCTAGAACAACAGTGCTTGTTTAAAAAAAAAACAGTGCTCGCTCTATTTAAAAAAAAAAAATCAAAAAACATATTTATTTATAATTTGAAAAATCTGAAAACAATACTGCATATTGTCAATGATGTATCCTAAATCGTGCAAAATTTTGTTTTGAAATACTTCATAGTCTTAGCTACACAAAATGACATATGTTGTATATTTTAGAGATTGGAAAGTGTGTATATTTAGATCACACATTTATCACTTTTATGTAGATCTGAATAGAAAATATTTCAAATCGAGATTTTACATGTTTGTAAGATATATCATTGACAACTTTCAATTTTGATTTTAATTCTTTTTTGGTAGAGGGACACTGAAACACAGGAGTAAGAAATATCTACTCTTTCCGGTGCCACTGCAATAATCAGATGATGTGAGGAAAACTTGTAACAACACATGTCCATAAATGTTTAAAAAACTCGTTAAAAATAAAACCGTCATAAAAATAGTCATTCGAAGTTGATGTTGAAAATAAAACCATTGAAAATATAAAATACACGAGAGACAATATAAGAAAAAAATACCATGTAAACGGGCTATAATCTGCTTCAAGTGTTTGCATCGTTTTGGAAAACATAGCATTTTAGAACATCTTTTTTCTCTTAGACCTAAGCCTAAACACGAGAGGGGTGGGTCTAGCCATGGTTTTTATGGACTTGAGTACAATAAAGATGTGTGTCCGAGGAGAAATTTAAATGGTAGAGTGGCCTTCTCATCGATGTATGGCAAATCATTATTTTTCTATCCCTCTACTCTTATATGTGGGAACCAAGGCAGCTAAGTTATCATGTTCTTAGACCCGAGTCTCAGAAATTTCTTACCACTCTAACCAGCAAAATATAGAACCATCGGAGCATCTCTAGCAGATGCCTTAAAAGTTCGACCGGTAAAATTGCTATTGAGTACCCCCAAACTGAGATTGCACTATAGAGTGAGCAGTGACACAACATAATCACTAATTCCTAATGTATAATTTTAAAGTCCCATTCACGCTGAAAAGCAATGGTTGATCATAAAACAAGTTCTCATATTTCATTTCACACATTAATAGCAAACAACATAATTTACAGAAGATTTAGGCCCTGTTTGGGAGCTCTGTATTTTTGAAGTATTTCCATAATACTTTGGTTTCCAGAAATAAGTATCAAATAATTTGAGGTGTTTGGTTTTAGTTAAAACTGTAGTTTTATATACTTTCATATCTAGGAAACTACTCTATCTTTTAAGTATATGAAAAAGAGGGTTGGACCTCTTTTTCCAATACTGAAGTATTGGTTTACGATTTCAAATAATTTAATTTTAGAAATACTTCACTGCCAAAGTAAGCCTTAACTAAATATTAGGGCTAGATTAACACTAACCCTAACCAAAAGAGGCCATCGGGCCATTTCCTGCTGCCGCACTAGTCATATGGTCAGAGACCGCGTGCGAGTTGTTCTGCATTCATCGCGTCGAACGGCCAGGCTGCTCCAACGGGGTCGCTTCTCCGTGCGGCGGTCGGAGCACACTGACTTGGACGTGATGCGCGCCATTAACTTATCCGTGCGGCCGGGCTGCTCCAAAGTTGTCGGTGATGGCGGCGAGCTCCTCGGCATCATCGTCGGTGGAGAAGTTGTCGCCAGATGAGGAGTACATGATCCAGTCCAGTAGCGGCATCTCCACCTCCGCTTCGGGGCTGCCACGACCACGCTTGCTGAGTCCGTCACGCTCCATTTGGCGGATTGGATCGAAAAACCTCTCGTCAGAGACGTCATTTTTGTGGCGGAGGGGTCGATTTCGCGGCGGTGGAGATCAATTATCCGGGTACCCTAAAACACCCCTGAAACCATTAATATAGTGGGGAAGGGGATAAATGTTATGCGACCCCTAAAAACTTATCCTGATCGGACCAATATGAGCGTGTTTGGTGGCCTGCAGACTCCCAGACCAGGCCCGCCAGCTGCAATCTCGTGGCGTTTGGATGCCTGGACGAGCTCCCGGGCCAGGCCAGCACGCCCATCCAAGCAGCCTCCACTACCACAGAAAGGCCTTTCTGTGGCGCACGTTTTTGACTTTCTGTGGCGCACCGGGAGGATTGCTGGGTGCGCCATTATTTCTGTGGCGCACCCAGGCGTGCGCCACAGAAATAGGTCGGCAGCACCCTATGCAGAGGAATTCTGTGGCGCACTGTTCCACGTGCGCCACAAAAAAAAAAGCGTGCGCCACAGAAATATGAAACAGAAATACCGGTATTTTTTCGTTTTGCTGTACAAATACAGGTATATACAGGATTTATACAGGTTTATACAGAAATACAGGTATATTTGACAGGTATATAAACAGACAAACACATTAATCAATATGTCATCACACATATTACTTAGTGCCCGATCGAGATACATATATACACATAGTCACAAAAGTGCCGAATGTTTCATCATTTCACACTACACATTACAAATCAAGTGTTCGCCGCCTAACTATGATCAAATGTAGTACACATCGGCGATGATGGTGAGCAAGAGCGCGCGGGAGCATGCATGATCATGGAGTCCTCTTCTTGAGCGGCGCCGGGAACGGTTGATAGCCTTCTTTCGTCTTCCACTCCCTGGTGTCATTCTGTGCCTCTAGTCGTTCTTCGATATCCCTCTGACACAACCCTGAAGATGGATTGGGATATATATTGGTTAGTGATATAAATAGAGTATAATTTATTCATCTAAGTAGAGAGGCAAGACAATCAATCAATTGTCATGGTTGGAAATCATATGGCTATCCTATTTGGGTTTCATAGCATAGCATATATATAATATATAACCCTACACATGCACTTCTATAATACCTCTGGGGTAGTGGTAGGACCCTGATTTGTGAATGACATCGTCGAGGATGATCGTTGACAACTGCAGCCGGATGCGATGGAAGTCTGTTCTGTAATCAGCATCGGTGAGAGAATCCGCCATTTTGGTGTATTCTGCGAGACCAGATGGAATCTTCATTTTCTCGAAATCCCGGACAATCGCTTTAAGGTGATGGAGGGCGTAGTAGGCCTCCTTCACGCTGCCATCCAGTTGCTTGATGCAATGGAAGCCGGTCCCATGCTGGAACTTGTGTGTGTTTTCGTCCGTGAAGAATTCCGACTTCTTATGGAAGGGGCCGCCCTTTTGGGCATAGGCCTCGAGAGCGTCATCGAGAACACCCTTTATTCTGGTGTATCGTCTCGGCGTGGATTTATTCCCCGAGTCCAAATAAGTGGCAATGGACCACCTCGGGGATACGTAGATGAGTGCGCAGTACTTGTCCCTGCTCAACACAATTGAAACGGAATGTTGGACAAAGGATCAGCGATGGAAGAAATGTACAAGAAGGCATAAGATCCGACGGTGGCGAGCGGATGTGTACTTACTCGAAAAAGAAAGGCAGAAGAAGGGCGTTCTTCCTCTTGTTGGCCAGCATGACCCTTACGAGGTACTCCGTGGCCGTTTCCCGTGTCTTTGATCCTTCCACTAGATGGCTGTCGCGCATGTAGTAGGGATCCACTATCGCGACGTACGGGGTATCATCTCTCCTGATCTTCATCGCCATATCGAGCGCATATAGGCGGACATGTTATAGTCCAGCCGTTGAGTGTGAAAGAGTTTGAAGATGTCCTCGTACGCTATGAAGAACACATCCGCGGGGTCTTCCTGGACGAAGTCCACCAGCTCGTTTGGCACCTTGACCGCGAACGCCGGGTAACTCGGCTGCTTGTCTTTAAGAAGGAGCTCCTCTAGATGCAAGATAGATTCCTGCAAGGCAATCATGGGTCCTTCTGCAAGGCGGAGCAAGTCCCCAGACAAGATAGGTTTACCAGCTTCATGAACTCGGGGGAAGCCATCCGCACGGGGTGGAATCGTGTCTTCAAGACCCCGGATCTTAGGAGCTGGCTGGCTCGCAGAGGTGGAGGATCCTTTTCTCTTCCTGTGCTTCTTGTTCTTCATCTCTGTGGATTGTGGGGGTGAAGTGAACCCCGCTTTAACAGTTTCTTTCAGTGTGTTAGGGCTGAAAATGTTACCCGGTTGAGCTTGATGATCGCCGGCATCCGGAGGCGTGTCGGTGAAGGCCAGGCGTTGTGTGCATGAAGTGGGACGAGCAGGTTGACCGCGGTGGTCGCGGAAGGGTTCTTCATCCACAAGAGGCATGTACATACCATCCATGCAGGCGCCAGTGTTGATGTAGTCATCGACGTTGACATCATTCTCCTCCTCCTCATTGTCGTCGTTGCCACCAAGTTGAGGTGCAACGGCTTTGTCCTAAACATAAACAATAGCACATCCGTTAGTCGGGAAAGTCGGAAAGTCGGGGAATTCGGAAAGTCAGAACTAACCTTGGACGGTTGCGGTGAAGATGTTCCCAACAACTGTTTGTGGCGGTTGGTGGCGGCGACGACCGGCGGTAGCTTCCGGCCGGTGGTGGCGGCGACGGCGGTAGCTTCCGGCCGGTGGTGGCGGCGACCGGCGGTAGCTTCTGGGTGGTGGTGGCGGCGACCGGCGGTTCCTTCTGGGTGGTGGCGACGGCTGCTTGTGGCGCCGGTTCATCCGCAACACTTTTTGTGGCCGCCTCGACGGGGGCCGAACGACCTGGGGCCGGGGCCTCGAGGTGGCGCCGCCGGTGCGCCTGACCCCATGAAGAACATCCCCAAGACGAATCTGGGTCTTCGGCCATTCCATCATCCACTTCCCGCATTCGCCAAGCTTCATGTGTTTCTCGGCTCCCGGAGGTTGCGTGGGGGGGTCGATGTCATGGAACTCAGGCAGTACCTCGCTCACATTGACTTTCATCACGACCTCGCTCATTCGGGTGTTGTGCATATCGCGGGTCAAAGGTTGTATGATCTTGGCCGTTGCGACTTCCTTCAACTCGCCGCCGACCCCCACCCTATGCAGGAGTATGCAAGGCATGTCCTGGGAGTCAACACATGTTGGGCACCATGCATGAGATATGGCAGTCATCAAAGGCATATATAGTCATAGAAGATGTCGCGGACTAACTAATTAGTTACCTTGGTGATGGCGTCGAGCTCGGCTAATGTCGAGACAAGGGCGCCGGTGCCGGCGGCCGGCCTATCATTCTCCGGCCGCTCGTGCGCATTATCATTATTCTCCGGCCTTGGTGTCTGTTGATCCACGACAGGGAGCACCGGTGGGGTCACCAGGACCGGCGACACGTTATTGCTGGAGGTGCTGCCGGCGAAGCTGGGCACGTGTATCGGCCCCTGTTGACCTCTCGCGTTCCAGGCAGCTAACCCCTCCATCAACCCAGGGGGTAACAACGTCCGGAGCTGCTCGTTCACCTTCTCGGCCACTAGCTTGTCCACCATGGTAGAGTCCACCTTTTCTTTCTCTAGTGTCTCCAGCTTCTTCCTTAGCTCGAGAACCTCGGCTCTATCTTTAGCCGGCTTCCTCCTCTCCTTTTTCTTGTCGGTGTCCGTGCTGTAGTACTCGATGAACTTCATCGACGTACCAAAGCCGGTCACACGGCCAGCTGACGTCGGCGGCTTTGACTTGTCCCTCCCCTTGAAAACGTTCATCGCCCGGTTGAAAGTCGTGTCCCACGGGCCGGCCTGAGCCTCCTGGGACGACGGGCCGGCCTCAGCCTCAGCCTTCAACTCAGCCTCCTGCGGACAAAGGAAATAAACGTGAACCCATGTAGAAATCAACGCAAATGGACTTTGAGATATCCGCGGTAATTAAGTTCCTTACCAGCGTTTTCTCGAAATCCAGCACATCTTTATAGTCGGTAACGAATTCCCCCGTCCCCGGCTTCAGATAGTAGCGGGACCGAACAAAGTTCCTAACTTGCTCGTCCGTGATTTTATGCCACATGTTCTCCTTCCCAAGTCTCGCAACCTCGGCATCCTCCTTGTCCCAAACGGGCTGTTTTCCTGCGTAACCGCCGCTTCCCAAATGGTGGTTACCTAAGTTCAGTGCCCGCATTTTCTTCCCCCACTCGGTCCATTTTTCAGCCTCCGGAGATGCCAAGGACAACTTCAATGCCTCGAACTCTTCTATGTCGATGTACGGCTCTTTGGCACTGATCTCTTCCCAGCTAAGACCCTTTTCAATCTTCGCCTTCACCCGGCCTCTCCAGCTGGTCAAGGCGGTGTTCATCTTCGTGATGGCGAAGTTGTCCACCTTTTTGTTTCCATCATCCGGGAAAATGTATCGTTCGTGAAGCTTATTGAGGAGTTGTGTGCGCAAAGCCTCATTCTCCGCGCTCCTGAGGTCATATGTGTTGATCGACACGGTTTCCCGGAGGATGCACCCTAGTTGCATGCCGTACCCTTTTGCGATGTTCCTAGGCTCCTGTGGTTGGCCACTTAAGGAGACCTTAGTGAACGTGTCTGTGATGGGGGCCACCGCATTCGGTGTCCGGTCCTTCCTCTGCTTCTTATGCCTCTTAGCGGTCGGGTTACCACCACCACCGCCATCCGTGTGGTCGCCACCCCCGACATCCGTGTGGTCGCCGCCCTCGGTGGTGGTGGTTGCGTCCCCATCTCCGTCGGTGTCCTCCGCATCCTCCGCATCCTCCATCTCTAACAGAAAGTCACCATCGCCGTCACGAGCCAGTTCGGCGGCCTCCGCATCCTCCATCTCCGGGTTATTCACTTCCCAGAACGGCTTGTTCTTTTCTCTAGCTTGTTCTTCGACGCTCATGTGCTTAGAAGGACCGGCCTCGGAGGACATGTTTGCACTGCATTGAAAAAGAGGAAAAAAGTTAGTACAACAAATATAACAAAAGCATCACTTAATTTAGTACTAAGATACCCCGGCCCATGCATTAGCCGCAATACCCCATATGTCCTATTTTTAGCAAAGTCATGCTAAATTTCACGAAATTTTTGGCATGACCTTTGCTAAAAATAGGACATATGGAGTACCCGAATTTGCCGGAACGGAAGTTAATCGACGTTCCGGCAATCTCAAGGGCCTCACGGGGTACCTGCACAAGCATTTCACAAATAATGGCGGCATCGCTGGCCGGCATCTCCACGACACGATGGTCGGAGCACAAACAACCACGACACGATGGTCGTGGACACATATCCTCATGCACATACATCACCACATCCACATCCACATCCACATCGAGGGAGAGAGGAACTACCTCGGGTAGGGAAGGGAGGCTCGGGTCCGAGATCGGCGTGGTGGAGGTGCTCCTCGTGGTGCTGCAATAAATTAACAAAACCATGATTTAGCATCTACCACACACATTTCACAAAAGCAGCTAGCAGAAAGTGAGGATTCTTAATTGAAGGCATTCTTGTAGGCATGTTAAAACAGTGACAAAATTTAACTTAGCAAAATTTTCATGCATATGAACTTTTCTTCTGAGGCTATAAAACAGGAGCATATCTGCATATGAGATTATAAGTGATAAGACCACATCCACATGCACACTTTGAACCTGCACCTTGTATACTACAAACTAACAAAATTGTTTCTTGGACTCTTTGAACCTGCACCTTGTATAAAGTTTAAACTAAAGCATGTTGAACAGATGAGCTTTCATATACCTTCACAACTACAGAGAATTAACCCAAAGAGTTCAGGACACCGAAGTAGCTCTGAAGCTGCATTTGTTTTGTTGTATATTATATGGAAAATTACCAGAGATCTAAATCTACTAATCTGTACCAACTATGCCACTGTACACATCAGTACTTAAACATTAATACCTTTGGATCCATAGTTGCATACGTAAGTTTGGCTATTGTGCATAGTTTCATACCATGTGCCAATGTTGTAGGATGTAATCTAAACTATATATCTAAGTGTTTGACTTGACACTGAAGGTATTAATGTTTAAGTATTGATGTAGAAATGCAAGCAAAGAAATAGATTTTTCTGGCTATGGATGGAAGCATGCTGATCCTCAACAGAGCTATACTAGAGCAATTAAAATCACAAGGGGGAGAAACTACTGGTGATGCCATCAGCTCAGCAATAATCATGCTTGTACAATATTATATAGATATTTTCCTTAAGTGTAAGGCATTGTAGATTGCCGACATAACTTAAACCCTCTGTTGACACTTCCATTTCATATAACAAATTTATTGCGACTAAGAAATAATAACTGAAGCAGATGTGCTCTTTGTCCTTTTACTATCCTTTCAATTTAGTAAAAGCATACCACAGATAGGTCTTTCGTCTTAATTAAATGTTGCAAATTTCTTGGTTGTGATGTTACTAGCTTTCATGTGACTTGTGTGATGAACAGATGAACACCAAACGCACAGACAACCAGCAGCACACACGCACAAACACCTTGCGTGCAGGTTTTGGGAGGGGAAGGAGGAGGTAGAGATGGGAAGCTCACCTTGGGCGGGAAGGGGAGGGAGGGGAGGTCGAGGTCGTCTGCGTGACGAGGAGGCGACGCCGGACTCGACCGGGCTAACAGGAGGCGACGGCCGGAGGCGGACGAGGCTGAGAACGCGCGGCACAGAAGAGGACGGCGGCGGACGAGGCCGTACTCCGAGGATGCAGGGGAGTTTGGGCGGGGCGGCGGCGAGTTTGGGCGGGGGCGGCCAGCGTCGGGGAGTTGTCGACGGCGAGGGTGGCAGGACGCGAGCGCGCGGGCAGTTGAGTACTTAGCAAAATTTGGGGAAGAAAGGGACAGCGCAGGGTGGCCCCACATGTAAGTGCAGGCGCAAGACTTCTGTGGCGCACTGTCGTGGGGTAGATAACACGGCAGATGCTACTTTGGGGTAGCTTGAGTTGATGGGCAAGGCGACTCTGGTGTTCAGGAGATGGTCAAGCTCTACGGGGGAGAAGATATTTTTTACCCAGGTTCAGGTCCCCTCGGTGGAGGATCCCTACGTCCTGCTATAAATCACTATATGATCACATATTACATAGTGCGCCAATGGCGATGATTACCGGGTTTAGATAACTCCGGCGTGGGAGCTCTCTCTCGAGCTATCTCTATTTTGTCTATCTTATTCGGCCTGAGACCTCTCTCTCGAATCTCCCTATCTATGACCTAGGAGCCGGCTTATAAAGACATCCGGGTCTCCTGGTTGTTTACAAGGTAAGTCCGGGTTATACCCATACTCAGAGTCCTAATCTATCTCTTCTAGGTCCTTCGTGTCCTCCATGTCTTGGACTCTGTGACGTGTATTGCCTCCGGGTCTTCTGGAACCTTCCTTGTGTAGGCCGGGTTATCGACAAGCTCACCGACCCATCAGTGTGACCCGGCCCATGATGATGATGGCTGGCCTCGCCGGGCCTCCTGCCTGGCGAGTCATGATTTCCTCTCCATGGGCCTACCGGGTTATTATTCTCTCATCAGTAGCCCCCAGGTTAACTTGGACGTCGGGTTTGGCGTGCTTCTCTTTTAGCTTCAAGCTTTACTTCTCAAGGGGAGCCGCCATCCTTGATGTCCGGGTTAACCTCCTGAAAATAAGAAATATTCACAAAATGTATAAAGTCCGGGTTACATTGCTTTTTCTTTAGCTAAGCCGGCTCTTCTTGGCGGTCCATATCATAACCCGGCTACTATCTACTGGATTCATATGCCTCCAGTTTTTTATTCACCACTTGGCCTCAATGATTCAGGTTGATCTCCTGAAAACAAGACAAACAAATAAAATATTTAAAGGGTTAAAGCCTGGGTTGCACTTGCTAGACCAGCTCGTTTTGGCGGCCCATTTCATAACCTGACTTTTTCTTCCTGGGTTCATATGCCTCCAGGTTTATCTCGTGCTTATCCCGCCAGGAATATTTCCCATATTTTCTTTCGTAAGTCCTTTGACCCGGTTTTTGATAATCCGGACTTGATGAAGCCTACTTACATGGAGGCTATGAATTTTGATTTTTACTGGCTCCCAAGAATATGAATTTTGATTTTTCTCGTGTATATAACCTGTAGCCCCCAAGCTCCGAGTTTATCACCTCGCGATAACTTGGTGCTTGTGATAGATAGATGAACACTTTGACTCATGTAGCCCCCAAGTGCCGGGTTGTGTGCCTGCAGCAACCTAGGACTTTTGCATCTTGTACCTCTGAAAGGGCTTTTGAACTTCAAATACTGTAGCCCCCAAGTGCCGGGTTGCGTGCCTGCAGCGACCTGGGACTTCTTCATTACTTCGAAAAACTTAGCTTCAAACTGTGTAGCCCCCAAGCACCAGTTCTTTCGCCTGTAACAACTTGGGTCTCATTTTGTAGACACCTGATCTTTCTGTTTCAAATATGACGAGTCTGGGGAGCACCTACAGATAATCACGGCGCTGGCAAAGCCGGCCGTGAACACAAACGCTAAAGACCCGGCCAGGCTGGGCAAAGCCGGCCATGTTAAGACGAAGCCAAGCCAGCCAGGTTAGGACGAATCGTAACCCGGATGCTTCCTCTTTTTTCTTCTCTTCATTGAAGACATGACGCTGTTTGATTAACTTGTCTGGGTGTTTGTAACATCTGGCTTCTATTTCTACTTTCCCTTTCACAGGACATGCTTTGATTTGATTGCATATATGACCCGCTGACCATACATGACAAAGCAGCAACTCCATGACCATCCGATCATCCCGATACTTTTTCTTCCTCTTGTTTTGTTCACGTGATTTTCCTGGAATCGCATGCACATGCAGGATTGAACTACCGCATGCCATAGCCAGAACTAGCTGCTCCTGTAGGCCATCCACTTTTTTCTTTTGTTCTGTTGATTACTTTCCTGATGAACAGTACTGGAATTGCATGCACATGATTCGTTGATCTTGATCTTCTGTTCGTGCTACACTTATTGCCTTAGCGGAATTTTCACTTATTGCTTGGACTTTGATGGTCTCGCACAAATACAGTAGCACCCGGCCTTTCTTCTTCTCTTTTTGATTGAATCGCTTGACGACTACTGAGCCGGACTGACACAATTTTCGGAAGCCGGCCACTATTTCCCTTCTTTTTTCATCTGATTGATTTACCCCAGTACTAGTAGCACCCGGCTGTATTCACTCCCCTTGCTTGAAACAAGATCACATACTCCTCATCTTTTGCAATAAACTTTTAACACTTTAAAGATACCTCGCTCCATGAACCGGCAAGCGCTAGCAATTTCTGTCCTTGCCAGGCAAATCAGCCAATTATGAAATCTTAGCTCTGACCAAACCTGGCGAAAATCAATAAAGATGACCCTGCTTCTCTTGCCAGGTTATAGATTGATCCGCAAAAAACTTTCCTGAGGCACAAAATAACATAATACAACATGATAAGCTTGTAATAAATCTATAACTTATGAATACTTATGCTGATGGTGTACGTGCACCCTGAGGGTTTGCTTTTTTGATGAACGTGATATGTCGTTCTGCAAATCCCTTTGGTTTAGATGACCCTTTTGGTTTCTATAAACTGTAAGCCGGCTTTCGCATGGATCTTCACTGTTGCGACCTCTCTGTTAAAAACAGGGTCAGTCAAGTCCCAGTGGGCCTCATGACTGATTGAATTTACAGGCACGCAATCAGTCCATATAATTGCGTTTCACATCGAGCTTAAGTTTAGATAACCAAGAATATAGTGGCTCTGAATTTGGCCGGGTCATGGGATTGCAGCTGTACCAATAACTGATAATCAGCCCCCATGACCAAAGTGGCTTATATGCCGGGTCTTGAGTTTGTAACTGCGCTATTCGAGCGATCAGCCCCAAGACCCAATATGCACAATGTTGCGAAGCACTCCCGGGCACGCTAACCGAAGTTGCGAAACACTCCTGGGCACGCTAACAATCTGCAAATAATTAAAGTCGGGGGATGTTTCATGGATTTTCCATGTCTTCAACCCAACAATTGATAACTGAAAAATAACTGAAGCTGGGAGATGTTTCATGGTAAGATCCATGTCTTCAACCCAACAATTGATAACTGAAAAATAACTGAAGCTGGGAGATGTTTCATGGTAAGATCCATGTCTTCAACCCAACAATTGATAATAGGGAGACCCGGATTTTAAGATCCGCCCTTCTGAATGATAAATATTTGTCACGCTCTTGGTGTTAATGATGTATAAACCAGAGTATGACGATTGAGCCGGAATAATGATAATGAATAAGCCGGAGTACGGTGATAGATCTGAAAAGATGATGAATGATATATAGGCCATCGATTGAGCCAGATGAGGATAATGAATAATGAATAAGATATGAGCCGGAGAATGAGCTAGATTGATGACAGTAAATAATATATAGACCGGCAATTGAACCGGGATGATAATGATGAATAAGGCATGAGCCGGCGATTTGAGCCGGAGCACATCGATGACACTTTAATAGCAACCTTGTTATTAAGAAATCCAATGCAAACAATAGATAGCTCGACTTTGATAAATCCACTCGCGAGTAATAAATATCTCGACTTTTGAGAAATCCATTGCGGGTGATAAATAACTCGACTTTGATAAATCCATTTGCAAGCGATAAATAACTCGACTTTGAAAAGGTTCCTGCAATTTTTTGGATGATCTTTGTAATCTACTCTTTAAACAGGATATTTTAACTACCGGGTTTGACTCTAAGAAGCCAAATATAATTGACTGAATAAATATGATATGAAATTTAAATATAAATGCAACTTAGCTTGTTTTGTCCTATGCTGAAGACGCAGCGTGAGTGCGCGGGTCATCATCGCCTGAAGCCGACTCGCGGCCCGGTCATCGTCACCTGAGGCCGGCTCGCGGCCGGTTCTCCTTCACCTCTTGGTCGATGCTCATGCGCTTCTACATCTTCTTTTCTCATTATTGCGTGAGCTGCTCTTTTTCATGCATAATCGCAAGCCAGCCAAATCCAACTTTTCTACTTTTTGCAAAATGTGAGCAGATGCACGGGAGTAACACTCGAGGGCACTCTCCGCGTCGCTCTATTTTTCCTTTCTTCAATGCTTAATACGTGATCCTGTATTGTTTTTTGTCTTCTCCTTTTTTCAAACAAGCAGCAGTACACCTGAGGAGCACTCAAGGGCCACTCCGGTTGCTGTAATTTCTCTTTCGGAACTTGATCCAAGCAATGGTATATTTCGACGCTGATTTTTCTTCACGCTGGCCACCCCGTAACTTAACTCAAACTCGTGCTCCAAGCATAACCCGACTGGCGGCGTATTCCTTTCCTTCTTTCTGCTTTTCTTTCATATCTAAACTTGAAGTAGTACTACTTTTCTCTTCTCTTTTTTCTCCTTGACACTTGTTTCTGTAATCCATATGCTAGTCGATGTAGTAAATTGGAGCTTTTGATTTTCCTTGTACCAACGATACACCGATGCCAATTTGCCGACCGACCCGGCCTACCAAGCGAACAGCGGCTCTCTTTGTTTTTCCTTCCATGTGAGGTGGATCGACTTGCTTTTTTCCATCCTTGATTTATCTCTCCTTGCTTCAATATTTGGATACGCGACTCCCATCCGGTCTTGCGATCTTTGCCAGTGGAAGATCATTAATACTGCTAAACTTGTCTTTGGGGTTACGTGAGCCCAGCCTTGGCAACTGCCCCGCATAAGGACGTTCATGACTTCTATTTTTTTTTTTGCATTTTCACCACGTATATTCAAACGAAAACCACGTACAAAGTACACAGTAGAAATACAGAACCACAATACGTAGAGGAAAAGGAACCACAAGCAACAAGAACAACAACATCACCGGCGTCGGAGACGAGGACCACCAGCCGCCACCTTGCCGCTGTCAGGGAAAACTTTGCCCTATGAGAGACGCTGCCGTGCCCGTCCGCCGCGCCGCGGCGGAGCTTTTGTCGATGAACGACCAGGGCAAGCGCCCCCCTGTCCCATCCACGCCACTTTGCCTCGGCCGCCATCGGAGCCGACGCCGGAGAGAGTCGAAGAACTCGACGAGCCCAGGGTTCCCGCCGCCAGATCCGCCGCCAGCACGGATCCAGCGGAAGCCAGAGAAGCTCGAGCACCACGCCGGGCCCCGAGCTCCCGCAAGTCGAGCGCAGAGACGCCGCGCCCCGAGGGGCAGCACCGCCGGAGAAGCCCGCGCCGACGCCAAACCGAGCACCAGCCGCACCACCTCCTCCAGAGCGCCGCCGGCGAGATCTCCCCCCTACCCTACCATATATACAGACCGGAGCCGGGGATCCCCCACCCTCCCGCCGCCGAAGCGGCCGGCGGAGGGGAAGAATCCCACGGCTCAGCGGCCGCACCCGGTGGATCGGCGGAGTCGCTCCAAAAATCGCCTTCGCCTTCGCCTCCTGCACAGTGACGGGGAGGGGAAAACGAGTTATAGGGTAGTGACGTTCATGACTTCTAGCATAGCTCGGTTTGCTTTCCTTCTCTTTCTTGTACGTGGCTGAAGTAGTATCTTTTCGATTTGGACACGATTCTCCTGTCTTCTCGGGACTCGATCCATACGCTACTGAATCTTTGCCGTTGAATTTACGCCGCTGTCCGTGCCGGAACCTAACTCGGATTCATGAGCCCACTCGAAAGCGAATCAGCGTAATTTGCTAACCCGTCTGGCGGCGGAATTACTGCCGTGCCGAGGTCGACTTGCGCGATTCGAATCGCTCGATCAAGCAGCTCCAATCAACGCGCGAGGGCAATGGTGATGTTGATCCCCCACACGTGGCTCTTTGCCTCTGTCCTCTGACGCTGGCTCTTCGACTCTTTAAACGCCGGCTTTCAGGTTTCCCCGAAATTATCCATGATGCGATCCTTGCCGCTGACGAAATTCTCAATCCCTTGACGAGCTTCTCCCTTTATGAGGACACACTTGGACGCTTTTCCCACAGACGGCGCCAACTGTCGTGGGGTAGATAACACGGCAGATGCTACTTTGGGGTAGCTTGAGTTGATGGGCAAGACGACTCTGGTGTTCAGGAGATGGTCAAGCTCTACGGGGGAGAAGATATTTTTTACCCAGGTTCAGGTCCCCTCGGTGGAGGATCCCTACGTCCTGCTATAAATCACTATATGATCACATATTACATAGTGCGCCAATGGCGATGATTACCGGGTTTAGATAACTCCGGCGTGGGAGCTCTCTCTCGAGCTATCTCTATTTTGTCTATCTTATTCGGCCGGAGACCTCTCTCTCGAATCTCCCTATCTATGACCTAGGAGCCGGCTTATAAAGACATCCGGGTCTCCTGGTTGTTTACAAGGTAAGTCCGGGTTATACCCATACTCAGAGTCCTAATCTATCTCTTCTAGGTCCTTCGTGTCCTCCAAGTCTTGGACTCTGTGACGTGTATTGCCTCCGGGTCTTCTGGAACCTTCCTTGTGTAGGCCGGGTTATCGACAAGCTCACCGACCCATCAGTGTGACCCGGCCCATGATGATGATGGCTGGCCTCGCCGGGCCTCCTGCCTGGCGAGTCATGATTTCCTCTCCATGGGCCTACCGGGTTATTATTCCCTCATCACGCACCATCCAGGCGATGTGCCACAGAAAGTGAGGATTCTGTGGCGCATCCGCTAGGTGGTGCGCCACAGAATTATCTGGCCTAACAGGGGGCGGCCCACATGTTAGTAGAGGCCCGAAAATTCTGTGGCGCACCGGCGGAGGGATGCGCCACAGAAAGTTAAGATTCTGTGGCGCATCCGCTAGGTGGTGCGCCACAGAATGTCCTGGGCTTTTTTTTTGCTGAACTTTTTTTCTTTTCAAATATTTTTGGTTAAATTTGGTTCAAAAACTACACATAATTAATGTCTTTGGTACATATTGAATTCATTGAATACATATATATGGTCTTGCATGGTCTCACACACAATGTCTCATACATATATATGCTTGCATTGCATTGTCTCTCACACACACACACAAATTAAATACACCAAAAAAGTCTCTTCTTCGTCTCGGTTCCGCGAGCTAGATTCTTTTCTTTCCCTTCTTTGCGGTTGAAAACTTTAGGCCGGTGACCTTGAGATTTCTTCGCGTGAACGGACAACCTTTGGTAGGTAGGGAGGTTTTCCTTCTTTGTGTACTAGTAGTAGGCATGTCGAATAACTTGTCGAATTCCTCCTCGATCTTTGGCTCGTTGTCCAAATCTTGCTCGGTGGCGCCTCCTTCCATTCCGATGATGCTCCTCTTGCCCCTCCTCACGACAACACGGCTAGGCTTTGACGGGTCGGTAATGAAGAAGCATTGCTCAACTTGGCTAGCGAGTACCCATGGCTCATTTTTCGCGGAGGCGTTCTTCGATTTGGCATCGGGTATTACCATGGTGGTGAAATACCGGCCTTCTTTGACGACGTCCTTGGCCCATCTTACACGGAACATTGGCACCAACTCTCCACAGTAGTTGAGCTCCCATATGTCCTCAATCCTTCCGAAGTATCTTTCCTTGACAGTAGCCTCCTCATCGCCGTAGGATAGCATAGTTACTCCTGAGTTTTGATATTCTGACTTCTTGTCCTTTTCCTCGGTGTAGAATCTGTAGCCATTGATGTCGTACGCCTGATAGGTCTTTACGTTGTGCGAGGGACCCCGTGATAAGGAGAATATGAGTCTTTCATCTTCCGTAGATGGTGCTTTGTTCTTTGCTAGCTCCAGTTGCTTTTGCTTGAACCAACGCGTGAAGCTAGAGTTGTGCGCTCTGGTTACGTCTCCCATCTTCCTCGGCCGGCCTAGTTTGATGTAATGTTGCTCGAGTAAGCATTTGTGCTGTTCCACCCAAGTTTCGATCAATTGTAAGTGTTGTAGCGCGACCCGGTGAGCCCTGTCGAAGTCGTCCTTTCGACCCTGCATGCTGACAAAGGTTGAGCTGGTGCCCTCTCGGTGACCATATCCATTGAGCCTGCCGAAGTGTTTCCTCGTGGGGAGACCAACATCCTGGTTCTCGGTGCTTAGATAATTCTGGCAGAAGGAGATGCACTCGTAGGTTAGAAAGCCCTTGGCCATGCTTGCGTCTAGATGGGACCTGTTGCGGACGTATCCTTTCATGACACCGTTCATCCTTTCGAACGGCATCATGTAGTGCATGAACGTTGACCCGAGCTGCCTGATGTCATCAACGACATGGAGAAGGAGATGCACGCAGATATCAAAGAATGCTGGCGGGAAGTAAATCTCGAGCTCGCATAGTATCAGCACGATCTCTTCCTCTAGCCTGTCGAGCTGCTTCACGCCGACCGACTTCCTGTTGATGACGTCGAAAAAGTTGCAAAGGGCAAGCAGCGTATCACGGACGTGCTCGTCCATTATCCCTCGAATCGCAACGGGAAGTATCTGCGTCAACAGCACGTGACAGTCGTGAGACTTCATCCCGCTAAACCTCTTCTTCGTTCCGTCCAGATATCTGCTTATCTGCCCCGCGTAACCATGAGGAAATTTGACTCCTAGGAGACACATGTAGAATTGCTCGAGCTCCTCCGGACTCATAGTGAAGCACGTAGCGGGAAGCACCATAGTGTTCTTCTTTACCCTTTTGCGGCGACCTTGAGTCCCTTCCGTCTGATCATCATCATCATCATCATCATCATCATCATCGTCATCGCTATCGGGAGCCTGAAGATCTTTCCTGACACCAAGCCATTTCAGATCGTATCTTGCTTTCGTCCCATCCTTGGTCTTTTCCGGCATGTTGGAAAGAGTGCCAAGCAGAGCCTCGGTGACATTCTTCGTAATGTGCATCATATCGAGGCTATGTGGCGTCCTGAGGACCTTCCAGTACTCCAAGTCGTGGAAAACAGACCTCGCTTTCCATACACCCAGCAGCGGATCTACCTTCGGTCGTTTCTTTCCCGGCGCGGGGCACTCCTCCCAATTTTTCAATAGCTCGTCGATTTCTGTGCCGCTCCTCGGGCTCGGGGCTCCTTCGATCTCGTCCTTACCATTGAACAGGTCACCGCGTTTTCTCCACGGGTGATCCATGAGAAGCCACCTTCGAGCCCCTGGGTACACGGTTTTTGAAGACCCGAGATTCCTTGGTAGCTAGAGATGCGGGGTCTTATCCATGCACCTGACACATGCGCAGAATCCGTGGCCTACCTGGGCCGATACATATGAGCAACCAGGATAGTCCTGCACCGTCGTGAGCAACGCGGCTCTCATGTCGAAATAATCTCCAGTGTAGGCATCCCACGTACGGGCTGGCGTCTCCCACAACATGGCTAACTCCTCTTTCAACAGCGCGAGATACAGATGTATGTGGACACCTGCTTGTTTCGGCCCCTGAATGAGAATACTCATATGTATGTACCTTTGCATCGTGCACAACCACGGGGGAAGGTTGTAAGGCCATACAAACACGGGCCAGGTGCTATGCGTGCTACTCTGGTTGCCGAACGGATTGAGTCCATCGGTGCTCATACCGAGCCTGACGTTCCTTGCGTCGCCTCCGAAATTTCCGACGGCGTCCAACTCTTGCCACTGGCTAGCGTCTGAAGGGTGTGTAAGGATCCTGCCCTTCTCCGGATCTTCTTCGGGCTTCTCCCTTTCCGCGTGCCATTGCATGAGCTTTGCTTCCTTAGGGTCCACGAAGTACCGCTGCAGACGGGGAGTGATAGGAAAGTACCATACCACTTTTCGAGGAACTTTCTTCCCACGGCTCTTGTACCGTCCTTGGCCGCACACCGGACATGTGGTTCTGTCCTCGTACTCGCCCCGATAAATTGCGCAATCATTGATGCAGGCGTGGTATTTAACGTGCGGTAGGTCAAGAGGGCAAACGACTTTCTTGGCCTCCTCGATACTAGTTGGCAATGTGTTCCCCTCGGGAAGACGCTCGTGCAAGAATTGCATGTTCTTGTTGAAGCTCGAGCTAGATGGGAGAATAGGATGGTCAAAATGGCTGTGGAGAGAGGAGGAGCTCGAGCTAGATGGGAGGATGAAGAAGGTCACATGGGGAAAGGGTGGTGCCACCTTTTTGTAGATCTGGGCCAACTTTCTGTGGCGCATGGTGTTTGATGCGCCACAGAAAGTGAACATTCTGTGGCGCACCGTGGCTGGTGCGCCACAGAATGTCCCGAGATGGACCTTGGCCCAATGATTGCACGTGGGACCCACAGGAATTCTGTGGCGCATGGTGTCTCATGTGCCACAGAAGTCTGGCTTTCTGTGGCGCATCTGTGGACATGCGCCACATAATTTTTACTTTCTGTGGCGCATGGGCAAAAGATGCGCCACAGAAAGTGGGAAATTTCTGTGGCGCACCAGCATCCATGCGCCACAGAAATAATTCTGTGGCGCACGAATTAATGGTGCGCCACAGACTGGCAACCTCTCTATAACCCTTTTCCTGGTAGTGCTCGGGCCAGGCCCGAGAGGCACGCTCAGATCGAGCGTGCCTCTGGAGCCAGGCTCCCGGGATGCGACCTCGAGGAACGCCGTGTGGGAGCTGCTGCAGGCGCCAGAGCGGTGGAGATGGCGCGCGGGGGAAATTTGCGGCGGGAAAAATTCGGTCACCGCCGCGAAATTTCCCCTCATCGGCGCGCTATTTTGCCTCCCTATTTAGTTCCTCCGCGCCGGCAACCAAATCCAAAACACCATTTCCCCCCTTTCGAGTTCCATGGCGACGGCGAAGGCGGGAGGAATCCCTTCGCTGGAGCTCGTCCTCATCAACTCTTCTCAGTGCAAGATGGCGGCACAAGTCGACGGCGGCAAGGATGGTGGGCGCAAGGAGGTGATGGATCTCATCGGCAACACCTGTGCCGGCAAGAAGATGGTGCTGGATCTCGTCGGTGGCAACTCGACTCCTACGACTTCGACTGTAAGACCATCTACTCCTTGTTCTTCTTTGTGATTTGCGGTACATTGAGTACAACTCTGCTTTATGGGTTAGTTCTTTGCCTGAGTCCGGCCTAGTATCATCTTCTTTTCCGACATAGTTGCTAATAGTTGTATGATATCGTCGTGTTCGTGAACACTGTAGGACATCTTTGGTCTTTGTTCTCCGGATCCTGATCTATATGCTCCGTCAGTTTGCCATGCTACTCTACCGGACATGAACGCATTCCCTATTAGTTATGCTCTTCCAGCTGAAGAAACTGCCAAGCCACTCCCTGACTACTATGACAGTGGAGTCCCTCTTCGTTTTGTCCCCCGACCTCAAATGGTGTGGTCAGCTTCACTGTCCCTGTTCGTTCTGAATAGGTTTTGTGAGCTAGTCCGCAAGGGGATCCGTTTTGACAGAGGGGTCAGAGAGCACTACGTTAACAGAGTGAGCAGTGATGTTCTTGACTTCACTGGGATTACTGTAAGCACTTCGTAGATCTACAACCATCTGCGTAAGTGGAGAGGAAGGTGGAATAGGATCACTCGTCTGGCCAAAGTTGAGGGGGTTAAATGGTGTGAGCATTCGTCGACCTTTCAGATGGAGGAGGATAAGTTGACTGCGCACACCATGGTAGATCATCTCGAACTCTTCATTTCTATTTCGTCTGTTCAACAACCTTCACGGACTAACATTGTGAATCCTCAATTTTAGGTTCATCCGAAGGACGAGGAGCTGCTGAATAAGACCATCACCAACTTTGAGCAGATGAAGACTATCTACTCAATGACGAACATGCCAGCTCCTACTATCTACAATCTATCGATTGTGATCCAGGCTTTGAACTACCTTGCCGATCATGAAGAAGAGCATTGCCTCTACGTGGACATGACAGACACGGAGAGGAGGTCCTGGTTGTGTGCCTACTGCTAGGAGCAGTTCGCCATTGCCCCTTAGAACATGAGTGCATATTGTTCCTGGTTTGTAATATTTTGGGAGGTGATTTATGTTAACCCCTGAACTGATGAACTTGAGATGTAGCACGACAAGGTCGTGCTTCACTCGTGTTAACCCCTGCTCTACTATGTCATTCTAAATTTGTGTTTCCTATGTTCAGTTAGATTTTGTCTATTCCTTGTTCATTTCGTGATGGGTAACCTCACCACTGATTGTAAGAGGTAACCATATCATATCATTGCATGGAACCAAACAATAATGAGTACTTGCACCATGCTTATCTTTGCATGCAACCAAACAACAGGGCTCCTGTTTTACTCCTCGTGCAAGGATTGGACCATCGAGAGCAACCAAACAACATGCATAACATGGTCTAGAGCCTGCATTAGCCAGGTCTGCCCCTCCACAGCCTGGTCTGGTGGGGCGCGAGAGAACCTGCAGGCTACCAAACGCGCCCTATACGTTATCTTTCGAACCACTATCTCGAAAGGGCATATCGATCGGGATTTTGCAGACGGAGGACATCGGATACAAATTTTACCTTTTCTTTTTTACCTATTCTGCACAGTGTCTCAACGGACGTGCTGTAATTGCAGCCTGCATCGAAAGTCGAAACGATACCCCCGACTGAGCTATTTCCGCTGCAGCATTGCAGTTGCCGCAGAGCGTGCGTCCGAAAGAAACAAGACGGCTCCTAGCCAGAGAGACCATGTTTGATGTAAGCAGATCGGTCTGTCTTATCCTGATGGCCGCGATAATGGCGCTGTGATTAGATGATTAGATGCGATGGTGCGCTTCTTTTCATGGTTACTCCTTTCCTTCTCGGTTTGGTTAAACAAATTTCATGTGTCATTGTTCCCCATGAACGGGATCCTCTGATGTGTAGCTAACCTTGTGCTTAATCGCCTTACGGCTGCTGACAGGTGGGTCCCACGGATGGGTCCCCCCGTAACTGTTACTTAATTGCACGAGTGGCTGGATCCGCTTTTGCTGGAACTGGGGCTGGATTTTACCTTCTCTCGCGGTTCATGGCCATGCTTTTCTCTCATGTAAATTTATGTGCATGTACTGGCAGTTTTTTCCTATCTTTCTTTAGATGTTATCTTATCAGTGAGTTTGATTTGGGGATAAGAGCATGGCTAATAAGATCGCCGGCTGCTGGCTACAGAGCCATTCCATGTCACCAAAGAGCCATCTTACAGCCATGCCAAATAATAGTCTAGCTATAGAGCTAGCTGTTAGATTTGTTTCATTAAAGATTTAAGTACTGGTCTTGTATGCGGGGGATGCACAGGATAGGCAGAGAAATGCTAGCGCCTGCCTAGAGCTACCAGCATGGGCTCCAAGTGAGCTGCTCTCTCTCGTACGATGCGCTGCATCCCGGCGACTATATGAGCGCCCGCTCTACTCTCTCTCCTTCTTTGTCTCTCTGCCACATAGTATTTTAATGACCTGGAAAGGTCTATAGCCGGCTGACTCAACCTTATTATACTTGCTCTAAGGGCATCGCAACGAGCTGGGTAGGGATAGCCAAATTTCTGTTCGGTTGGGTAGGAAAAGAAGTGGTTAGAGATCGCCAATATTTTGTTTGTTCCAAAGGATCAACTGTGGATGGAAGTATGTGGTCACATTTTTCATTGAGATGGTGAGATCACCACATAAGCTCAATTGGGGATAAAAATTCCAATCATAATTTAAAAACAATTTTTAATAGAAAAATCTGCTGAAGTAGACTCGTGCAAAAAGAAGAAGAGGGAATTTGCACTAGTAGGCGAGAGAGCACAAGCTAGCTAGCTGATCGTGAGAGAGTCCTGGCGTTTGGATGCCTGCACGAGCTCCCGGGCCAGACCAGCATGCTCATCAAAGCAGCCTCGGGCCAGGCCTGAGTGGCACACTCAGATCGACCGTGCCCCTGAAGCCATGCTCTCGGGGTGCGACCTCGAGGAATGCCGCGTGGGAGCTGCTGCAGGCGCCAGATAGGTGGAGATGGCGTGAGGACGGAAAATGCGGCGGAAGAAATTCGGTCACCGCCGCTCAATTTCCCCTCACGGGCGCGCTATTTCGCCTCCCTATTTAGTTCCTCCGCGCCGGGAACCAAATACAAAACACCATTCCCTCCCCCCTTTCGAGCTCCATGGCTCTGGCGAAGGAGGGGTGTTCTTCTTCCAAGGCGGGAGAAATTCCGTCGTTGGAGCTCGTCCTCAGCAACTCTTCTCCTCCCAAGGTGGCGGCAGAGGTCGACGGCGGCACGGATGCTGGGCGCAAGGAGGTGATGGATCTGAACAAGGGGGTGCTAGCCTCTATCCCATGTTCTTCTTTTAGATTCTGGTAGATTAAATGGTACTCTAGTTTATGGTAGCGTCATAGTGTGCAACTCTGTTTCTCTGTTAGATCTTAGCCTTAGTCCGGCATACTATCATCTTCTTGTTCGACATAGTTGCTTGTTGTAAGATTACATTGTGTTCGTCGTAATTGTAGGACATCTTTGGGCCCAGCTCACCGGATCCTGATCTGTATGCTCGGTCAGTTCGGCATGCTCTACCTGACATGAACGCAGTCCCTCTTAGGTTTGCTCTTCCGGCCGATTAGTCTGCGAAGCCACTGCCTGACTCGAATGGCACTGCAGTTCCTCTTCATTTTACTCAACGACCTCAAATGGTGTGGTTAGCTTCAATGTCCCTGTTCGTTCTGAATAGGGTTTGTGAGCTCGTCCACAAGGGGATCCGTTTTGATAGAGGGTTAAAAGAGCACTACATTGACAAAGTGAGCAATGATATTCTTGACTACACTGGGATTACTGTGAGCGCTACGCGGATTTACAACTATCTGCGGAAGTGGAGACAAAGGTGGATTAGGAACTCGCCTGACCAAAGTTGGGGGGGTGATTTGGTGTGAACATTCGACGACCTTGAGGATGGACGACGATAAGTTGAGATCATGTGTTCTACCCCCTGAATCTCTGTGTATCTTTTTCGCTTGTTCAACATGAACCACAACTAACATTCTACTACCTTAATCTTAGGTGCATCCCAAGGACGAGGAGCTGCTGAATAGGCCCATCACCAACTATGCACAGATGAAGACTATCTAGTCAATGATGAACATGCCAGCTCCTACTGTCTACAGTCCGGCCGTAGTGATCCAGGCTTTGAACTACCTTGCCGATCACGAAGATGAGCATTGCCTCTAGGCGGACATGATGGACACGGAGAGGAGATCCTGGTTACGTGCCTACTACCACCAGCAGTACGCCGTAGCCCCTTAGAACACCACTATGTTTCGTTCCTAGGCTGTAATATTTTGGGAGGTGGTATATGTTAACCCCTGCACTTATGAACTTGAGAAAAAGGACGATGAGTTCGTGCTTCACTCGTTCCCGTAAGCTGCTGCCGCAGCGTGCCCCACACGTCTACTTGCTCAGCTGCCGGTGCGCTCGTCCCTTGCTCAGCTTCCATATCCTCCTGCTCTGCCTCGTCCTATAGGCAGCCGTCGTCGCGAGCTGCTCCAGCCGTGCGGTCGGAAACCGGCACCGCCTCTAGCCCAGATGGCCAGGGTGAGCAATGCGGGAGAGCGCTGAGTAGATAGGGGAGGTGGGCCGGTCCAGCGGCTACCCTTGCTGCACTATAGCCATGCTCAATCAGTCGCCGGCGGCGGCGCCGACACTAGCAGCTAACGAGAGATGGAGAATTTTGAGAGGATAAGGTTGGGCAGTTGTGTTTTCAACTGAGGTGAGTGAGAGAAAACATTTCGATGGTGAGGGAGCGTAGAGTGGCTAGCCCCATCCGCCCGATTTTGCCGGAACAGCTCAACCGCTTTTATTTTTGGAATATTCCTAAAATCAGGTTATCCTTAACCCATCCCATCCTCCAAGGCAAACACAGGGGAACCACCAAAAAAGTGGCTATCCCTAGCCAACCAGTGGATAGTCACTAAACCAAACACACCCTTAGCCTTTGAACTTCATGTTATTTGCATTTCAGTTCCTACTTTCTGATTTTTTTTTGTACAAGGGTTGGGGTCACAAAGACCCCGGTGCTGCATTATATAGAAACACGTAGCGAGTACAATTTGCACAAAGGCCCTTTTACAACACTCGTCCAAAAGAACCTAGTATTTTAAGATAAGGCCTCGGCTTTTACGAAAAACACCCTAGAACTAGAAGATAAAAAGCAATCAGGTCCTAGAGTATCGCCGCCACCAATCGCCGTCGACCTCCAGGTGCTTGGGGCACCGAGATCAGAGAGTGGAATGCTCGACGTCTCTCCTCCGGCGATGTACCGCTGCCGCTGCCCAGCTTGAGGTCTCCGGGGACGAACCACTTGGAAACAACGAGCTGTCGAGCTCCAGTGCAGGGCCAGCAAGGCCTCCATATCGGAGGTTGAAGAAGGGCCACCATATTGGCCGAAGATCACGGCAGCAATCCAGGCTACCATGTGGGTCGCGCACATCTGCAGCAAGAGCAGGAACCACCACTTTGCAGTAGAAGAAGAGAAGCAGGAGTACCTCTTGCACCCTTCGCCACCATGGCCAGTCAGAGAAAGAAGCAACACCCGCCTCCCATCCGCTGCAGAGTAGTCATCACTGGCCTCCAGAACCAGAGACCAATCTTCGAGCTTATTGGAGAAGAAGGAGGAAGCCACACCGCCATCCTCCGCATATGGATCCGTCCACCGAAGCACCGCTAGAAGGAGAGCAGACGCCGCGGTCCTACCGACGCGGCACGGACGCATCAGTAGGCGAATCCTCCGCGCCATAGCGCCATACTGCACATAGGCAAACTCATAACCAACAGCAAATCTACTACTACAACCTAATCTACTAGTACTAAACAAGGGGGGCCGGCACCCTAAATCATCTCCAAACCAGCCAGCGCTAACGCCGACGGCGAGAGCGGCCGGATCTGGCCTAGGACGGTGGACTCTCAACGAGGGGGAGAGAAGCTTCAGGAGAGGAGAGGTGAGTTTGGTCCACGGGGAAAGGGTTCGGTACAAAGTGTTCGTTCCTACTTACTGATGGTTAATATTTTTAGAATGAACTGAAGTATGTAGTCCAGGGCTCATGCTTTGTCGAATTACAGTAGACGAGTTCTTGTGACAGCACATGAGTAGGGTTTTGAAACGACAACAATAATAATGGCAGAAGAAGGAATGAACAGTGTCCAGCGCCAACGGTACGGGGTCTGTCGGCTGGGTGGGAGGGAGCAAAAAGGGAAGCATACTGCAGTCTCGCGGTTCCCGTGCATCCTGCTGCTCACTGCTCAGAAGATGGCGCAGACAAGTGTAACTGTTCAAATGTCCTTTCTCTGTTTTGCTGATTCAAAATTTAAAGTTGACTCGTCTGCTCGTCTGCTACAGTACAGATCATCAGTTCAGGGTACTCCTGTTGTTTACAACTGTTGTACTCCGTATTTACAGTCTCAACATGTAAAAAAAAAAAAAAAATTACTCCTATAACTTGCCACATCAGAAGTATCATTGTTCAGATCAAATATCAGCGCTGATATCAGCATTCAGCAAGTTGAAAATCTCCTATGCTGTGTTTGGATGCAGTGAATTGGGCCTCGGAATCGTGCTTTTGGAATTGCTGAACCAGTTTCCGCTGTTTGGGATGGTCTATGTATTCGCGTCTGGAAACGTTGTCCAATTCCAAGGCAGGCCCGCGTGCACATCCGCCCAGCGAGAAAACTTTCCGAGCTAACGAGCTCGGAAAGGGCTGGAAACGCATCACTCTCTCCGCCCTGCGTACCGCTTCGCTCGAGTCCCCGCTCGCGACCTCGCTCGCTCGGGAAGTTCATCCAGCGACGGGGGCGGCGAGGAAAATCGGCAGCGGCGACCGGCGGTATGTCCCTCTCTATCCTCTCCCCGCTGTCCTCTCCCCCTCTATCCTCCCGTCCCGTCCCGTCCCAGCTCCGCCCCGTCCCATCCCAGCTCCTCTCTCTAGGAACCCTAGATCGGCCGGCAAGGACGGCGGTGGCGTGAATGGCGGCGGTTGAACGGCGGCGAGGGGATTAGGTCATTTTTTGACCTCGTTTGCTACCAGCTCCGCCCCGTCCCGTCCCAGCTCCTCTCCTTGCTACCAACCGATGCCATGTTTCAATAATGAGGATTATTTGACCTCTTTTTTTGTGTGTGCAGGTTTGAGGAAATTTAGGAGCAAAGGAGATTTAATTTCTGTGTGCAGCCCAAGGTATACTCTCCTATATTTGATCTGGCCATGTGTATTTTTGCTGAACAATGGTGCTGAACAATTGTGTATGTTGTTTGATAGTTCATAATGATGTGATATTGGTAATATTGGCATGTTTGTGCATTGCTTACACCAAGAATTGTTAAATTTCAAACTTTGTTTGTGCATTGTAGAATCAACATGTCTCACCAAGAATTGGTCCATTACATTTCTGAAGAGAACAAAAGAAGAAAAAGAAAAAGGATAATGCTCACAAAGTTGTATTTTGAGGTGTCTATGGTTGCATTAGCATATGCTAGTACTCAGAGGTCACCGAGGGACCTAGGTGCCTTTGATGACTTTGAGAAGAGGGTTGCATATAGGAAGTATGTATTGAAAAGAACATACAATGGGACAGAGACACGCTGCTATGATGAGCTGCGCTTAACCAAAAGAAATTTTCATAATCTTTGTGCTATGCTGCGTGAGAAGTGTGGTCTCAAAGATACAACCTATGTCACGGTAGAAGAAAATGTTGCTATGTTCTTACAAGTAGTTGGTCATGGAACTAAAATGAGGATGATTGGCTATGAGCGGTCTTTAGAGACAACCAGTAGGCACTTCGGTAATGTGTTAACTGCCATCTTATCTCTAACTGGGGAGTTCATCAAGCTTCCTGAGCCTACTGCCACCCCTCCCGATGATTACAAATGGAAATGGTTTCCCAATGCACTTGGAGCTCTAGACGGGTGTCATATTGAGGTGTTTGTTAAGGTGGCTGACAAAAGGAGGTACAGGAATAGAAAACAAGACATCACCACTAATATGTTGGGTGTGGTTGATTGGAACATGAAGTTCCTCTATGTTCTCCCTGGTTGGGAGGGCTCGGCATCTGACTCAAAAGTGTTGAAAGATGCCATGAGAATTGACCGCCAAGATGCATTTGTTGTACCAGAGGGTACCTCTCTTTGCTCTTGGCTTTCTTTTTCTCATGTTTAATTCGTAAATAACTTATGCATTTGCCATATAGGAAAGTACTACCTAGTTGATGCGGGCACAAAATGGTTGGAAGCAACATGTGTACAATGCTTGCATAAAGCATGTGAAGGAGACATGTAACGTTGTCATCAACAAGGACAAGATAGTAGCAAGAATTAAGACATTAGACAAGCAATATGATGTCATCAACAAGATGCTTTCGCAGAGTGGCTTTGGATGGGATTGGGATAATAACAAGGTGAGTGTTGACAGTGAAGAAGTGTGGGCTAGATATGTGGAGGTATGTAACATACTAATTCTTTTGCAAGTTGACTATGCATTCTTTTGCAACTTGAACATCATCTCTAATATATGTGCATATTATGTAGGCAAACAAGGATGCAGCTCCATATAGGCACAAAGAAGTGAAGAATTGGCAAGCTATCTCTACTATATATTCAAAAGACCATGCCACAGGTGCAGGTGCAAGGACAGGAGGTGAGGGTGCTCAAGTTGGATCCTCATCCGTTCCTCAGGTGGTTGTGGAGGATGATGAAGAAACACCTGAGCTGCCTAAGAAGAAGAAGCAACGCACTGCTGATGCTATCATGAGCATGGTGGGGGAGCTGAGAATGACGTTTGAGGAGGCTTTGATCTCAACCGTCCCACTACCACCACCACCACCACCACCAGCCCCGAAGGTTACTCCTTCATCTGAAATCCTGGTTGAACTGAAGAAAATACCAGATTTGGTGGGTAATGATCTGTTGATAGCTTATGCGAAGGTCACCGCCAACGAGCGCACCTTCGAATCACTCATGGCACTACCCATGGAAATGAGAAAGGCATGGCTCATGACCTTGCCTTGATGATTGCTACCATATTATTTACTTTCATGTTTATGGATTGTTTGAGACATGATGTATCCACTTTGTGCTATTTGTGAGACATGATGTATCCACTTTGTGCTATTTGTGAGACATGATGTATCCACTTTCAACTATTTGTAAGACATAATTATCCACTTTGTGATATTTTTGTGAGACATTATGTATCCATTTTGTGCTATTTATGTCATGTGTCTTATATTTTCTGGATTACTAACATATTATTGTGTGAAAAATAATATTGAGAAACATCTGAAATATACTGGTATATTTTCATTCATATTACAGAGGTTATATTGTTCAAAGTCAAAAATACTCTCATTTCCACACATGTGACATCCAAACAGGATTTGGTATTCCATTGAAACCTGAATTCTATAGCCGAATACCACACGCATCCAAACACTCTTTGTGGTATTCCATTGAATTGGTTGATTTGGTTTTCCATTGCCGATTCAATTCTATGCTCAATTCACTGCATCCAAACACAGCACTAGGCAATTCTTGGTTTTGCTAGCGCGAGCTGTTGACTGATATCAGCTTATACGGCAGAGCATTGCAATGCAACTATGCAAGCAATGACAGTAGTACCAAACTGATCAAAGTTACATTAGAAATGTTAAACTTGCTTCACCTAATGGCTTACAGATTCTACATTCATGGCATACTGATCTACAGAACCAAAGGTTCGCGAGATCTCATACACAATCTTTCATCATTCCAGTGATGAAAGACACACCAACATAAGTGGCTAGTTAACTAGTGGCAACATGTTCCACACTAGCATGTCAGTGGCAACTGGATCATTACCCTCCTCCAGCTTACTACTACTACAAAACACCTCAACGTCCATGAGGTTCCCAGAAGACATCTTCGTATCAGCATCAGGCACTGAGTTGCTGAACAACAGCCTCCGTTGCCGGCCTCTGGCTCGCCGCTTCATTTGTGCAGTGCGCCGCAACCGCTGCGAGCTTGGAGGCCTCGGTCCTCGAGAAGACGCCGCCAAGGTTTGGATCGATCAGGCCTTCGAGGTCACTGGCCGCTGTGCCTACCTTCAGTTGTGAGACAGCCCTCCGGCCAGTGATAACCTGGAGAACAACAATCCCAAAGGCAAAGACGTCGCTCTTCTCGGTGAAGCGGCCTGTGTTGGCGTACTCGGGGGCAAGGTACCCCATGGCTGCGCTGGCCTTCAGGGTTGAGAAGACAACATCGTCGGCAAGGAGTTTGTGCAGCCCCGGGACAGACAACCGCGGTGCGAAGTGGTGGTCGAGAAGGATTTTCTCGGCCGAGATGTTCTGGTGCACTAATGATGGCTTGTTGCTCTTCTTACTGTGTAGGTATTCGATTCCTGCAAATGTGCGACAGATTGATAAAGATATGGAAAAAAAAAGTCTCTCACATGTATAACAGTCGTAGATTTCAGTAGAGGAGTTAGAATAGAGGGTTACCTTTTGCAATGCCTCTGATGATGGAAACTCTTGTAGGCCAATCAAGAACACTAGCATCAGAACCATCCTTGATGTCAAGATGCTGTGACAAGCACCCATTAACCATGAAATCATACACTAGGAAACATTCCCCCCTCCCCTGGAGCAGCAGAAGCCCCTCAGGCCAACTAGGTTCTCATGTCGCAGCAAGGTGAGTGTCTTCAGACCTCGCAGGAAATCAGACTCCTCTTGCTTGCAACTTGTCTTATTTAGGCTCTTAACCGCCACAACAGATCCATCCCGCAGCATTCCCTTGTATGTTGCAGCAAAGCCGCTCTTGCCTAGCAAGTTAACCTCAGAGAAATACTGAGTAGCACACTCAACCTCTTCGAGGTTAAACCTAAAGCTATCACCAACCTCACCGGATGATCCACAACCTCCACCTGACAAGGTGTCCCATCCATTTGAGTACTCAACACTAATCAGAGGTGAAGCGCTCCTCCGGCAGACTTCTTTCTGCTGGTAATGGTCAGTGCTGAGCCTACTATCTGAAACCTCCAGTGAGCTGCCAATCTTTTGCTTCTGCCGACGGTAATAGGAGAATGCAAATATTCCGCAGAATACAGCACCAACAACCACAGCAACAACACCGACAATAAGGACTCCTGCAGAGGCCTTAGAAGATTTTTTGGAGTTTGGATTTGCCGACTGCGGTACTTGCCCTGTCTTGACAGTACCATCCGGTCCAAAAGGTTCAGGCTTGCTAGGCTTCAGGCCATCCTCTGAAGAAGTACAAAGATCGAGCAAAGCGAACTCAGTTCCACAAAGACCATTGTTGTTCACATACTGGAACCCTCCATTCAGTCTCTTCAAGCCTAGCATCCCAAACCAAATCACAATAGTTAATACGATGAAAGCTATAAAGTTACCAAAACAAAAGGTTGAACAAGAGCATGTTACCAGCAGGGACACTCCCCGATAGAGTGTTGTTGCGAACATCGAAGACCTCGAGCAACGGAATATCTGCAATCTTCGAGGGGATCGAGCCGAATAGGTTGTTGAAGCTCAAATCAAGCCGTGTCAGCTGAGTTAGGCTGCCAAGGGTTGCCGGAATGGCTCCGGTCAGCTGGTTGGATTGAAGTGCAAGAACAGCCAGCTTATTAAGGTTGCCTAGTTGGGGTGGTATGCTGCCTGTCAACTGATTGTAACCCAGCTGCAACACTGAAAAAAAGGGTCAACGGATTTAGATCTTCACACAATCACACTGCAAAACAAGAAGAACACTAAATAATCTTGTTCTTTACTGTGTATCCGCACAAGGAACAAGCCCGTTGGACAAAACCAAATCAGGGAAATTTCTATTGTCTGTCGAATAGTTATCCATCAAGATCCAAGCTGAAGTAGCCACCCAAAAAAAAAGTGAATCCATGCCGAGCCAAGTGGCTCTAAACAAATTGAAAACCACAATTTTCAACTCTGGGAAGTCACTATTTGTCCTTTACCAATGCAGAGTCAAACAAGATAAATCAAATACGATGATCACGTGGCTGCCACACTGCTCCAAAAGAAGGCTAGGAATAGGAACATACAAAACGAAAGGTTGGCACAGTAGTAAACGAACTACCCATTTCAAAAACAAAACAAAAATGACCAGTGTGCCCGGTTCAAAAGTTAACGGTTGTGCTCCTAAGATTTAAGGGTCACCAAACATGGATCTTCACATTGATGAGAGCGTCCACTATTCTCTTGTATAAAAAATTTCTGAACATGTACGGTGGCAATAGGGTTCTTTAATGAACCAAAACCACCAGCACAGTTTGAAATGCACAACTCTAAATGAAGTCCCGGTCCCATGCCAAAGTCCCGCCGCCACAAGCTGGAGGAAATAGGAATACACCAAAAGGAAGGAAGGAAGAAACGGCTGTCCCCATAGCAGTACTACATTTGTTCTTGAACAGTGAGAAATGTAATACTTTTTCGGTTTGGGGATTCAAGTTATTTTGAAGGCTTATGCGACATTTTCGCAATGTTCAGATCCAAGCAAATAGCAGCCCAAAGTTCCAATCAAGTTCTAAAAGGTAGCAGGAACTCTATAGGAAAATGCAGACAAAATGAACAAAAATCACCTATTTACCCAGCAAATCAAGGTGAAAAGCAATCTTTGAGCCAAAGCAATATCAAAAGCTCACCTTGGAGGTTCCCCATGGCGGCAATCTCCACAGGGACGGGCCCTGAGAGATGGTTGACGTCGAGGTAAAGGTCGGCGAGCTCGGACAGGCCCCCAATCTCCCTGGGTATGGGCCCCTTGATGCCGTTGTAGTGCAGGTACAGCCCCCTGAGCTGCCGGAGCCCGGCGACGGCGGGCGGGAGGGTGCCGGAGAGCCCGCGGCCCTGTAGAGAGACGAACGTGACGCGGCCCTCTCCGTCGCAGGTGACGCCTACGAAGGCGCCGCCGCAAGGGTCTACGGCAGGGTCCCAGGAGCCCAGCACCCGGCCCGCCGGGTCCAGGGCCACCCTGAGCGCCGTCAGCGCACGGGTCTCCTCCTCGTTCCGCGCCGACGCAGCGAGGACGGCGGCGAGGAGTAGCAGGAGCAGGAGGAGCGGGGAGAGCTCGCGCGCGGCGGCCATTGGAGCGACAGGGGAGAGTGAGAGTGGGAGCCTGGGAGGACTGTAGAGTGAGGGTTCGGAGGGGAACGAGGCTGCGGGTAAAGGATAGTGGAGGGTAAAGCGATAAATTCAGTACTACTGTTGCCTCTCTCCTTTTCACGAAATTTCCAGCTTTTCGAGGGCAATTTCCTTTTCGCAAGTTCGAAATCTAGCTTTTTAAATGTTTGTGCTTCGCTCTTATCTTTTTTATTTCTTGTGAGGAACTGTGCCGCTTGCTGTTGCAGTATTGACCATGTCTATGACAGTGATGAAACGGCACGCTGCGCCAGAGTGTTGTCCAATCTTGACCAAAGTTCTGAATTCGGGTTAGCAAAGTGTGCTTATTTATTGATGTGCATCTTTGTTATTGACGCACACCTGGACCGTGTCACGGAACTACTTGGCCTCACACATGCCAGAAATTCAATTTGGATCCTAGATACATATGCTCGTGCCAACGGGAAAAATATTTTGAAAACGTCAGAAGATTTCAAATAAAAATTTGACTCGTACATCTTGACATTTATGTGCGCACGCTAAATTTTGCGGAAAACTGATAATTTTAAAAGACAAAAAGGATGTCACCTGAAAAGTTTTTTATTCCCAGATTTTGTCTTTTTACATACGATATAATAATTGTCGGTTTTCATGAAACAACTTTGTGAGCACGTAGACGTTGATATGCACGCGATAAATTTTTGACATTTCAAAACTTTTTAAATACATTTTGAAAGCTTCCCGGGCTTCAGAACGCCACCCCTCATGCATGAATTATAACTAATATATTAGAGGAACCGATACATCATTTTCTTTAACCAGAGCTTAACTTAATGTAGCTAGCTATTTTGCATGTAAATACACCCTCCTAATTTTGTTAGCTTTGCTTATACGTGATTTAATATCGTTGATTAATTACCTAGTCTAGAAACTAGATTTATTAGTTATCTAAAAATATTGATTAAGGCAGGTCATAGTGGAGAATAATTTGGAATAGTAACATGCATATGTTACTAGTTTAAACCCTCATTAGATGACAGGATTCACATAATATTTTTGGAATATTCCAATCCAGAGGATTCTTTTCTAAGGAAATCATTTTGATTAAATGAATGACACCTCCAAAAACCATATAGATTGCATTTCATACACTCATTACGCGAATCCAGTCACTTTTCACGTGTTCCATCCAAAGGACTATTCGCACAGTTTTGCACTTGCAATCCTGTTAAATTTCTAAATTTTTGTAGTTCATGTGTTTTGTAATTCTCTGATCCAAAGAATCCCTAAGTTACTACATCCATAGTGCAAATTAATATGGAGATACTAGTGGTAAAAGAAATTAATCTACGTGCATTCGTTATAGACAGTATCGGCGTGAGTACCATAGAAAGCCTTATTATTAATTAGTTTGTGGTATCATTTTTTCTTGAAAAGCGCCATCAAGAAAAAGCGCCATGTTATGGTAGGATAATATGTTACAACTTTATTTGTGTCTCTCCTCCTTAAATAGCCGCCACATTTTTTTATTTAGCTTGCATGCATATTTGATATTGCTTTGTGCATGACGCTGTGTGTTCGACGGTTTCTCCGAGCCATGAGATGGGCCAGCAACTGGCGGACTTAACACAGAATGTACTAAGTGTAGCAGCGTTCATGCATATTACCACTTATGTTACTCCTAATATGAGTAGTCTAAATCGGAACGGAAATCCTACATAGTATGTAGATTGAAACGGAAAGTAGGGACTAATAAAATTGTTTAAAGCTGCCGCATAAGAAACCTAGAATTGTTTGTGCATGTCTTAATAATATTTCAACTTTCCACGTCAAAGAAATTTAAATATGCACGTTAGACTGAATGAAAATTCCGTCTGATCAAACTTTTTATATCACCCCAACTTCATATATAGGAACTGTAACCTGAGCTTACAAATAAGATCACACGAACTTAATCAATATAGTAGATACGAACTGGAAACCAAATCATCGAAACGCGTACACAAGTAAACACATGCATAAGAGGACAATTCAACCAAGCCGGTCGATGGAAATTCGTGAATGGGAAATTTGAAGGGGAAGGGAAACGGACGAAGACTCAATCGATCTGCATATTATATGCATGCAGGCACCTCGCGGCGTCGGGGACACAAGAGATGGCCGTAAATCCAGCGCCGACGTACCTGTGCGCCACGCCACGAGCCGGCTCCGGAGGCTGCACCGGCAATCCATGCCCGCAGCCTCTATAGTCTTGCAGCACACGTTCTCCAGCGTCACTTGCGGCGGTTCCATGCTCGCCACCTCCTCACAGACGGCGATGTACGCCGAAATGTCGCAGTCGACATTGTATATATGACGTGTCTGTTCTTCCAGTTTCTGTCCTTCCAGTTCGCTAGTACCACCGCCTTCTGGGTCCGGTTCTCCAATGTCTTCGGCCAGGGCCGCAGCCGCCACCACGGCCAGCGCAGCGCAAGAAGCAGCACCGCGTGAGCCTTCATCGACAGCTTTCCGGTAGGCGCCATGCGGCTGGCGTTGGTAGCTAGCAGCTGATGCAAGTATAGGAATATGTCGGTAGCTCGGGGAACTGTGTTAGTTTGATTGACTGTGTGTGGTCTCCAGTTTTTGCCTCGCGTGGCCGTTGTTTTATACACCACGGCGAAGACGCGAGGAAATTGGACATTCCACCACGCTCGCGCCATTTCGTTGCGCAAACCACCCGTTTTACAGATTTTTTGCACTCTCCACCATGTGTACGTCTAATCCGTTGCAAACAAATCAAAATGTCCTATTTATCCCAATTGACAGCCAGCTGACGGTCGGGTCTAACATGGATAAGCCGAACAGTTTTTTGTAATCAGGTGACCGAGTATATTGAGATTGTCGATATATATCTCTCTTTTCAGGAAAGAAAAAAATGTTGGCGTCCTCGAGGGAGGTGTGGCTTTGACGACGACCCATCTGGTGGAGCGACATCGGTGACCTACGCAGGATTCGTCCCAGGCTCTGGGCGCACTAGTAGAAAACCAGTCTTTCGTCCAGAGCCGAACCAGGCTTTAATCCCGGTTCAGGGAAGAACCGGGACCAATGCCTGGCACTGGTCCCGGTTCGAGCTGCCAGGGGTCCGTGGAGCATTGGTCCCGGTTCGGTTGGGCACATTAGTCCCGGTTCGTGCCACGAACCGGGACCAAAGCTCCGAGCCGGACACGTGGCGTGCCGCGGAGCTTTGGTCCCGGTTCGTGGAACGAACCGGGACCAATACCCTCCCTGCCTATAATAACCCACCCCCTCTCTCTCTCTGTTTTTTTTTCTGCTTGGATTGGTGGGAAGTGGGTGCTAGTTTTTTTTCCTTTGCCACGCACAAGATGTGTTCGATGAAATGCCGAGCCACACTTAAGTTCACAAAATGATATCCTCACCGAGGTTAGCAACTTTATCCTTTTCATCTGTAATTGATACAGAAATATTGCACGTGTCGATGTACGGTGGTCATTTCACTATTCAAGATGTTATTGTAATGGTATTTGATAAACTTAATTATATGATGCAGATGGATGCACGGATGCGATGGATGTACGGCGAACGACGCAGTTCCGAGTTTATTGCAGGCCTGCATAAATTTCTCGAAGTGGCTGAGGCAAACAAAGTGGATAATTTTATGCCTTGTCCATGTGAGAAGTGTCGGAACGTCAGGGAGTACTCTGACCCGAAACCATTCAAGACCACGTGATTCGGAGAGGTTTCATGCCCAGCTATAATTGTTGGACCAAGCACGGAGAAAGAGGGGTTAGGATGGAAGACAATGAAGAAGAGGAGGATGATGACAACTATCCTATGTTCCCTGAGGAATGCGGTGATACTGTAATGGAAGACGTTGAAGAAGAAGGAGGTGAACATCGGGCATCAGATGAGCCCGCTGATGGTCTTGGTGGGGTCATTTCTGATGCAAAGCGAGAATGCGATACAGAAAAGGAGAAGCTAAAGTTGGAGGCCATGCTAGAGGATCACAAAAAGTTGCTGTACCCAAATTGCGAAGATGGCAGCACAAAGCTCGGTACCACACTGGAACTGCTGAAATGGAAGGCAGAGACTGGTTGTTCTGACAAGGGATTTGAGAAGTTACTGAAAATAATGAAGCCGAAGCTTCCAAAGGATAACGAATTGCCCGAGACTACATACGAAGCAAAGAAGGCTATCTGCCCTCTAGGATTAGATGTGCAGAAGATACATGCATGCATTAATGACTGCATCCTGTACCGCGGTGAGGAGTACGAGAATATGGATAAATGCCCGGTATGCAATGCACTGCGGTACAAGATCAGACAAGATGACCCTGGTGATGTTGAGTGCGATGACGAGCCCCCCGGAAGAGGGTTCCTGCTAAGGTGATGTGGTATGCTCCTATAATACCACGGTTGAAACGTCTGTTCAGAAACAAAGAGCATGCCAGGTTGTTGCGATGGCACAAAGAAGAGCGTAAGAAAGACGGGAAGTTGAGACACCCCGCCGATGGGTCCCAGTGGAGAAAAATCGACAGAGAGTTCCCGACATTTTCAGATGACGCAAGGAACTTAAGATTTGGTCTAAGTACAGATGGCTTTAATCCTTTTGGGGAGCAGAGCTCCAGTCATAGCACTTGGCCCGTGACTCTATGTATCTACAACCTTCCTCCTTGGTTGTGCATGAAGCGAAGTTCATTATGATGCCAGTGCTCATCCAAGGCCCGAAGCAACCCGGCAACGACATTGATGTGTACCTAAGGCCATTAGTTGATGAACTTTTGCAGTTGTGGTCCGAACCAGGTGTACGTGTGTGGGATGAGCACAAACAACAGGAATTTGACCTACGAGCGTTGTTGTTCGTAACCATCAATGATTGGCCTGCTCTTAGTAACATTTCAGGACAGTCAAACAAGGGATACAATGCATGCACGCACTGTTTAGATAAGACTGAAAGTATACATTTGGGAAACAAGAACGTGTACCTGGGGCATCGTCGATTTCTTCCGAACAGTCATGCCGTAAGAAAGAAAGGCAAGCATTTCAACGGTGAGGCAGATCGCCGGAAGAAGCCTAACCTCCCTGATGGTGATGTTATATATGACATGGTCAAGGATTTAGAAGTAATCTTTGGAAAGGGTCCTGGCAGTCTATCTGTTCCGAATGACGCTGACAACCACGTACCCATATGGAAGAAGAAATCTATATTTTGGGAGCTACCCTATTGGAAAGTCCTAGAGGTCCGGTCTTCAATCGACGTGATGCACGTGACGAAGAATCTTTGCGTGAACCTGCTAGGCTTCCTGGGCGTGTATGGGAAGACAAAAGATACACCAGAAGCACGGGAGGACCAGCAACGTATGAAAGACCCATACAACAAGCAGACGGATAAAGGGCGTCAATACTTAAGCAGCTACGCTCTTACCAAAGCAGAGAAGGAAATCTTTTTTGAATGCCTGAGCAGTATCAAGGTCCCGGCTGGCTTCTCGTCAAATATAAAGGGAATAATAAATATGGCAGAGAAAAAATTCCAGAACCTGAAGTCTCATGATTGCCACGTGATTATGACGCAGTTGCTTCCGGTTGCATTGAGGGGGCTTCTACCGGAAAATGTTCGAGTACCCATTGTGAAGCTATGTGCATTCCTCAATGCAATATCTCAGAAGGTCATCGATCCAGTAACTCTACCAAGTTTACAGAAGGCTGTGGTCCAATGTCTTGTCAGCTTCGAGTTGGTGTTCCCCCCATCATTCTTCAATATTATGACGCATCTCCTGGTTCACCTAGTCGACGAGATTGCCATTCTCGGTCCTGTATTTCTACACAATATGTTCCCCTTCGAGAGGTTCATGGGAGTCTTGAAGAAATATGTTCATAACCGTGCTAGGCCAGAAGGAAGCATCTCAAAGGGCTATGGAACAGAGGAGGTCATTGAGTTCTGTGTTGACTTTATTCCTGACCTTAAGCCGATTGGTGTTCCTGAATCGCGGCATGAGGGGAGACTGAGTGGAAAAGGCACGCTAGGAAAGAAAGCACTGATATGTAGGGACGGGCATTCTTTAACTCAAGCACACTACACAGTTCTACAAAGTTCCACCTTCGTGGCTCCGTATATCGAGGAACACAAGAATTATGTACGCTCCAAGAACCCGGGGAGGCTGACTCCTGGATTAAAGAAAAACACATGGAGACTTTCGGCAGTTGGTTGCGATTACAGCTCATGAATGACACCACTGTCGGAGATCAGCTCTACTTGTTGGCCGCGTCACCATCTTCGACTGTATTGAATTTCCAAGGGTACGAGATAAATGGGAATACATTTTACACGATCGCCCAAGATAAAAAGAGCACCAACCAAAACAGTGGTGTCCGCTTTGATGCAACAGACGAGAATGGGCAAAAGGACACATACTATGGTTACATAGAGGAGATATGGGAACTTGACTATGGACCTACTTTTAAGGTCCCTTTGTTTCGGTGCAGTTGGGTCAACATGAAGGGAGAAGGGATAAAGGTAGACCAGCTGTACGGAATGACAACAGTGGATCTCAAGAATCTTGGTTGTTACAGGAACGAACCATTCGTCCTAGCCAATGATGTGGCTCAGGTTTTCTATGTGAAGGACATGTCCTCCAGACCGAAAAAAAGAAAAAATAAGCAAACGAATACATCAGACGATGAGCCAAAGCGTCACATAGTTCTTTCAGGGAAAAGAAACATCGTGGGAGTCGAGGACAAGACAGACATGTCAGCAGATTATGATAAGTTTGATGAAATTCCGCCCTTCACAGTGAAAACTGACCCAAGCATCCCGTTAAATAATGAAGATGCTCCATGGTTACGGCCGAAGCGATCATAGGCCAGGGACATACGCGAAGAAGGGTTCATGGCATTTATGTAAATCAATGTAATGTATTAAACCTTTATGTGATGTGTAGTAATGTATTAAACCTTTATGTGGTGAAAACCATAATACACGAAATGGGAGTTTCCACCTAGAAGAAATGGGTTATATCACATGTGAGTTTTCTTTTTTGTTTTCTGTTAATTAATTGCATGACGACCGGTGAAACACGCGTGGTAGGTGGTTGTCGGCTCCCACACCTCCCGTGGGAACCTCTCAAACCTCAGCTTCGTTAGGTACAGCCTTCAGAAGAAAACTCCAACGTCTTACACACGCTCGAAAAAGTTGGAACAAAACACACGGTTCCCCCTGCATACAGCCCGACGGTGGCTCGTGAGTGCCCGCATATCAAATGCACCGTAGGACGTAGCTAGGGAACCCGAATGTTTTGTGTTTGAGCGCCACTTCGATCCAAGCAGCGGTAAGACGTCTCTGATGATCTACAACCGTCCGGCAAGACATCTCTGATGATCTGCAACCGTTTGGAACGGTCGCAGGTCATCAGAGACGTCTTGCCGCTGGTTGCCCAAAGATGCCTCTCCGAGTGACGCTGGAATGTTTTGTGTGAGTGAGTAACCTGTCTGAGGAGTGGCCAATTTATAGGCGTCGTTATATTTGCCGCTAATACATTGTTCCCGTGAAATTCCGGGAGGGGGGCTATATATAGGGTACGTGTGCTTCTTTAGTCCCGGTTGGTAACACCAACCGGGTCATGTGGCTCACGAAGTGGTCGTGATACTGCTGATCCAACAGCTCACAATCCCTCAAAAGAAACACACCCCTGATCCAACGTCTCACAAGCGCTTGAAAGAAACACACGATCCGTGTGCTTCTTTAGTCCCGGTTGGTAACACCAACCGGGTCATGTGGCTCACGAAGTGGTCGTGATACTGCTGATCCAACAGCTCACAATCCCTCAAAAGAAACACACCCCTGATCCAACGGCTCACAAGCGCTCGAAAGAAACACACGATCCGTGTGCTTCTTCCTTATTGGTGGGATTCTCACTATATATATGTAGTCATGCATGGCCTCCATTGGCATAGCACATCTAAACTCATATCTGCAACCTCATCACTCTCCCATGGCTTCCACCGTACCCACTCTAACCTACTCGGAGGCGGAGGCGCTTTGCGCCTCGAACTACCCCTGCCCGCCCGGCTACGACGTCCCCGCCGGCTGGAGGCTGAGCACCGGAGGCGTGCCGGTCCCTCCTGTCCCTCAAGGTTTGGCGCGCCGGGCGGCCATCACGAACCACTACTACCTCGAGCTCACTCCGGCGCAGCGGATGGATCCCCGCTGGCATCCGACTACCGCCCGACTTGGGACGCCTTCTTCATCAATCGGCGTGAGAGGGCGCTCGCCAGGTACGAGGAGGACGGCCCGCCTCCTTCGAACTTCAACGAGGCCGGCCGTCGGCTGTGGTGGAGCGGCCGGACTCTCCAGAGCGTCATGAACTACATCACGGCCGGCGATAACCCCCGCCTGCGCTACCCTCGCTTCCAGTCCAGGCGAGCGCCGCCCGACGACAGCGACGACGACGGCGGCGACTACGACGACTACGAGGACGAGTATTATAGGCCTAGGCAGGAGTATGACTAACCTGAGCCACATCGTTGGTTAGGACAAATGGTTCGTCTATGTACGACGACGATCGTGTAAAATGTTTGTCTATCTACGACGACGATCGTGTAAAATGTATTCTTTATCTCTGCATTTCCAACTAATGATCTTTAGCATCTGAATAAGTAATCTGGTTTTGAGTTAGTTATGCAAAAGATAAATGAATTAATAATTTTTATCTGGTTTCTTCTGCATTTTACAACACCAAACATTCATCTTACAAATATAGGTTCACTGAAATTGTTCTGCATTTACTTCTGCTTACGGATTATTTGTCGAATTTCGACTTACGGATTTAAAGATATGAATTTATCCATATTAAATTGAAAATGACAATAATAATGTAAAATTGATTTTGGATTATTTATACAAATTCAAACACTTTTCACGTTGAAAGTTTTGTCAATTCAAAATATGCAATAAAGTTAATGCATTTTTAATTGAAAATGGCAAAATGGTTAATAGTTTGTATAGTTAGAATAATTATTTTAGAAAACAGAAAATGGTTTTGGATTGTTTATTCAAATTTAAACACTTTTCATGTTGAAAGTCTTTTCAGATTCAAAACCATGTGAAATTCATATTCAAACACCTAAATAAGAAAAAAAAAGGCGGGAACAACATTCAGAACTGAAAAGTTTGAAATAATTTTGAAAAAGGACTCTTTGGTCCCGGTTTATACGAAGAACCGGGACCAATGAGTCCATATACGCGCGAGCGAATCTGGCATTAATTGCCAGGGCATTGGTCCCGGTTGCTGCTACGAACCGGGACCAATGAGGCATTGGTCCCGGTTGATGGCAGCAACCGGGACCAATGAGGCCTGGTATAACTGCCTCGGCCTCTTCTCCTTCCCCGATTCATTCCCAGAAACGCCTAAGGACCAGACGGACGCCGGAGCGAATTTACGCCGTCAGGCTCCCGACCCACGCCGCGCCCCGCCGCCGCCGTCGACGTCCGCGCGCCCTCGACGCCCCGCCGCGCCGCCGCACGCCGCCCGCCCGTGCCGCACGTCGCCGGCCTCCACGCGTGCCCGTGCACGTCGACGCCGACGCTCCGCCGCCGACGCACTCGCCTCCGCCGTCCACCGCACCTCCAGGGCCCCTAGGTGAGCCATTGCGCCGTGGCCACCGTCTCTGGCTCGGCGGCGCCGCGGAAACAGCCGCCGGAAACAGAGCCGCCGCCGGAGCACCCTTTTTTTAGAGTTAGCCGCTGACGGGTGGGTCCCACCCGTCAGCGTTTTAATCATTTTCACTCGTGGAAAAAAAATAAAACTGGGCCAGGCCCAGTGGGCTGGGAACCTTCTCAGCCCATTTATTTTTTTCCCTCCTCTTCCGAATTTATGAATTAGCAGAAACTTTCAAACCTGTAGGCATGTTTGAAAATCAATAACTCGAGATTTATAAGTCCAAATAATTCAAACCAAAATTCTCTGGATAGCTTATGAAAATGTGTGTGCAACTAAACTAGTTTCACCCTGTTTAGATTAATATTAATTGCTGGGTATTTAGAATAGTACAGAACGTTAATTATGTAAATTTGTTTGTTTCTGATACTCTAATAATCCAAAAATTATGAATCCAATTGTGTTAACTTTGTATTGCAGTAGCCTAGCACCCCTAATTTTTGTAGAATTAATTAAGCAACAGCATTAATTAGGTATTCAAATAAAGATTGTAGCCACTTCTGTACTATAACAATTTTAATTGTCATTTGGTTAATCTAATTTAGTTGAATCCAATTGGGTTAGGTCACAAATAATCAACACTGTGTAATCCTAAAAGGATTTAATTTTTAGAGTAAAAGAACTTAGTCAGTAGCTAAAACTTGGTTATTAAGCTTCTGGACTAAAATAAATGTGTAGAGAATTTGGTAGATCATTTTGAGTCAAATCCAATTGTGTTGCCTTCTAGATAGCAGTAGCTATCTGTAGAATTTTAGATTGTATTTTTGTGAGCAATAGAGAATAATTGATGAATTAAATGGTGTGTGACTAGATGATAAAAGTATTTGAATTTGATACTAATTTGAATTGAATTAAACTTCAATTGTTTTGACTTCTATATGGCAGTAGATGTTTGTAGAATTTTAGATTGTATTTTTGTGAGCAACAGAAAAATTTATGTTAGGAATTGTTAGTACTGTGTTAGGAAAAATTAAGAAATAGCTTGTTTAAGCATATTTAAAGTGTTAGCAAAATTTATGTGTTAGCAAAATTAGCAAATTTAACTTTGTATTCACATATGCATTCACATATCCGATTCACATTTTTGTGGGTAGATGTATCTTGACATATGGAACAAGTTACCCAACTAAAGTTTTGTGCATTGTTCTTAATTTGCAGAAACTATGGAACGAGACGAAAATCAGGAAAACATCCTCGAGGATATAATCCGCGGGCCGGAAGATGTTGGCGATGTCACCTCGCAGTTTTTGAACAACTCCGGTGAGGGAGATGAGTCTCTCAACCGAAGAGACGGCTCCGGTGAGGTAGAACCCGACGGCTGGGGTGAGGGAGAAGTCGGCGAGGAAGAAGCCGACGAGGGAGAAGCCGAAGGCTCCGGTGGAACATTAAATGTTGCAAACTCCGGCGAGGTGCATATACATATATTAATGAAGCCGAAGATTGTATTAATTAAGCCTCTGCTGTCTATATACATATATTAACGCTCTTTCTTCTTTTAGCCCTCCGGATCGAGCAAATCTTCTGTAAGGACAAAACGAGGCCCAGCCAAAAAGTTGGGCGACCAAGAAAGGTACAGGATCGAAAAAGTCGCTGAAGACGGCACACCGACTGCTCCCCCTGGTGTTAAAAATAAAATGGTAAAGCAATGCGGAGTTCTTGTTAGGGACTACATCCCGATCACCGTTCGAGAATGGCATCAGCCAAAGGAGGGAGGAGTAAGATATGTCGGCGAGGAGGGCAAAGAAAGACTTTGGAGAAAGCTCATGCTTAATTTCACCCTGGCGCCAGAGGTGGATCCAGATGAGGAGGATCCAAATGAGGCAGAAAAGATTGCCCGGAAAAACATGGAGCAAAAAGTCAGGGACTGGGCTCTTAAGAAGATGGCCGAGCTATTCAAGAACTGGAAGAAAAGATTGAACACGAGTTTGTCCAGAAAAATAAGACTCCGGACTTCGATAAAGGGTATGAGAAGATAAGGACTACTGGGAAGAATTTGTGGCGTACAAGAAATCGGAGGAAGCTCAGGAAAAGTCTGCAAAAAATAAGGCAAATGCTGCTAAAAAGATCTACCACCATACTATGGGGGCTGGTGGCTACGCTTTTAGCATGCCTAAGTGGGAGAAACTTGAGGCGGACCTGCTGGCTAAAGGGATCACTCCAGAGCCACTCGCATGGATCGAACGGGCAAGAAATTGGTTTTACGGGCATGGGGGCACGTTGGACGCAGAAGGGAAGTGCATATATAACAGAAGACACAAAGATAATCCCCTACTACCCATCGAAGGCATTAGAAATGCAGTAAAGGATGTTGCAGAGGGACGGTTCATTCCCGATAGAGAGGATGACGAGCTCACACGCGCCCTTGGGAATAAGGAACACGACGGACGGTTACGAGGCGTACCAGGCTCCAAGCCCAAGACAATTGCGATTCCCGAGCACAGGAAGAAATTTCCTGATAGAAGCCATCAGAGGAGAAAGGAAAGGGAGGCAATGGAAGCACGCGCTGCTGCAGACCGGCTGCGTAATATAGAAGAAGAATTAAAGCGGCAGAAGGATCAAATTGCCGCACTTAGCCAGCAAGGTACTAGCGGCCAATCTCAGCGGCACATGGTAGAAGCTGCATGCGATGGTACCGGCGGCCCATCGAATCGGAAAAGCAGCGTGGCTTCCACGGAGCTCCAGGATGGTACTGATGATGCAGTGACGGTGGCTCCACTTCGTCGCTACCCAGTGGATGATATCACGGAGAGCACACCTTGTGAGATGCATGTGAAAGTTTTTAACTTAACCATGAAGGTGGCGGTCGGCTATGTCGTACCAATTGGACCTAATCCAACTTACCATTTCTCTCCGGTTCCAAATGGCTACGCTGTTGTCGCGGTGGATGAAGTGATGAAAGATTTGAGGAGCTGAAGCTGGAACACCCTGCAGGTGAAGATGGGGAGGTGCTTGAACTTGGAGAAGCCAAGAAAGCGACCATTCTATGGCCAAAGGAATTCATCGTGCTTCCGAACTGGCAGCCAAGGCCATCGACTCCTCACCAGTCTCCAGCGCAACAGTCCTCTTCACCGCCTCAGCATTCTCCAGCGCAACAGTCCTCTTCACCGCCTCACCAGTCTCCAGCGCAGCCGTCTCCGCCGCCGCGTCAGCCGTCTCCGCCGCCGCGTCAGCCGTTTCCGCCCACCGCTCGTACTATGAGGGGTAAGCGATCACCGAAACGTAAAAGGTCGCCCCTCCCAAAAGTACCTCATAAGAATCTTCCCATTAGACCTTATGACAGGACTGTAGCGGAAAACGCCGCGGAGGTGGCTGCCTACAATAAGACTTTTTTTGCACCAAAAAAGCCCGAGCAAAAGCCGGTATACGATGAAAAATCCAAAAAGTGGGCTAAGTCCTTCCTTGCGCAGCCATCCCAAATATCGATGAATCTGCAATCTGACTATGGTCGTGAACTTAGTAAGCTAGCACGTGCCCAGTCTGAGCAGGACAAGGAAAGAAGTGCAAAAAGCGGGAAACAAATTGCCCAGCTCGGACAGCAGAAAAATCAATCGGTCCCCCCGCTCATAGTGTGTTCCGATATCGACAAGGACTTCAGAGCCGATATGGATAAGGACCTGAATTATTGGACCCCAGAGCCATAGCTGCTGCTAGAGAACATGGTATCACTGTATCGCAGGCCATGGAAAATGCTACCGCCATGGGTATGACTCTTGGTCAACTTTTAGGCTATGAAGATCAGCCAATGTTAGAGATAGCACGGAAATATGTCAAGGGGAGTCTATGGTCAGTAATGAGGAGCTCACGCGTCTATCAACACATATGCGAAATCTGCACAACTGGTACATGGTGCACACATCAAAGAAGGACGCGAAAGAGTGGATTGCGGTGGACGTTAGAGTGGAGCATTTCTTCAAACGTTACAGTATACAGGTTCAAATGACTGAACTGTTTCAGTTATTCAATCAGCGCGCCCTCGACAAATCTATCCTCAGTTGCTATTGTCTGTAAGTGATTTATTTTCGTAATTAAGTCTCTAGCTCAGCTCGTTCATTGCCTGTATTATATTATCCTGACTATATATATATCCTTTTGTACGCTATTATGTAGAATGAAGATGATGGAATGCAAAACATCTAGTTTATGAGGTTGGGTTCGTTGACCCATATATCGTTAATGAACATATTTACGCAATCACCCCAGAGACGTGGAGCATGACCTGACCACCTTTTTAATCAAGCAAAACTTCTGTACGGAAATACTATTTCCTTACAACTTCAAGTGAGTGTTTCTGTCTTGTACATATTTTTATTTGGCTTTCTCGATGTTAAGTGTAATTGATGAGCTATGCATGTCTGCTTTATGTAAACGTCCGCAGGTTCCACTGGATTCTGCTAAGCATTCAAGTTGACAAGTCCATAGTTGAAGTCCACGACTCATTAAGTTGGGACCAAGCGACGTGGACCGAAATGAAAGAAATGCTCAATAAGTAATTTCAATCATTATCGCATTATATCGGCCTCTTTCGTTCGTTTCCTGATATCAAGTAATTAATAACTCCTTTGTTCATTTTCTTTGCCAAAGCAGGTGTTGGACACTATTCAAACAGAATGTAGAAGGTCCATTCAAAGATGAGCTAACTTATATATCGGTGAAAAGTCCGCAGCAGCCACCGGGGAGTAATTTATGTGGATTCTACGTTTGCGAGTTCATTCGCGAGTTGACCACTGAGCGGAGAACAACTTATTTGAGCAAAATGCGGGAGAAGCTCGACCCAGAACGGCGCATACGAGCAATTCAAGAGGAATTGGCGGGATTTCTGCTTAGGGAGGTCATCGATGAAAGGGGAGAACATTATGCTTCGGACGATGAACTACATATGTGATCTATCTCCATGTATTAAATAGTTGTATTCTCGCAAGAGATCGAATATTCATGACGATGATGTGTAATAGTGGTTCCTTCATTGCTGTATGTAGTACCATCGAATTGAGTGCGAGATGGAGAGCCGGCGAGTGAGAGATGAGCCGGCGAGTAGTACCTGCACAGAAATATCGAAGCTTGGCCTCGATATGCCGGCGAGTGAGAGATGGTGAGCACGTCGGCGATGCGAAGAAGGGGGAGACGACGGAGGCACCGGCGAGAGGGAGAGGGGCACCGGCGAGAGGGAGAGGGGGCACCGGCGAGAGGGGGCACCGGCGAGAGGGGCACCGGCGAGAGGGGGCACCGGCGAGAGGGGCACCGGCGAGAGGGAGACCCTGAACCCTAAATACAAAAAAAAACACTCATTGGTCCCGGTTCGTAACACACGAACCGGGACCAATGAGTCTCCCCCACGCCCAGCCAGAACTGGCCACGTGGGCACCCATTGGTCCCGGTTCGTGGCCCAACCGGGACTAGCATTAGTCCCGATTGGCTAGTCCCGGTTGGGCAACCGGGACTGATGGCCCAGCCGAACCGGGACCATAGACCATTTTTCTAGCAGTGGCGGCGATGGGGTGTCGGCCCGCCATCCTAGGTGTGTGTGGCATGGTTATAAAATTCAGTGAGATTTCATCAAAATTCACCGAATTTCAGTGATTTAGGTAGATACTAAAATAATTACCTTCGGTCAAAATATTTCAATATTTTTAGTACTACACAAGAATACAAAAATATTTAAAATACTTAAATACTTTTGAATATTTATATGAATTTAAGAGAATTTTTTTGTCATTTTGCCGAAACGAAAACCGAAATCACTTAAATTTATTGAATTTCAGTGATTTCAGCAGTGGACGAAATTTTTGTGAAACTGAAATTTGAAACCATGAATTTCAGCGATGGGTGGTTAGTGTCAAATTTGCTGTCAATAGTGTGTTTAGGCTAGTTTCAACGGATTAGACGTAAACATGGTGGAGAGTGCAAAAAACATGTAAACCTGGTGGTTTCTGCAACGGAGTGACATGAAGCATGGTGGAATCTGCAATTTCCTCCGAAGACGCTAACTGATCAATCAATTGATACATCAACAAATACATTGTGATCAGCACGTCACAAGAATGCATATATTCAACGGAAATTCACTTTGGCACCCGGTGCACATGCACCTGGTATTTAAAAAACATATTTCAAAATGTCAAAAAAATCTGAAATAAAATTTCGCGGATAGATCTTCATATTTTATATCTTCACAAAGTCGTTTCACCAAAAACCGATATATTTTGTGACTTGTGTAAAAAAGACAAAAAAAAAGTGTCGTGAAAAGCCTTATTTTAGCACCAATTTTTTTCTTTTTTATACAAGTCACAAAAAATGCCGGTTTTCGTGAAACGACCTTGTGAACACATAACATGTTAAGACCTACATGCAGACATTTTTTTTCAAATTTTTAACATTTCAAAATATGTACAAAATGCATTTTTAAATAAAGGGTGCATATACACCCGGAGCCAAAATACCACTCCCTATATTCACATGTAAACTGGTGGTGCCGCTCTTCCCACGAGTCGGCCGTATCAACCGAGATTTGCACCAGGAGCGATCGTGCAAGCGACGAGCTACTACTCCACGATCATCAAACACTTTACATACTACATCGATGATCGATCGATCAAGTACAGTGCTACTAGCAGTAGCAGCTGCAGCTGCATGATCATGCACATTCCAAGATTGTACGCGGTCAATTGTGGACCATACGCTCCCCTGCAAGATGGATCGGTTTCGATTACGTTTACATAAACCAAAGGATTTGAACACTACCATACAGCCAGAAAAATTATGATTGTCCGCCGAGTTGTAAGGAATTAAACTAATATCAAGTTGTCAATTAAGTTGGCCTACTGAGGCAGCTTGGACCTCTCCTTTCCCGTCCACAGTAGAAAGGCGATTTTTGCCCCCCCCCCCCCCCCACTCAAACCACCTCGCCGCCGTCGATCCGGTGGATTTCTTGGCCTCCGCGGCGGGAGGTCGGGGAATCCCCGGATCGCGGTGTGTATATAGTGTAGGTTTAAGTAGGGTGCCAGCCGGCGGCGCTGAGGAGATGCGGCGTGGCCGGAGTGGCTTTTGGTGGCGGTGGTTCCCTCCTCCGGTGGTGGTGCTCCGTGGAGCGTCGCTGCGGATCCGTCGCCTTCTTTGCGCTCGCGGCTTCTCGGAGCCGTGCTGCGCGCTAATCCCTCGCCGGAGACCGCGGGACGGCGGCTTCGGGCGTTTGAAGTTCCAGATCGAGTTGGTGGTGCAGAGCACGGCGTTGGTTACGGCGGCGGCGCTGGATGGAGGCTCTTCGGGGCCAAGCTTCGTCGACTTCCCGTCCGCAGAGGGGCTTCTCCAGATCCAAGCATCAGTGGAGCAGCAGCGGCGGCGCGCCGGCGTCACGTCTTCGTCGTCGTCTTCGTCAACGGGGTCTAGAGGTCTACTTTGTAATTTTCTCTTGTTTCTGGACTTTTCTGTAAGTTCCGTGCTCTGTTTATCAGCAGCTCCTTTCCGCAAAAAAAATATAAAAAAATAAGTTGGCCTACTAATCGCGTCGATGACATGCTATTATCGTCGGAGGCGCGTAACCGGTAATAGCATGACACGCAATCACAATAACAGCACCGAGATTTTTTACGAGGTTGGGCAAACTTGCCTACTGCCGCCCATGTACTAATCAATAGAGTCGGACCATACTCATGTAATCTGTGTCCAACCTATCAATTTGCGTCTACTCTATTTTAGCTACCCACAATGTTTTTATATATCATGCTTAGGTTACAAGTGTTCGGCTCTAACACCAAACTTACCACATAATTACATGTTCAACTGTAACCAAACACGTACATTTATTTGACACATATTTAACAAACTCCACTTTGAATATGTGTATTCCTTTTTTGTTCATCATAGTCAATGCTCCCCCACAAAATTAAGTTAACACGCAACCCGTGAGATGGATCGGTTTCAGTTACATTAACCAAAGGATTGGAATACTAACATACCGCTAAAAAAAAGGGAGAGTGCTAAAGGAGTCATTAGAAGTGAGTGAAGGGGCGTAGAAAAAAATCTCATTTCTTTCATTCAGGAATGGACACGGGACCAAAATGAAATGTGGGAATATCGGGATTGGCAGATTTCTTATATTGAAATAAGACTCAACTCAACATGAATTCAAATTATAGTCACTAGCGGATTTATTCAAATTGGTGTGGTGTAGTATTGTGATTTTTCAATAAAGACCCCGACCTATAAATATTCAAAGCCTGGCTCATACGGGTGGACAATATTCACCCAGAGCCCCGTTGCGACCGCAATGCTTAGTGTTCTTTCCCGTTGTAAGGAATTATACCGATATCAATTTGCCAATGATTTATGAAACCATTTCTAAAAAAGTGTCAAGTTTTATTTATGAAATCTATGATCTTCTTGTCTCACGAGCTGCTAGAATCCTCTATGGATTCCTTTCCTTTCTCGCTACGTTTGCAGCTCCTTCCCGGAACAGGGAGTGACAATGCCACAATTTGTTACACTCTACAGAGTTGCGTTACTTTACCCGCAGACAATCCTCAGTCCAGGTGATCGTGCCCCACACTCACTACCAGACTTTGGATCACAAAGCTGTTTCACCCACCTTGTTTGACATACCTCGCATCATAGCTGGCTGAACCAGCTACCCGTCCATACCATGGCTACAGTAGAGCCCTTCAACAGTTGGTCACATACAGTAGAGGTTGCACCCATACTGCCATCCCTGGGTGTTATGCCTTATAAGGTGGTATTTCCCCAGCTCAGCCTCGCCCATACAGGTTGTGTGGTCAACGCGGTCACTACGGAGCTTAAGCACAAGAAGGCAATTATTGTTAATCCTAGGGTGATATCCCATGTAGTTAAAACCGCTTCCAATGGCTTGACAGCCTCCATTCAAAGGTTCAAACTACCAGCCATAATAGTTCATCGACTGCTCCGTCAGTCAATCAACAAGATATAAGTCATATTGTCCATAACATATATTTTTCTTTGATGCAGATTGCAAATACTTTGGTAAAAATAACCAAGCGGACATGAGCTGAACTTGCCTGAGATGTCCGGAAGTTAGCATTTCAAAACCATTGAAGGTCAATGTCGAAGATAAAGACCCCCAAAGAAAATCCGAGCTGAAATTGCGAATAATGTCCAATCAACACAAAGTGCACACCTGAGGGTATGATGCAGATGAGTGTGCTACAAATATGTTCTTGGTTGAGATTGCAGTGTTGATTATTAACTCACTTTAAACTCAGGATATGATCATTTCGCATAATAAGTGAAACCTCCAAGTAAGACTCCCCAAGGAAATATTACACGGTTAGATTCATGTATGATTTTTAAGATTCAGGTCTGTACTTAGCTTTCTCAATAATTGCAAAGTAGAGTACATGAGTTGTTTTCTTGGTCCAGCTAAATAAATTTCATTTACCTAATGCACTGGAGTGACAAGGTCTGGCATTTGGTTACTTATTTGGTCACCTAAATGCTGCTACCAGATAGAAGAATTAATATGATGTTTGACTCATGTGAATTAACCAAGCATGAATAATATTTGTTTAATATAGGTACTAGTAGCTGCTCCAGAGCTACAGGTTCCAGTAAGGGAACCTGGAGCTATGTATTTCAGTACTGGTTAGACATAACCTACTGGTTTTGGTGCTGTAGCAATGCTTAACTCTAGATTGCGAGATATTAAATAATAACCTGGGCTACCAACATAGTTGCCTGATGGCCTGATTGCCTGAAGGTTTCCTGAAGCTAAGTTCGGTTGTTGAAACTGAAGAGGTGCTACATGAGTTCTCTTAATATTAGCTCTCTCGTGTAAACTAAGTTGTAGTACAGATGTACAGTTATTACTCTGAAATATGAACACTACAAGCCTTGGTTTGATTCCTGATGGATTTCAATTGGTAAAGTATCAGTTTATAATTTATTTGCACAACAAGTCTTGCTAGAACTCCGGTTAGGAATTTAATCCAACGGGAAATCAGATGTGGTGCACTCAGATGTCTGGGGGCCGTCTACTGTAATCTCTCTTCTAGGGGAGAGGTATTATGTAACTTTCATAGATGGTTTCAGTAGATGTACATGGTTATACCTTCTTAAACATAAGTCCGATGTTTTGTCTGCCTTTAAAGATTTCTATAATATGGTGCGTAATCAGTTTGGTATCAATGTGAAGACTATGTAACTTTCATAGATGGTTTCAGTAGATGTACATGGTTATACCTTCTTAAACATAAGTCCGATGTTTTGTCTGCCTTTAAAGATTTCTATAATATGGTGCGTAATCAGTTTGGTATCAATGTGTACCTCTCCCCTAGAAGAGAGATTACAGTAGACGGCCCCCAGACATCTGAGTGCACCACATCAAAAGGTACCTTACTTCTCTCACCACTAATAGGATAGTTTGTCCTTGTGTGCTTTTCTAGTTCACACACATCACAGACAAGTTTCTCCTTACAACAACCTTTAAACTGTAACGGAACATACGACTTAGGGACTGAAATGAAAGGTGGCCTAGTCTATAATGCATTAACAAGAACTCATCAGTAGATGAGGTATGTTTCATACTGAGCGCATATGGAGTTGTGACATTGTTGAGGTAGTAAAGACCATCATGCTCAGTCCCAGTCCCAAGAATTCTTCCTGACTTCAAATCCTGAAATGTACATGAGTAGGGATCAAACCATGCCCCGCAGTTAAGTGACTTTGTAATTGAACTAATTGATAAAAGATTCACTGGGAAATTAGGGACATGTAAAACTTGATTCAAGGATAGAGATGGAGTACAACTAATGTTTCCGCATCCCATAATTGGGGCTGAGGATCCATCAGCTATGCGCACCCTATCCTTTCCGGAGCGAGGAGCATATGATGAAAAACACTTAGATGAGCCTGTCATGTGGTTTGTGGCCCCAGAATCAATAATCCAGGAAGTCAATAAATCATTCACACCTTGAGATATATTTGCACTTGATGTAGTCTCAGGAACTTCTCCAGTTGACATGATTTTAGCCTTGAACTCCTCCACAGCCCGCGCAGCAACAGCAGTAGACGGTTCCCCTATAGCTGTAGTCAAATGACCACGCTCTGGATTCTTCTCACGATTACCTTCATTCACAAAGCGATTCGGTTGCCTCCTTTGCCATCCTGGAGGATAACCCACTAACTCAAAGCAATTTCTCTTCAAGTGTCCAGGTTTCCCGCAATGGTCACATATGACTCTAGTCTTCCTTCGAAAATCAGGCTTCATAGTGTTTGCCTGGTCAATTTTTGTAACTGCAGGTGGATGGGGCTGAGTGTGAGAAGACAGGGCAGCTCGAGTATCAGCTATATTGGGAATTGAAGTCTGGTTTGACAGTCTAGTTTCCTCCTCGAGAATACTAGCTATTGTTTGATCCAATGTGGTCCAGTCTGATGTTGCTAGGATCAACTGAGAACGTAAACGAAATTCTGGGTTCAGACCTTCAAGGAATGCATGTATTAGCAGAGGCTCAAACCACTCTCGAAGAACAAGTACGTCTCTTGGATCGTGTGCTTTGAAGGGTCTGAAAAACTCCAAGTCCCTGAAGAGCTTTTTAATCTCTCCTGCATACTCAGTTACAGTCTTTTGCTCTTGCCTAATATGCCTCATTTCATGAAGTATTCGGCAGACTTGCATTTTATTTGACTTCCCAGAGAATTGCTTCTCAATGTTTGTCCAAACTTCTGCTGCTGTTTGAAAATTTTCCACCTGCTCCCTGACCGATCTCTCCATTGATCCTAACAGCCACACCATGACACGCTTTTTGCTCTGCTCCCATTGCTCCTGAGAGATGTCTCCTGGCTTCTTCTCATCTTCCTTCAAAAATACTTCCAAGCCATGCGACTCCAAGATCAACGAGGCATTTCGAGACCAACTAAAGAAATCTCCCGGACCAGATAACTTGACTGGATTTGGCTCTAGAGTTTTAAGAGTCTCGGAACTAGTACTGGTCTTTCCATGTGATTTCTCGATTAGCTCTGAGAGCATGCGCTGCATTGTCTCGCACAGCTTCTCAACACCATCCTTGTCTCCCATGACTCAACACAATTTAACCAGATATGCAGCTACAACGAATCACAAAGGACTCAACAATCGGCAACAGTAACTCCAAGTACAGCGACCTAGATCCAGACAAATCCTCCGAACCAGCTGAACTCCAGTACAAGCAAGTATGCACCACACCTACAACAGCTGGAGGTGATCAGGAATCTACCTCTAGTGGTCAGATGCCGCAGCGCTGCTCTCCTTGCGCCTCCGGCCGGCCGCCACTTCAGGATCCAACACCACTTCCAATCTTCAACAGAACACCGGCGAGATCACCCAAGAACGACCCGCTCTGATACCATCTTGCTAGAACTCCGGTTAGGAATTTAATCCAACGGGAAATCAAAGTAGAGAAAATCTGGGAGAGAAGAACTTTGGACAGCAGAGAACTGGAGCAGAGAACTAGAGTGTTCTCCATCGTTCCCCACTCCTTTATTTTATTTCTCTAGTCTTCTCTAATTTACATTTACACCCTCCTAACATTTACATATTAACAACAAGTACCCAACACAATCACACGATTACAACCTTAATTATATGGTACTCAACTCTTAACCTCTAACAACAAGATTGCAACCAGCAAAGCATACATGTATAGAGCAATCTACAGCAGTTCCTGCTTTCAGGGTACAAGCTACTGCATTTTTCAGTAATAAATTTGTAGTTCTCCTCTTGCTAAATCATTACTCATATGCACATGCACTAGCAGCTACTACTTTCAATGGAAGGAAGACCTCACGTGAAAATACTTGTGCAGCTATTTAGACTTGCAAATGGTCATGTGTGCCAATTACTGACTTTGGATTTAGCATGGTTCAGTTAAGCTAACACTTGTACATCAGGATAGTCTTTAGTTCAGGTATGCAGGCAAGCAACGAGGCATACACGTACAGAGCGATTTCATAGAACTGCAGGCTATCTAGCATAGAACTAGCTTGATAATTAGTCTAAGCTAGCGTATCCATTTTCCCATCGGAATCTCTAGGTTATACTTTAATATTTATGCATCAGATCAGTACACGGGTGAAGTAGAAATCATTCATTCAGATTCTTGGTGTCCTAAGGTGCAAGTTATTACCTGACATGTTGGGGATTTTGGGATGTCTCAAACTGGCTGGGGATGGACTTGGGTCTCCTATGCAATATTTCCTATCCAGCGTCAGTATGGAGTATGAACAGCGTCAGTACATCCATTTTGTATCGCTATTTTCTAATATCATTTTTATATAATCATTGATAAATTTCATATTATGATGTAATTTTAATGTTGTTTTGTCGCATATATTACATTTAAGAGGGAGAAAACACCGGACGTCCGGAAACAGAGGAAAATAACCGAAAAGTTACCCAATTTCCAGCACTTAGAAAAATAAAAATAAAAACAAAAATCTACCGCACGAAGAGGGGCAATAGCCAAAAATAAGGACGGAGATTGGACCGATCTTTGCAACATATTGCGCATGCATGCTGCTGTACAAGCAACTCGTCGCATCGGGGACGCAAGATAGCCTGGCACGCCGTCACCGTTGTCGACGAACCGGTGCTCCACGAGCCGGCTCCGGCCGGAGGATGCACCGGCAAGCCGAGCCTGCAGCTAATATAGTCTTGCAGCCACGCCGTCTAGCTTGGCGTCCTAACTGTCATGGCTCGCCGCCTGCTCACAGACGGAGACGTCGCAAGCCTCCCGTCTATCTGCTGCTGCGTCGTCGTCGTCTGGGTCCGGGTCCGGGGACAGGGCAGGGCCGCAGTCGCCACCGCCACCGCCAACGTAGCCAGCGCAATAAGCAGCGTAATAAGCAGCATCGCGTGAGCCATCGTCGACGGCTTTCCGGTGGGCGCCATGTCGTGTGGCGTTGATAGCTAGCACCAGATGCAGATATTGGAATTTGTCAGTAGCTCGGGGAACGATTAGTTTTGAGTGAGCTTGGGTAGTTGTGCATGTGTGATCTCTCTCGCGCGGCCGTCGTTTTATACACCACAGTGGCGACGCTAGCTTATGGATCAATTGATACGCCAACAAACACTTCGTAATCAACAGGTCGCAAGAATATATTCGCGTGTAAACTAGTAGTGCCGCGCTTCCCACGAGCCGGCCGGCCGTATCAACCGAGGTTTGCACCAGGAGCGACCATGGAAGCGGCGACATACTACCTTATTATCATTAAAAGATGCAGTTCCAACATGGATGGCCACTTAATTTTCGAATTGGTCCACCATAGACATAGGCGTTTTACGGTTCTTTGCTTGTAATCCATTTATTGATTTTAGTTTCTTGTTTTGTTCGGGGATTTGCGGCTGTGTTAATCTTTGTTATGCACACGCTAGCTGTAATGATTAAACCTTTTAAATAATAAAGCCATTTAAAAAATGCAGTTCCATATAGTATTATATAGCAATGTATTAGCTGGTCGGATCATCAAACAATTAGTATGCATCTGTCGACCAAGTCGTACAACTAGCAGTAGCAGGTGTAGCCATATGATCATGCACGTTCCAAGATTGTACGTTATCAACTAATGGACGCTCCCTGGCCGGCCGGCCGGCCACGGGATGGACCGGTTTCGATTACATAAACCAAAGGAGTTGAACACTACCATACTATCAGAAAAATTATGGTTCAGGTTAACAAAAATTATGGTTGTCTCCATCTCTAGTTGTAAGGAATTTATTTGTTAGATGATGTAATACATATGTACGTATACGGTACGGAGTAGTACTCCAACATATATGTACAACACATGTACATGCCACGGTGGAGGCTTTTCCCACCTCCTATAACATGCAACCGAACCCTCTAACGAGGGTATCGTTCCCTTCACGAAATCAAACATGGTATCAGATGCCGTTCCTTCCATGACCTAGCTGCCCAATATCGCCGCCGCCGCTGCTCCTTCAGCCGCCGCCGCCACAACCAGATACTCGCCGTCGCCGCAGCACCCCTGCCGCCGCCGCCCAATACCCTACAACCCTGCTGACCGCCGCTGCTCCTCAGCCGCCGTTGCCTACAAACACATCTACACCGACAATCGAAAACCCTTGCCGCCGCCGCTGCTCTCTAGCCGCCGCCGACGCCCATATACCCAATATCCAATATCCTGCCACCGCCACCGCTTCTTAGCCGCCGCCAATATCCCTATAACCCTACACACCCGCCGCCGCCATGAGCTCTTCGTCCTCGATTGCTTCTCTGGCCGCCGCCCTCGGGACACCTCCTGCCCAACCGCTCACGCGAGGCAATTTCCTTCTATGGAAGGCTCTCGTCTTGCCAGCTTTCTTTGGCGCCAACGTCATGGGCCTGCTCGACGGTATTGACCGTGCGCCGCCCAAAACCCTAGAAGTTGAAGATTCTGAGAAGAAGAAGTCCACGGTGGAGAACCCTGTATATCTCGCCTGGGTTGCTCGGGACCAGCAGGTGTTGCGGTTCCTGCTCAACTCGCTGTCGCCCGACATTCTGTCGCATGTCCTCGGGATGGACTCCACCGCCGAGGCATGGTCTGTCATCATCAAGATGTTTTCCACTGCTTCAAGAACTAAGGTACATCACTTGCGATCTGCTCTCAATGACACGAAGAAATCCACCATGACTGTTCACCAATATTTTACAAAGATGAAAGGCTTTGCCTCTGAACTTGCTGCCCGCTAGTAAACCCCTTGAGGAAGATGAGGTGATCGGTCATTTGCTGCATGGACTAGATGGAACATACAATGCCCTTATTACTACTGTTGATGGCAACCCGGTCACCTCTGTAGATGATTTATTCAGTCTGATGTCCTCTTGTGATATGCGTAATGACAATTCCGATGAACATGTTGATGCTTTTCCATCTTCTGCTAATGCTGCTAGCCAGGGTCGTGATCATGACTACCGTGACAACCGCTCCCGTGGACGCCATGATGACAGGCGCGAGCGTGGCCGTGGAGATCAGCGCAATGGAGGTGGACGCAGAGATGGTGGCTCGCGTGAGTACCGCGAGCGCCGTGATGATGGGCGTGATTCCCGTGATCATCGTGATGATAGGCCCCGTGATAGAGATGATGGTCGCCGCGACAACCGTCACTTTGATGGTGATCGCCGGCGTGATGGAGGATAGGGCCAAAACAAGCAATACTGTGGCCGTGCACCTACACCCTATGTTGATATCACATGTCAGATTTGCAAAATTCATGGGCATCCTGCAAGTGACTGTTGGTGGCGATATTAAGGTGACAATGATGATGATGCTGACCGAGATGATCATAGAGAGAAGGGTGCACATGTTGCATCATATGGTGTGGATACCAACTGGTATCCTGATTCGGGTGCTACTGATCATATCACCGGGGAGTTGAACAAGCTCTCCACCCATGACAAGTACAAGGGTCGTGACTCCGTTCGCACTGCTGACGGTAATTCTATGCACATTAGTAATATTGGTCATTCAGTTTTGCGCACCCCCCATAATTCCTTTCATCTAAAAAATGTTCTCCATGTTCCTAATGCATCAAAGAACCTTCTTTCTGTTCATAAGCTTACACTTGACAACAATGTTTTCCTAGAGTTTCACCCTTTCTATTTTTGATAAAGGACCAAGCCACACGAAGATCTCTGTTTAAAGGCCCGTGTCATGGAGGTCTCTATCCTTTGGTGCCCATCTCCAATGAGTCCTCCAAGCATGCTTTCGTTACAATAAATCCATCTTCATCTACATGGCATCGTCGCTTAGGGCATCCCTCCTCGTTTGTGGTCCAGCAAATACTTAGGAAAAACAATTTAGCTTATTCCCTAGAAATAAATCCATATGTATGTGACTCTTGCCAACGAGCTAAGAGCCACCAGTTGCCATATCCTGTCTCCACCAGTGTTTCCACTGTTCCTTTGGAACAAGTTTTCTCTGATGTATGGGGCCATACACCTCTTTCTCTTGGGAAACGTGCATACTATGTAAGCTTTATCGATGATTTTAGCAAATTCATTTGGATAAATCTGCTCAAGAAGCGTTCTGAAGTTTATCAAGTTTTTCTTAACTTTCAGTAAATGGTTGAACGCAAGTTTGATAGGAAAATTGTAACTATGCAAACAGATTGGGGGGGGGGGGGGGGGGGGGGGGGGTTGGTGAGTATGAGAAACTTCATGGTTCTATCAAAAAGTGGGCATTACACATCATTCATGTCTCTTGTCCACATGCCCATCAACAGAATGGTTCAGCTGAACGCAAACATCGTCGTATTGTTGAGGTTGGTCTTGCCTTGCTAGCAAATGCTTCTATGCCTCTAAAATTTTGGGATGAAGCTTTCCTCACAGCCACATTTCTTATAAATTTGCTTCCTACCAAGGTCCTTCAGTTCAGTACCCCACCGAGCGCCTCCTTAATGTCAAACCCAATTATGATGCCCTAAGAACTTTTGGCTGTGCTTGTTGGCCTAATCTTCGTTCCTATAACAAGCGCAAACTCTCTTTTCGTTCTAAACGATGTGTCTTTTTAGGCTATAGCCCGCTTCATAAAGGTGTCAAGTGCCTAGATGTCTCAACATGCCATGTATATGTTTCACGTGATGTAGTTTTTGATGAGAATATTTTTCCCTTTGCTAAACTACATCCTAATGCTGGTTCTCGTCTCCAACGTGAGATTTTATTACTCCCATCATTCACCAATTCTCATCATGGGGGTGCACATAATACTGATGATCATATGTCTCCTATTGTGCCTCTCACTAATGTGCAACAGGAACACCAAGCCACAGGAGAAAATCTGAGTGAAAACGGAGAAGAAATGGCTCCAGAAATTCAAGTTGAAATTGGTTCAGAAAATGACGAAAACAATGCTGAACACGAGGAAGATACTCCTGAAAATTCCCCTGGCGGGTCCGATCCCGATGCATCTGACCCCGAGGAGGATCCGCTGCTGGATTCCGAGGCTGATGCTTCCACAGCCTCGTCTGTCGCGTCCCCCGCGCTCACGCCCGCCAAGTCCCCTGCGCCAACCCCTCCCGCATCACCTCGTCATGGCCAAAGCGCATCAGCCGACAGCGCTGACAGCGCCTATGGCGAGGCTTTGTCTTTGCCCGGATCTTCTACGCCCGCTTCTTCAGCGCCAGCGGCCATACCGTCGCCCGCCGGATCTCCTGCGGCCAGCTCTGACGAGGAAGATTCCTCTAGCCCTAGCCAAGCAGATTCCTCTCCTGATGCACCACCTCCACCAATTACAGAACCACGCACGCGGCTACAAAAAGGTATATGTCAACCCAAACTATTTAAAGACGGTACTATTCCTTATGGCAAGGGGAGGAGGTTTGGTTTGCTTTCTTCTACAGGTGAACCATGTACACTGTCAGAAGCACTTGAAAATAATAACTGGCGACTTGCGATGGAGGAAGAATACAATGCATTGATGCAAAATAAGACTTGGCACCTCGTTCCTCCCAGCACAGGCAAAAACATAATTGACTGCAAATGGGTGTATCGTATAAAAAGAAGAGCAGATGGCACAATTGACAGGTATAAAGCCCGGTTGGTTGCAAAAGGATTTAAACAAAGGTATGGCATTGATTATGAGGATACTTTCAGTCCCGTTGTAAAAATAGCAACTATTCGTACTATTTTAGCTATCTATATCTCTCGTGGATGGAGTATACGGCAGCTAGATGTCAAGAACGCGTTTCTTCATGGTGTTCTGGAAGAGGAGGTATACATGAAACAACCCCCAGGTTTTGAAAGCTCTCACGCTCCGCATTTTGTCTGCAAACTTGATAAAGCTCTCTATGGTCTTAAGCAAGCCCCACGTGCTTGGTACTCCAGATTAAGCTCAAAGCTTGTTGCTCTTGGTTGTATACCCTCTAAGGCAGACACCTCATTGTTTCTCTATAACAAGTCAGGTATTGTGGTGTTTGTTCTAATTTATGTTGATGATATCATAGTAACAAGCTCCTCTGATCATGCCATTACTGCTCTGCTTCGTGATCTTAATGGTGATTTTGCCATAAAGGATTTGGGAGATTTACACTTCTTTTTAGGCATTGAGGTGAAAAAGATAACAAATGGAATACTTCTGAATCAGGAGAAATATGTTAATGATCTGCTTGTGAAGGCAGCCGTGCGCATCTGCAAGCCAGCCCCAACGCCGTTGTCTCCTTCTGAACCATTGTCTCTTACAAATGGTACATCTCTTGGTCCAGAAGACAGTACGCAATACAGGAGCATAGTTGGAGCATTACAGTACTTGACATTGACACGTCCAGATTTAGCTTATTCAGTTAATAAGGTTTGTCAGTATCTTCATGCTCCAACCACAACACACTGGACATCGGTTAAACGTATTCTCAGATATGTTAACAATACAATGATAGATGGTATAACTCTTTGTAAGTCTTCATAAATTTGTTAAGTGCCTTTTCAGATGCAGATTGGGCAGGTTGTCCAGATGACAGACGCTCTACAGGTGGTTTTGCTATATTTGTTGGATCCAACCTTGTTTCATGGAGTGCACGAAAACAGGCCACCGTTTCTCGTTCTACCACTGAAGCTGAATACAAAGTTTTAGCAAATGCCACAGCTGAGTTGATTTGGGTTGAATCCCTTCTTGGTGAACTTGGAGTTAAATTACAGCAAAAACCAATTTTATGGTGTGACAACTTAGGTGCAACCTATTTGTCCGCAAATCCAGTGTTTCATGCCCGCACTAAGCATATTGAGATTGATTTCCATTTTGTACGAGAGAGTTGCTAGCAATGCCTTGGATATTCGGTTTATTTTCAGCAAAGATCAAGTTGCGGATGGTTTCACTAAATCACTTCCTATCAAGGCCCTAGATGAGTTCAAGCGTAATCTAAATCTTTACAAGCTTTAGATTAAGGGGGAAGGTTAGATGATGTAATACATATGCACGTATACGGTACGGAGTAGTACTCCAACCTATACGTACAACACCTGTACATGCCACGGTGGGGGCTTTTCCCACCTCCTATAACATGCAACCGAACCCTCTAACAAGGGTATCGTTCCCTTCACGAAATCAAACACTATTATCTATCTATTCTATTATATTATATACTAAAAGCAAGATATAGGGACCTAAAATAGAGACACAACACTGAGCCACATACTCTCAGTTATCTAAACAGTCGGATGGGTAATCTACAAACGGATTCAGTTAAGAAGTCATAGCTTTTTTGTTGTGTAATATGTTTGTACGTGCAGGCCACAGAGTCTCTCACTCGGAGGCGTCCGCCCCTGTCCAAATCCAAACTAGAGAAAAATAGGACATGGTTTAATTAAAGAGCATGAGTTTTTTTTATTACGTACACTTCGCGGGATCCAAATCACAATCCAAATGAAAAGGCAAATCTGCCATCCTCGAAGGGCCATTGGCCGATCTTTATTAAGGTAGAAAGAGAGAGTACAACATGCCGCACGAGTAGTGCAAGCAAACCGTTACAGGAACAGCGCCCAGCTACGAGCACAAATAGCCGAGGCCGTGTCAGACAGACCTGGGCAGCGGCAAGGCAGGAAGAACACCATGAACACCCACAGCCTACAGGGATAAATCAGACCGCCAGGATGCGGCCAGCAGATCGCCACACCGCGATGTCCTCCCGGATGCCTTAAAAAACGAGCTCGTCACCATGGCTAGAGTTCTCGAAGATCCTGCTGTTCCTCTCCTTCCATAGCTTCCAGTGCACAAGAATGACGACAGTGTCGAAGTCGCGACGCAGGTGCTTTGGCACACACTTCCTAGCTCGAATCCACCAGTCCTCCGTAGAGGGGAACGCCATGCTCAGGGTGGGGAAGTCCGCATTCGTCCAGGCCCTGATCCTCTGCCAGACGCGAGAGCTGAATGAGCAATGCACAAACAGGTGGGTGCTGGTCTCCGGCGTCGCAAGGCAGAGCTGGCAAGTGTCGCTATGTGGCCATCCTCGTTTCTGCAGATAATCCGCCATCAGGCACCTCTGATGCACAGCGAGCCACATGAAGAACTTGCAGCGTGTCGGGGCCTTGACTTCCAAATCGGTCCAGCGCAAGGGAACTTGATGTTGGCGATGAAGAAGAGCTCGTAGGCGCTGTTGGTGGAGAAGTTCCCGTTCTTGGAGCACCGCCACACCAACCTGTCTTCCTCGCCGGGTTGCAGCTCGATCGTGAGAAGCAGGTCCCAAACGCGCAGATATTGCGCGAGCGCCGCTCACGAACCCATCTTCGATTGCGGAGAGCATCGGCAACGGAGATGCCGGAGTCGCGGATGAACGTCGCCAGGATGGGATAGGAGTCGAGGATGGACCGTCTGGATGGCAGCCATGCATCAGACCAAAGGCAAATCTGCCATCGTTAAGATATATCCATCTAGCTAGCTTCATACCGGTTCTCTTGGACAGTCTATGAGCTACCAGCTGAAACAGATCGCATCATTAGATCTCAATAAATCAGCTAGCTTATTACATGCATCTCAGAGGAAGTTTCCATGGCTGATCTGTTTGAGTATCTCGACAAAACCAAAGCCGATCCAGAACCACTACATACATGTTCTACGAAATCAAAGTCTAATCCCTTAGACTGAACTAGAAAGTAAAAAGCCTAACCAAACAACCTCTCAGCACGAGCATAGCACGGACAAAATACCGCGAATGGGCCCAAATCGTGCATACGTGATCCAAAGAAAAACTTGAAAATCATGGAGAATAAGTCAATGAATATCAGGACGAAAGACAAAGACCCAACATACTGAACAGCTCCACAAGGAGACACGCAAATAAAAAGGGTGCAAACCCGAGCATCCACTACATGGCCAATCTCCAGAGGAATTATTAAATCAGACACAGTGCAACAATTGAACAATTCAGAGAGGCACGGGAATGTTCTTCACATTCTGTCACAGGTTAAGCTAGGTTTTCAAAAAATTAAGTCTCATCTAATTAGGAATGCTGATAGTGCATGCACATGTCAGTGACACTAAGAAACAGATGCAGTGGATATTGATCAGATAAAGAGCTTGTTTGCAAGGCACCATAGCCAGTAATATTGCCAAGCAGTGGATTTTCCCAGTATGAACATGTACTTAGTTGGTAGCCATTCTAAACTTCAGCAGTTGCCCTCAGAATCAGAACAGAAGAAATGACTATATATACGTTCCATAAAGTAGACGTACTCTTCAAACCACCGTTGCAGGCAATCTGGCGGTTCTAACTTGTTGCTGCGCTAGCTTACTCTACGGCCTTGCTGCCACCGATGAAACTTGGGTGAGATGTGTTTATGTAATCGGCCTGCACAGGTAATATCATGAAAACAGACAAGGTATCAATACAAGGACATAATAACATAGTGAAGGATTATTCATATCACACAGGCTCATAATAATTGTACAAAATAGTTAGTTTTGTTGCCGCCGTTAAGACACAACATTGTGCATGTGTTTCATGACTATTATAGAAGCTCGAATCAAATATAGGCAAGTAACGTACATGTTTTAAAACTCCACTGGGTACTCTGAGTAATTAATTAGAATCCCCATGGCCATAGGGCAAGAAAAATGTTTACCTCCATCTCATCGGCCTGCACAGGTAATATCATGAAAACAGACAAGGTATCAATACAAGGACATAATAACATAGTGAAGGATTATTCATATCACACAGGCTCACAATAATTGTACAAAATAGTTAGTTTTGTTGCCGCCGTTAAGACACAACATTGTGCATGTGTTTCATGACTATTATAGAAGCTCGAATCAAATATAGGCAAGTAACGTACATGTTTTAAAACTCCACTGGGTACTCTGAGTAATTAATTAGAATCCCCATGGCCATAGGGCAAGAAAAATGTTAACCTCCATCTCAATAATGTATGCTATCATATCTTGTGCTGGCTTAAGCCCATCCTGTAAAAGCTTCCCAATTACTTCATCCATGCTCTTTCTGAGTATAGAGAACTGCTGCAGCTCATTGCTAAGACAACGGTGGCTCATCTAAAGCAAATAGAAGTTATCAGGATGAGTAAAATAGAAACAGTATATATAAGAAAGTTAAATGTTAATTAACACTCTATGAAAATTTAGTCAAATAGATGCTTAAATTTATGTTTCCAAGATTTAACCGCTGGGCTGACATACCTTGACCAGTTCCTCATATATGAAATCTGCACACTGAAGACTCGGATCAAGCAATCCGCTGATTTGTCTACGTACAAGGACTTCAAAGGGCACCTGAAAAATTGTTAGCATAAGGAAGAGTTTTCAGCTCAACTGACCAGCACACAAGAATCTAGAAATTAACACAGTTTGCATCGAAAAAAATAATATACAGAGAGACCCCAACCTCCAAATCGGCAAATCCCAAAGTAATTGCAGCACCACCTAAATCCAGCGTCAGGCACAGCTACCGCCGGCCCATCCAGCAGCATCTTTTGGGAACAACGGCGGCCGGATCCGGCGAGTCCATCCGGCGCTAGCATGGCGCGAGGCCACGACCTAGAGGGAACCGCGCCCTCGCCAGGATTGGCGGCGTGTGCAGAACAACGGAGGCGAGATCCGGCAGCTCCATCTGGTGCCGCCACGGTGGCAGGCCGTGACCTCCAGGGCACCGCCGCCTCAACAGGACTGGTCGCGTGTGAAGAACAGCGGCGGTGGGATCCAGCGTCCTCCCGTTGTACTCCTCCACCGCTGCGTCCTACCCGCGGGAAGGAGCCGCTGCGTCCTACCTGACGGCGACACGAGGTGCGGGCCGACGGCGGCCACGAAGTCGAATACCGCGAACAGGACTCGATCCCGGCCACGGCGCTCTGGCTCTGTCCCGGCGAGGAATCGACCCCCGGCCACGGACGGGCGCGCGACGTGGCTTTCTCCAGAACTGTGGCCAACGGCTCGTGCGACAGTGCCCTCCGGCGCGGAACTCCGCTGCTCGGCCGCCTAAGGCGCGGCGGTGGCGTCCGGCGACGTGCGCGTGCGCGTGCGGAGCCAAACCAATCTCTCCGCACGAGGAAGACAGCCTAGCTCAACACGACACTTCGTCTCTCGGTCAAACGCAGAAACTCGCAACGTCGGTGGATCTGGTGGGCCCATGTTGCGTGTCATCACGTTACTACGTTAGACTAGTCACAATGGGGAGTAACATAGAGTAGTAACATGGTTATGTTACTAGTCTATGTTACCACTTCACAGTGGGGAGTAATATGATTGTGGTGTCATATAAGATCTTATTTATTGCACTATAGACTCATTTTGTCTTGATAAGTGTGATGTTACGGTAACTAGCTAAGTTACTCCAAACACCTCTCTCCTCATTAACTACATGCCACATAAGCAAAATGGTCTTGAGATGTGTGATGTTACTAGCTAAGTTACTCCCATTGTGACTAGTCTTACTGGCACTGGTAGAAAAAGGGCCTGTGGTCCCGGTTCGGCTGGACCATCAGTCCCGGTTGCCCAACCAGGACTGGCCAATCGTGACTAATGCTAGTCTCGGTTGGGCCACGAACCGGGACCAATGGGTGCCCATGTGGCCAGTTCTGGCTGGGCGTGGCGGGAGACTCATTGGTCTCGGTTCTTGTTAAGAACCGGACCAATGAGTGTTTTTTTTGTATTTAGTGTTTAGGGTCTCCCTCTCGCCGGTGCCCCTCTCGCCGGTGCCCCCTCTCCCTCTCGCCGGTGCCCCTCCCCCTCTCGCTGGTGCCTCCGTCGTCTCCCCCTTCTTCGCATCGCCGACGTGCTCTCCATCTCTCACTCGCCGGCATATCGAGGCCAAGCTTCGATATTTCTGTGCAGGTACTACTCGCCGGCTCATCTCTCGCTCGCCGGCTCTCCATCTCGCACTCAATTCGATGCATGGTACTACATACAGCAATGAAGGAACCACTATTACACATCATCGTCATGAATATATTACACACAGCTCATTCGTCGTGCTTGGTCGAACATATTAAATGTACACACGAGTTTCATGCATATATACATCTCTTTTACACTCCCATTTTAACCGGCCCATAGTATTCTCCCTTTGGATCTAGGACCTCTGCATCTAAGAATCCCGCAATTTCCTCTTGAATTGCGCGTACGCGATCTTGTGGTAGAAGACCGTCCCGCAGCCGTTCGATCTAATTTAAAGAAGGGGTCATATATATATGAATGAAACTAAACACAATTGATGGCAATAAACTAAAATTGTGAATATTGTTTACGTACTTCAAGTTGTTCTAAGAACCGGCTCTTGGATCGCTCTTGGGTCGTCTGGCGAATGAACTCGCAAACGTAGTATCCACATAAATTATTCCCATGTTCCTGCCTCAAGCACTTTACGAGAACAGAGTTCAATCAAAATAATAATCAAGCATGATAATGGTATTGAAACTAAAATCAAAGAGATGCGCGGAATAATAATCAAGCATGATAACTTACACTTATTTGTTCAAATGTAAGCTTCGGCGCCCAAATACCCCTAGCCTTGGCGGTGAACCGTTTCCAAGCCCTGTCCGGCAAAGAAAATGAATAAAGGAGTTATATATTAATTGCTTGCTACCAGGGAATGAACGGAAAGTTGCCGATATAGTGCCATAATGATTGAAATTACCCTTGGAGGCATTCCTGCATGTCCGCCCACTCCTCAAGGGGTTTACGTTTCGAGTCCATGACAAGTACTACTCCTTTGTCAGGTTTAATGATTAGCAGAATAAAGTGGAAGCTGCGCACGCATAAGTCATCAATTATACACTTAACATCGAGTAAGCGAAATAGAATGTGTACAAGACAGTAACACTCACCCGTAGTTGTAAGGAAATAGTATTTCCCTTTTGGTTTCGTTAAACCTTAACGCCCTTACCAAGTTATCCTCTGTGTCGTTGTAATGACGTTTGAGAGATACTTGATGAATGTAGTATGGGTCAATGAACCCAATGTCATAGATTTGTCCTCTTTTGCATTGGAGAATCTTCATTCTGCATAATTAATATAGTGATGAGTAAGATTATACATGCAATGAACGAGCTGAGCTAGCTAGAGACTTAATTACAGAAATAATACTTACAGACAATAGGCACTGAGGATAGCTTTGTCGATGGCGTCTTGTTGGTATAACTGAAATAATTCAGGAAATTCAATCATTACCACGCCATTTCCATGCCCGTAATGCTCGTTTCTATAGGCCACGTAGATCCAGTTTGCCCCTTCCTCACAGGCTCGCATGTACCACTTATGCAATCTGCGCATTTTTGTTGGTAGATCGTTGACTAGCTCAGGTTTGACGAGACTATTCCCGTACTGGTATTGGTATGCTACTTCCTGGAACTCTTGTAATTGCGCTAAGTAGTCCGGAATAGACATGCCATGAGCAGCGGCCGCTTCTCCGTATATTGCAACAAACTCAGGATCGATAGCGACATCACCTGTGCTCGACCCCTCGGCGGTATTGGAAAACACTTTGAGCGGGGGGCACGACTGGTTTTTCTGTTCTCCGAGCTGGGGAACTGATTTCCCGCTTGCACTACTACTCTTCGACCGCTCCTTATTTGCCTGAACCGACTTGCGAATCTGGCGGTCATAGTCTGGTGTCAGCCTTGGCGGGGGTTGTTCAAGGGTCTTCAGCATTTTGAAGACGGCGGCTTTTTCTGCTGGGGTGGAGGGGAACTCTGCCGCTTTCGGCTTCTTCAGGCTAGCCAACCACTCTTGATGTTGGGCATTTACGTCCGCGGCATTTTCCTCCACCGTACGGTCATAAGGTCTGATGGGAAGATTCTTATGAGGTACTTTTGGGAGGGGCGACCTTTTACGTTTCGGTGATCGCTTACCCCTCATAGTACCAGCGGTGGGCGGAGACGGCTGAGGCGGCGGCGGAGACGGCTGACGCGGCGGTGGAGACGGCTGCGCTGGAGACTGGTGAGGCGGTGAAGAGGACTGTTGCGCTGGAGAATGCTGAGGCGGTGAAGAGGACTGTTGCGCTGGAGACTGGTGAGGAGTCGATGGCCTTGGCTGCCAGTTTGGAAGCACGATGAATTCCTTTGGCCATAGAATGGTCCCTTTCTTGGCTTCTCCAAGTTCAAGCACCTCCCCATCTTCACCTGCAGGGTGTTCCAGCTTCAGCTCCTCAAAATCTTTCATCACTTCATCCACCCCGACAACAGCGTAGCCATGTGGAACCGGAGAGAAATGGTAAGTTGGATTAGGTCCAATTGGTACGGCATAGCCGACCGCCACCTTCATGGTTAAGTTAAAAACTTTCACATGCAGCTCACAAGGTGTGCTCTCCGTGATATCATCCACTGGGTAGCGACGAAGTGGAGCCACCGTCACTGCATCATCAGTACCATCCTGGAGCTCCGTGGAAGCCACGCTGCTTTTCCGATTCGATGGGCCGCCGGTACCATCGCATGCAGCTTCTACCATGTGCCGCTGAGATTGGCCGCTAGTACCTTGCTGGCTAAGTGCGGCAATTTGATCCTTCTGCCGCTTTAATTCTTCTTCTATATTACGCAGCCGGTCTGCAGCAGCGCGTGCTTCCATTGCCTCCCTTTCCTTTCTCCTCTGATGGCTTCTATCAGGAAATTTCTTCCTGTGCTCGGGAATCGCAATTGTCTTGGGCTTGGAGCCTGGTACGCCTCGTGTTCGTCCGTCGTGTTCCTCATTCCCAAGGGCGCGTGTGAGCTCGTCATCCTCTCTATCGGGAATGAACCGTCCCTCTGCAACATCCTTTACTGCATTTCTAATGCCTTCGATGGGTAGTAGGGGATTATCTTTGTGTCTTCTGTTATATATGCACTTCCCTTCTGCGTCCAACGTGCCCCCATGCCCGTAAAACCAATTTCTTGCCCGTTCGATCCATGCGAGTGGCTCTGGAGTGATCCCTTTAGCCAGCAGGTCCGCCTCAAGTTTCTCCCACTTAGGCATGCTAAAGGCGTAGCCACCAGGCCCCATAGTATGGTGGTAGATCTTTTTAGCAGCATTTGCCTTATTTTTTGCAGACTTTTCCTGAGCTTCCTCCGATTTCTTGTACGCCACAAATTCTTCCCAGTCGTCCCTTATCTTCTCATACCCTTTATCGAAGTCCGGAGTCTTATTTTCTCGACAAACTCGCTGTTCAATCTTTTCTTCCAGTTCTTGAATAGCTCGGCCATCTTCTTAAGAGCCCAGTCCCTGACTTTTTGCTCCATGTTTTTCCGGGCAATCTTTTCTGCCTCATTTGGATCCTCCTCATCTGGATCCACCTCTGGCGCCGGCAGGGTGAAATTAAGCATGAGCTTTCTCCAAAGTCTTTCTTTGCCCACCTCGCCGACATATCTTACTCCTCCCTCCTTTGGCTCATGCCATTCTCGAACGGTGATCGGGATGTAGTCCCTAACAAGAACTCCGCATTGCTTTACCATTTTATTTTTAACATCAGGGGGAGCAGTCGGTGTGCCGTCTTCAGCGACTTTTTCGATCCTGTACCTTTCTTGGTCGCCCAACTTTTTGGCTGGGCCTCGTTTTGTCCTTACAGAAGATTTGCTCGATCCGGAGGGCTAAAAGAAGAAAGAGCGTTAATATATGTATATAGACAGCAGAGGCTTAATTAATACAATCTTCGGCTTCATTAATATATGTATATGCACCTCGCCGGAGTTTGCAACATTTAATGTTCCACCGGAGCCTTCGGCTTCTCCCTCGTCGGCTTCTCCCTCGCCGACTTCTCCCTCACCCCAGCCGTCGGGTTCTACCTCACCGGAGCCGTCTCTTCGGTTGAGAGACTCATCTCCCTCACCGGAGTTGTTCAGAAACTGTGAGGTGACATCGCCAACATCTTCCGGCCCGCGGATTATATCCTCGAGGATGTTTTCCTGATTTTCGTCTCGTTCCATAGTTTCTGCAAATTAAGAACAATGCACAAAACTTTAGTTGGGTAACTTTGCATACAAATGTGAATCGGATATGTGAATGTAAATGTGAATACAAAGTTAAATTTGCTAATTTTGCTAACACATAAATTTTGCTAACACTTTAAATATTCTTAAACAAGCTATTTCTTAATTTTTCCTAACACAGTACTAACAATTCCTAACACAATTTTTTTTCCTAACACAATTTTTTTCCTAACACAGTACTAACAATTACTAACACAATTTTTTCCTAACACAATTTTTTTCCTAACACAGTACTAACAATTCCTAACACAATTTTTTTTTCCTAACACAAATTTTTTTCCCTAACACAAAAAATCCTAAGTGTTTGAATTCTAAACCTAAGCAAAAAATCCTTTTAGGTTTGAATTTCTAAACCTAAGCATTTGTGTACAATTTTACATCACAAAAAATCCTAATTGTTTTCCCTAATGCAGCAAGTAATTCACTATATACATCACACTAAAATTCTAACCTACAATTTTAATCTAATTACTTCTAACCTAACAATTTCTATATACATCACAATTGCTACAATTTTAATCTAATTACTTCTAACCTAGTAGAATGCAGCAAGTAATTCACTATATACATCACACTAAAATTCTAACCTACAATTTTAATCTAATTACTTCTAACCTAACAATTTCTATATACATCACAATTGCTACAATTTTAATCTAATTACTTCTAACCTAGTAGAATGCAGCAAGTAATTCACTATATACATCACACTAAAATTCTAACCTACAATTTTAATCTAATTACTTCTAACCTACAATTTTAATTTATTCTAATTACTTTTAATCTACAATTTTAATCTCCAGCCGCACCTAGAATTCAGTAAATCAACCAGTGCAGCGGGGCTGGGCGGCGGTGGTCGAGCAGGAGGAGCGCAGAGGAGCTCACCGGGGCGGCCGAGGTCGAGCAGGAGGCGCAGAGGAGCTCGCCGGGGCGGCCGAGGTCGAGCGAGGCGACGGTGGTCGAGTGGGAGGCGCGGCGGCGGCTCCGCGGCCGGTCAATCCGCGCGGCCGAAGAGGTGGAGCGCAGGGCCACGCCGGAGCAGGGTGGCGGCAGAGGTGGAGGGCAGGGCCGCGCCAGAGCAGGGTGGCGGCAGAGGTGGAGGGCAGGGCCGCGCCGGAGAGCAGGGCTTCGCGGAGAGCAGGGGCGTCGGGGGAACTGCGCGCGGCAGAAGTGGAAGAAGAGGAATGGCACGGGCGCGGTGATAAACAAAAGGCCTTTGGTCCCGGTTGTACTCACGAACCGGGACTAAAGGGTCTTTGGTCCCGGTTCGTAACAACAACCGGGACCAAAGGTCAATTTTTGGGCTGCTTGAAATTCGTGCACTCGAAGCAAACCTTTAGTCCCGGTTCGTAACAACAACCGGGACCAAAGGTCAATTTTTGGGCCGCTTGGAATGTTTTTGTTTTCTTTTAAATAATTTCCCGGAAATGATTTAAACTTGTAAAATCAATAACTTTTAATCTGTTTATCAGAAATTATGATTAATATATCAAAATGCTAAGAAAAATGAACCCCATCTATTTATATGTCTATTATTATAAATCCAAATAATACAATAATATGTTTATTATTATCAGAAAAAATAAGGAATCTGAATATATCATCCATACATCTGTTTGCATCATGTATCAACTGTGCCATTTTCAATTCAAAAATGCATTAACTCATATCTTTTGCATACTTTATTATTGTCATTTTCAATTTGAATCTCACAACAATATTGGGTACATAGACGAACCATAGGTTAGTCATACTCCTGCCCAGGCCTATAATACTCGTCCTCGTAGTCGTCGTAGTCAGCGGGGATCCATCCGCTGCTCCGGAGTGAGCTCGAGGTAGTAGTGGTTCGTGATGGCCGCCCGGCGCGCCAAACCTTGAGGGACAGGAGGGACCGGCACGCCTCCGGTGCTCAGCCTCCAGCCGGCGGGGACGTCGTAGCCGGGCGGGCAGGGGTAGTTCGAGGCGCAAAGCGCCTCCGCCTCCGAGTAGGTTAGAGTGGGTATGGTGGAAGCCATGGGAGAGTGATGAGGTTGCAGATATGAGTTTAGATGTGCTATGCCAATGGAGGCCATGCATGACTACATATATATAGTGATAATCCCACCAATAAGGAAGAAGCACACGGATCGTGTGTTTCTTTCGAGCGCTTGTGAGCCATTGGATCAGGGTGTGTTTTTTTTTGAAGGCTTGTGAGCTGTTGGATATCACTTTGTGAGCCACCACCCGGGACTAAAGGGACACGTGTCGTGACCGCAAAGCCCGCTTTTAGTCCCGGTTGGTGTTACCAACCGGGATTAAAGAAGCACACGGATCGTGTGTTTCTTTCAAGCGCTTGTGAGACGTTGGATCAGGGGTGTGCTTCTTTTGAGGGATTGTGAGCTGTTGGATCAGCAGTATCACGACCACTTCGTGAGCCACATGACCTGGTTGGTGTTACCATTCGGGACTAAAGAAGCACACGTACCCTATATATAGCCCCCCTCCCGGACATGTTCAGCGGAGGCTGAAGAACCACACGTACCCTATATATAGCCCCCCTCCCGGACATGTTCCGGGTAGCAGAGACAAGATTTCTGAGAGGCAGGAGTTCCTAGAGCGGAGGCTGAAGGTGAACCCTCCCCTCGGTCGGATCCAAGCAGCGGCAAGGCGCTCTGATGATTAGCAACATCCCCAACACTTGTTCGGATTGTTGCAAATCATCAGAGACGTCTTGCCGCTGTTTGGATCGAAGGCCGATTTGCCGTCTCACGAGCCACCGGTGGGCTGTATGACGGGGAAACCGTGTGTTTTGGGCGTGTTTTTACCAAGGTGCTGCCCTCTCCCTCCCCTACCTAGGTGTTTGATCAAATTCCCCACTCATTTTTTCAGATCTCGGCGACGATGTCCCGGTTGGTGGATGGTTCTTCATAGGGATCCTTCTCACGTGAGTATTGACCCTGTGATGGTTCCTGCTCTTTGGGTGCGCAGCGTCGGCCGCTCAGCACCCCGTGGAACAAGTTAGAGATATTATTCGTGATGTATTATGGTTAAATAAAAATGGACCCGAGCTATGTATTATGGTTTTCACCACATAAAGGTTTAATACATTACTACACATCACATTGATTTACATAAATGCCATGAACCCTTCTTCGTATGTCCCTGGCCTATGATCGCTTCGGCCGTAACCATGGAGCATCTTCATTATTTAACGGGATGCTTGGGTCAGTTTTCACTGTGAAGGGCGGAATTTCATCAAACTTATCATAATCTGCTGACATGTCTGTCTTGTCCTCGACTCCCACGATGTTTCTTTTCCCTGAAAGAACTATGTGACGCTTTGGCTCATCGTCTGATGTATTCGTTTGCTTATTTTTTTCTTTTTTTGGTCTGGAGGACATGTCCTTCACATAGAAAACCTGAGCCACATCATTGGCTAGGACGAATGGTTCGTTCCTGTAACAACCAAGATTCTTGAGATCCACTGTTGTCATTCCGTACAGCTGGTCTACCTTTATCCCTTCTCCCTTCATGTTGACCCAACTGCACCGAAACAAAGGGACCTTAAAAGTAGGTCCATAGTCAAGTTCCCATATCTCCTCTATGTAACCATAGTATGTGTCCTTTTGCCCATTCTCGTCTGTTGCATCAAAGCGGACACCACTGTTTTGGTTGGTGCTCTTTTTATCTTGGGCGATCGTGTAAAATGTATTCCCATTTATCTCGTACCCTTGGAAATTCAATACAGTCGAAGATGGTGACGCGGCCAACAAGTAGAGCTGATCTCCGACAGTGGTGTCATTCATGAGCTGTAATCGCAACCAACTGCCGAAAGTCTCCATGTGTTTTTCTTTAATCCAGGAGTCAGCCTCCCCGGGTTCTTGGAGCGTACATAATTCTTGTGTTCCTCGATATACGGAGCCACGAAGGTGGAACTTTGTAGAACTGTGTAGTGTGCTTGAGTTAAAGAATGCCCGTCCCTACATATCAGTGCTTTCTTTCCTAGCGTGCCTTTTCCACTCAGTCTCCCCTCATGCCGCGATTCAGGAACACCAATCGGCTTAAGGTCAGGAATAAAGTCAACACAGAACTCAATGACCTCCTCTGTTCCATAGCCCTTTGAGATGCTTCCTTCTGGCCTAGCACGGTTATGAACATATTTCTTCAAGACTCCCATGAACCTCTCGAAGGGGAACATATTGTGTAGAAATACAGGACCGAGAATGGCAATCTCGTCGACTAGGTGAACCAGGAGATGCGTCATAATATTGAAGAATGATGGGGGGAACACCAACTCGAAGCTGACAAGACATTGGACCACAGCCTTCTGTAAACTTGGTAGAGTTACTGGATCGATGACCTTCTGAGATATTGCATTGAGGAATGCACATAGCTTCACAATGGGTACTCGAACATTTTCCGGTAGAAGCCCCCTCAATGCAACCGGAAGCAACTGCGTCATAATCACGTGGCAATCATGAGACTTCAGGTTCTGGAATTTTTTCTCTGCCATATTTATTATTCCCTTTATATTTGACGAGAAGCCAGCCGGGACCTTGATACTGCTCAGGCATTCAAAAAAGATTTCCTTCTCTGCTTTGGTAAGAGCGTAGCTGCTTAAGTATTGACGCCCTTTATCCGTCTGCTTGTTGTATGGGTCTTTCATACGTTGCTGGTCCTCCCGTGCTTCTGGTGTATCTTTTGTCTTCCCATACACGCCCAGGAAGCCTAGCAGGTTCACGCAAAGATTCTTCGTCACGTGCATCACGTCGATTGAAGACCGGACCTCTAGGACTTTCCAATAGGGTAGCTCCCAAAATATAGATTTCTTCTTCCATATGGGTACGTGGTTGTCAGCGTCATTCGGAACAGATAGACTGCCAGGACCCTTTCCAAAGATTACTTCTAAATCCTTGACCATGTCATATATAACATCACCATCAGGGAGGTTAGGCTTCTTCCGGCGATCTGCCTCACCGTTGAAATGCTTGCCTTTCTTTCTTACGGCATGACTGTTCGGAAGAAATCGACGATGCCCCAGGTACACGTTCTTGTTTCCCAAATGTATACTTTCAGTCTTATCTAAAAGTGCGTGCATGCATTGTATCCCTTGTTTGACTGTCCTGAAATGTTACTAAGAGCAGGCCAATCATTGATGGTTACGAACAACAACGCTCGTAGGTCAAATTCCTGTTGTTTGTGCTCATCCCACACACGTACACCTGGTTCGGACCACAACTGCAAAAGTTCATCAACTAATGGCCTTAGGTACACATCAATGTCGTTGCCGGGTTGCTTCGGGCCTTGGATGAGCACTGGCATCATAATGAACTTCCGCTTCATGCACAACCAAGGAGGAAGGTTGTAGATACATAGAGTCACGGGCCAAGTGCTATGACTGGAGCTCTGCTCCCCAAAAGGATTAAAGCCATCTGTACTTAGACCAAATCTTAAGTTCCTTGCGTCATCTGAAAATGTCGGGAACTCTCTGTCGATTTTTCTCCACTGGGACCCATCGGCGGGGTGTCTCAACTTCCCGTCTTTCTTACGCTCTTCTTTGTGCCATCGCAACAACCTGGCATGCTCTTTGTTTCTGAACAGACGTTTCAACCGTGGTATTATAGGAGCATACCACATCACCTTAGCAGGAACCCTCTTCCGGGGGGGCTCGTCATCGCCCTCAACATCACCAGGGTCATCTTGTCTGATCTTGTACCGCAGTGCATTGCATACCGGGCATTTATCCATATTCTCGTACTCCTCACCGCGGTACAGGATGCAGTCATTAATGCATGCATGTATCTTCTGCACATCTAATCCTAGAGGGCAGATAGCCTTCTTTGCTTCGTATGTAGTCTCGGGCAATTCGTTATCCTTTGGAAGCTTCGGCTTCATTATTTTCAGTAACTTCTCAAATCCCTTGTCAGAACAACCAGTCTCTGCCTTCCATTTCAGCAGTTCCAGTGTGGTACCGAGCTTTGTGCTGCCATCTTCGCAATTTGGGTACAGCAACTTTTTGTGATCCTCTAGCATGGCCTCCAACTTTAGCTTCTCCTTTTCTGTATCGCATTCTCGCTTTGCATCAGAAATGACCCCACCAAGACCATCAGCGGGCTCATCTGATGCCCGATGTTCACCTCCTTCTTCTTCAACGTCTTCCATTACAGTATCACCGCATTCCTCAGGGAACATAGGATAGTTGTCATCATCCTACTCTTCTTCATTGTCTTCCATCCTAACCCCTCTTTCTCCGTGCTTGGTCCAACAATTATAGCTGGGCATGAAACCTCTCCGAACACTAGTACAGAACGACACATCCAATACCCCTCTATGGAAACGGCACGAGTTAGGCAACGGAGAATCGCGCTTTCCGTGTGAGAAAACCCGCCCCGCCAGGCAAGCTGGCCCGCGTCCCGCCTTCATAGGCAACGGTCGCGAATTATTAACCGTTGCCGATATGTTGGTAACGGAGTTTCTTTCGACTCCGTTTGCGATATGTTCTTCAATGCATCGGACATTTGTATACAACCGTTGGCGAGGTTGCTTATATAAAATTCCTTTTTTAGCACTATCTTGGATATTATAAAAGATTGTCGATTCGCCCTTATTCCTCCGCTCCAGCTTGTTTTTACTCCGCACTCGTGTCCTCCATGGCCAAGAGCATGAGCTCGTCGGGGAGATCGAATGCGTCCTCCTCCTGCGCCGCCGGGGCCGGGTCAGATCTGCCGCTTGTGAAGTGCGTTTGCTGCCGCTGTCGGAACGCGATTCGTCGAGTGTCACGTTCGGATCTGAACCCAGGCCGGATCTACTTCAAGTGTCCAAATCACAGGGTTAGTTCGACGCTTCGACCAGTTTTGATTGATTCTATTCTATGTGTGATGCTGATTTGCCTCTGGATTCGATTTACCATTTGGCAGGGGAGGGGCGAAGAGTATTCTGGGAGCTGTGATTATTTTTTTTGGATTGAAGATTATGTTGAGATGCTGCTTGCTAATGGCGTCGAAGTGGAAGCTGCAGAGCTGGAAAATGTAGCCTTGATAGTCAAGAAGGCGAACATAGAGATGAAGCCGCACACTGCAGCAGCTCTAGCTGGTTTGGCATGGAGCCCAACAAACACTTTGACTAAATCTGACCATGTTGTTAATGTGCGCAAGGAGCGGCATAAAGGAACAGAACTAGCTCAGTTAAATGTTCTTGTGAGCATTGCTAGAATGATTTTGTGTGTTTGTGTGCTGCTGTTAGGTGTGAACTTGTATGCAGCAATGAAAATCAGTAGAATGTATTAGGTTCGTATGTAGCTATGCAAATCAGTACAATGTATTAGGTTCGTATGCACTTTGAAAATCACTAGAATGTATTATGTTCGTATGCAGCTACGGAAATCAGTAGCACATAGTAGTTGTGAACTTGTATCCAATGGAAACGGTTATATAAAATGTTCGTTGCCAATTGGGTGCCTATAAATGTACTGGCGAAGCAAGCCCATCAGTCTCATTCTCAATCCCTCACTGTCCATCTTTCAACCCTAGCCGCCGCACATTGTAGCTTTTTACTCTCCTCACTCTCTCATGGCTTCCTCTGCCGGCGCTTCTAAATCTCGCCATCGCAGCCGCGGCTCTAGCGGCCGCACCGATCTAGCTGCATCTGTTCGTGATAGGGCAGATCTGGAGGCGGCTGTGATGCGGCAGGTGTGGGAGCGCGTCAGGCTCATCACCTCCGGTGATGCCCCGCGTCCTCTGGGCCACGCGGAGCTGGATCAGATCATTCATCGGGTGGTGATGCAGCAGTTGTGGCAGATCCGCCGTCAACGGAGGTCGATCTGGAGGCCGCCGTCGACGGAGGAGGAGGTGGCCGATCTGGAGGCGACGTCCCCGGTGGAGGAGGTGGCATCCACGGTGGAGGAGGTGGCCGATCTGGAGGCGCCGTCCACGGTGGAGGAGGTGGCCGATCTGGAGGCGACGTCCCCGGTGGAGGAGGTGGCGTCCACGGTGGAGGAGGTGGCCGATCTGGAGGCGCCGTCCACGGTGGAGGCGCCGTCCACGGAGGAGGAGGTGGCCGATCTCGAGGCGCCGTCCACGGAGAAGAAAATGTGAGGTCTAAATCGCTCAGCTCATGAACTAGTTCATCAATTGGTTTTATATAGAACTTGTCTAGTATATAGAACTTGTCTAGTATATAGAAAACTCGTCTAGTATCTTGCACTTTATTGTTTCTGTCTAGTTTTCTAGTCTAGCATAGAAAACTTGTCTAGTATATAGAAAACTTGTCTAGTATCTTCCACTATTTTAAAGTCTAGTAGGGTGAATTAATTTCAACTCTTTGTAGTACTACCGATAATGAATAGACCAAGTCACAACTTTTTGTCAATATGCTAATCCTCGTTATTGTTTTGTGTAGCTAGTGTATGAAGTAATAGTATTTCGGCGACACTGTATAAAAAATGGTGAGGCTCTTGAAGGAAACATCACCTTCAAGTTATGCCTCCAAATCGTTTGATCGGACTGCAAGCACACGGATATAGGCGCTTAAAGGTGTGAACTGTTTTCACATTAAATTATATCTATGTCATGTAGCATCATATTTTGGCTCTTCTCTAACTATCAATCCATGTATTTTTATCCAGAAGCACAAAGATGATCCGAACAAACTTTAAATGTGCTACTTATAAAGTGGGATTATATTTCGGCGACACCGTCCAAGATGGAGCAAGCCTCAGTACAAAAAAATTGGCAATTTGGCTTGGTGTAGTTTCTGTTTTTTCAGTTTCTCCGGCTATTTTGTGGATGTGTGTTTAGGGAGCAAGCCTTAGCTGCAGTTTAGAGAGGCATGAGAATGATAGGATTAGCGAAGCTTGTGTAACTCATCTTTTGATGCTATGTAATGGTGACAATTGTTATATAAGTTATGAACGGTTTTGCTAGCAACTTTGTGCTTCTGCTGTGATATTTTGAATGTCAATTGGCAACTGTATTGCTGCTGTAGGCTTATGAAAAAACCTCAATGCAAACGAGCAAAACAGAATCTCCGTTTTTGATGTCCAGATACATCGGCAACGGAGACTGGATGGCAACCGTAGCCAAAATCAAGCCTCATCGGTGACGGTTTTTCGTGTCCGTTGCCGATGAGAGCCTTCACATCAGTGACAGGGTCGTGGACACGGACCCTTTCTCCGTTGCCGAAGGGGTTTTTGGCCCGTTTCCGATGTGTCGTTCTGTACTAGTGGAAGCACGTGGTCTTGAATGGTTTTCGGGTTAGAGTACTCCCTGACGTTCCGACACTTCTCACATGGACAAGGCATAAAATTATCCACTTTGTTTGCCTCATCCACTTCGAGAAATTTATGCAGGCCTGCAATAAACTCGGAACTGCGTCGTTCGCCGTACATCCGTCGCATCCGTGCATCCATCTGCATCATATAATTAAGTTTATCAATACCTTTACAATAACATCTTGAATAGTGAAATGACCACCGTACATCGACACGTGCAATATTTCTGTATCAATTACAGATGAAAAGGATAAAGTTGCTAACCTCGGCCGAGGATATCATCTTGTGTGAACTTAAGTGTGGCTCGGGCATTTCATCAAACACATCTTGTGCGTGGCAAAGGAAAAAAAAACTAGCACCCACTTCCCACCAATCCAACTAGAAAAAAAAAGATGAGAGAAGAGAGGGGGTGTGTTATTTATAGGCAGGGGAGGGGTATTGATCCCGGTTCGTGCCACGAACCGGGACCAAAGCTCCGCGGCATGCCACGTGTCCGGCACTGGAGCATTGGTCCTGGTTCATGGCACGAACCGGGACCAATGTCCCCAACCGAACCGGGACCAATGCCCTGGCAGCTCGAACCGAGACCAGTGCCAGGCATTGGTCCCGGTTTTTCACTGAACTGGGATTAATGGCCGATTCAGCTCTGGACGAAAGGTAGTTTTTTCTACTAGTGTGGTGTGGGAAGGGGAGAAGCAAACCGTCCTATTTCAACTCGCTGACATGTAGGGAACGAGCAAGCAGACTAAAACCTGTGTCACTGAAATGTGGGCCCATGACGTGGATGCACCACAAGCAAGAGATTCTAGGGAGCTTAGATGTTGGAGAGATTGTTATGCCACAAGAGTGCATCAAAACAACATAGAAAATGGACTGAAAAGATGGGATACATGTGAGGTCATACAAACAAGAATATACGGATCAAACTCATCCAAACTATGAACATCAGACTTTTATTTGGAACTTATATTATGATTCAGAATCTAAAGAAACCATATATATAGTACAATCACATGCCTTAGTGATATTAGTATTACTAATCATCTACAGCAACCATGGCTGAAGAAACACCCATTCCTTCTAGCAAGCTAATCAACATGAAGCGCAATTTCTTTGGTGACAATATCAACGATCAATGCTCATTTCTTCTAGCAAGCCAATCAATATGCAAAAGTCAGGAACTACGCGAGTAGTCAGACCAGTGAAACTGAGGGAATGCACACACATCATAACGAATCAAAATTTCAAATGTTTTATGTGTGGTCCCTATTGAAGTGATTGCTACTTCTCCATCAAGACATAAACAGGGTACAACCAGCACATGCCATATCGGTTCATGACGCCATTTGTCATTCTTTCACCTTTAACATTGTTTCTCCTCTACTTATTCCTGTAACAGCTCCCATTGGAACTGGCCAATCACCAAATGTGCAGTCATACAATGAAGTGTATTATTAGTGATCAATACTCAATTTGGAATGATTTAGCGAAACGTATTCCTCTTTTCAATGGTGTGAGGCATTCTATAGCCGCCGTTTCAGAATAGTCGCCGCCTCGATGAGGTGTTACCGAGGAGCCTGCTAGCTAGAGTCGTCGGGGGCCCGAGCGAGCTTGGCGGCATGAACGGACATGCCCCCATGTGGCCAACAGCGGCGATGAATGGGACATCCTTTGTGTTGCGCACTCTTTCTAGGACACAAATTGGCTTATTGTCGTATGCATATTGGCTGGATTATGAGAACTATTTAAGTGGGTCTGGCAACAAAACGGGACTCAGTAAAGAGAAATGGAATTCAAAGTACAAGTATTTTACGAAAACAAATAAGATGCAAAGGACAAGTGATATATTTCACAGACGTGTGTTGCATGTCCCCTAGCGAGGGGTTGGAAGGGGACATAGAAATGCATGTTTTGCAGTAATGTAGAAACTGTAGATCACCTCTTTTGGTTGCTCTGTTGCGAGATGTCTGGAGTATAGTTAGATGTACTTTTAATCTTAATTATATACCTGTTACTTTCGATGACTTACCTTCCTGGTTAGAGATTTTCACAACAAAAGATAGATTATTAGTTTCATCGGGTGTGGCCGCGTTAATTTGAGCGATCTGGAAGACCCGGAACAAAACTTGCTTCAACAGGGTCATACCATAGGATCCTACTACTGTAATTTTCCTGATTTCTCATTTTATGTCGTATTGGGCTGGTTTACGGAGAACAAGACTGCAAAAGTTCAACACAGAGGAGCAAAGTTGCTAGTGGTGGTAGCAACTGAAATTTTCCACCGAAGGCAAGGCTGGCCGCTAGTGATGAGAATTTCCAGTTCACGAGGCTAATGTCTAGGAGAAGAAGAGGAGGGAGAAGAAGAATATGGTGGTTCTCTTATTCAGTAAAACAAGTAATTAATGCCTGTAGTGTAGTGTTTTGCTGGTTTTGTGGCTGTTCCTGATCAAAAGATAACATTGTATGTTTCTGTTTTGCTTTTTTTTTTAGAAATGGGTAGCCCGGCCTCTGCATCGTGGTGATGCGCACAGCCTATGTTTCTGTTTTGCTGGACCGTCCTGGTGTAAGGGATCACCTATTTCTAGTCCTGGAGTCTGTAATAATTGGAGAGAGTTGCGTAAACGTCGAGTGGGTGAATTTGGCACAAAAAGAAAGGTCGGGGAGATATGCGCAGATAAATTATGCATTATCAGTTTCCATGGAATGAAAATTGAGGCAGAAGAGCGATAGCCGACAACGGTATCACATACATACGTGCTACCAATGGAAATGAACAGGAAATTTGAAGAGAAACGGACAGAGATTCGATCCATCAGCGCAACATACTACGCATGCCTGCTGCTCTACGGGCAACTACCGGCCGGCGTCGGAGACACGAGACGGCCTACATTGCCACGCCGGAGGATGCACTGTGGCAAGCCGAGCCTGCAGCTAAGATAGTCTCGCAGCACACGCCGCCTGCTCACTGACGGGGATGTCGCCGAGATTTTTTTTTTTAGAAATGGGAACCCCGGCCTCTGCATCAATTGATGCACACAGCATTATTTTCATATAATAAAGTCTGTAGCGTGAGAATTCAGCTTATTACACGTTTACGAATCACCCAAAGTGGATACAAAAATTAGCCAAATGAATATCGCAAAACTACGCATTTAGCCTTCTAAGATGCAACCATCCTCCCGGACACAAGATAGAGCGTACGACCGCCATCATACGGGTACAGGCGATATCCATGAGTGCCCTCTGGTCGACAGGTAGAAGAATGGACCAAGCGTTGATCCAATATATTGCCCTGTTGATAACCTGCCAGAAGTGAATAGTATTCGATTTGTTAAACACGACATCATTCCGACAATTCCAGATTGACCAAAGCAAAGCCGCCACGCCTATACGTATTCGCGCTTTCGTTTTGGAATCAACCCCATTGAGCCAAGAACCAAACAAATTCGCAATGCTGGTTGGAGGCGAGATATTAAAGGTGAAGTGAATTAATCTCCAGATATTGTGTGCAAAACGACACGAAATGAAAAGATGTTGAATCGTCTCATGTTCTTGGCAGAACACACACTTAGTGCATCCAGACCAATATCTTTTAACCAGATTATCTTTAGTGAGTAAAACCTTCCGATGAAGGAACCACAAGAATATCCTGATCTTTAGAGGTACTTTTAATTTCCACAAGTATTTAGAAAAATTACTTGTATGGCCATTCAACAAATCAGCGTAAAGAGATTTGACTGAAAAAATTCCGGATGCATTCAAGCTCCATTTAAACGTGTCAGGTGTTGTGGTTAGAGTGACTCGCATAATCCTCTCCACTAGATGCAGCCAAGCGTCCCATTTGTCACCTGTCAACCCCCTACGAAAGTGAATTGTCTGTGACAGCGTGTCAGCCCTCAAAGCATCCGCCACCCGCACATGTTTATGTCTAACAATATTGTATAAGGATGGGTATTCGCCCGCTAACGAATTCTGTCCTAACCACACATCCTCCCAAAACCGCACTTGAGTACCGTTCCCAATCACAAACCTACCACACGAGAAGAACACACTTTTTGCCCGCATTAATCCTTTCCAAAAAGGAGAATCTGAGGGCTGACCCTCAACTTGAGCTAACGTTTTCCCGTATAGATACTTGTTAGTCAAAAGTTCTTGCCAAACTCCTTGCAATTTGAAGATCCATTTACAGAGAAGACATTTGTTCTTAATATCTAACACCTCTATGCCGAGTCCGCCTTGATCCTTTGGACGGCATACAATATTCCATTTGGTGAGCCTATATTTTTTCTTCTTGTGGTCACTTTGCCAAAAAAATCTCGATCTATAAAAGTCTAATCTTTTCAACACCCCTTTGGGTATCTCAAAGAAAGACAGTAGGAACATTGGCAAGCTTGTAAGAACGGAATTTATAAGGACCAGACGGTCTCCGTATGAGAGCATCTTTCCTACCCAGGATCCAAGTTTGCGCTCAAACCGATCCTCTACAGGTTTCCATTCAATATTTAGCAATTTTCTATAATGGATTAGGATACCAAGGTACTTGAACGGTAAAGATCCTACCTCACAACCAAAAATCCGTCTATACGCATCTAAATCTTCATTAGCTTTTCCGAAACAATAAATTTCACTCTTATGAAAGTTTATTTTTAAGCCAGACAACTCCTCAAAAAAGGATAGGATAAGTTTCATATTGACCGCTTTGTCTAAATCGTGCTCGAGAAAGAGAATTGTGTCATCCGCATATTGAAGTATCGAAACCCCACCATCCACTAGGTGGGGTATCAACCCCCCAACTTGACCATCCTCCTTAGCTCGTGCAATAAGAACAGCCAGCATATCAGCCACCAGATTAAACAAAATGGGTGATAGCGGATCTCCTTGCCGTAAACCTTTGAGAGTTTGAAAATAATGACCGATGTCATAATTTACCCGCACTCCCACACTACCCCCTTGAACAAACCTAGCAATCCATTGGCACCACTGAGGCGCAAATCCTTTCATGCGTAGGACTTGTTGAAGGAAAGACCACTTCACCTTATCATAAGCCTTTTCAAAGTCTATTTTAAACAACACCCCATCGAGCTTTTTATGATGCAATTCATGAATCGTCTCATGTAACACCACTACCCCCTCAAGTATATTCCTACCAGGCATGAAAGCTGTTTGCGTTGGACGAACAACTCTACCCGCAATAGTAGTCACCCGGTTCGTCCCCACTTTGGTGAAAATTTTAAAACTAACATTCAATAGACATATGGGCCTATATTGCTCTATCCTACTCGCATCTTCCTTTTTTGGCAGCAAGGTAATAACACCAAAATTCAGTTTGTACAGCGGCAAATCTCCATGTTGTAGCTGCGCAAACATAGCCATCAAATCCCCTTTAATCATAGCCCAATTTTTTTGATAAAACTCCGCAAGAAACCCGTCTGGTCCCGGAGCTTTATTATGCTCCATTTGAGAGATCGCATCAAATATCTCTTTCTCGGTAAATGGAGATGTTAAAATCTCGTTTTCTTCTAATGTAAGCTGAGGTAAATCATCCAAAACATTTTCATCCATTGAAAAGAAATTTGGAGCCGGTGCTCCAAAAAGCTTTTTGTAATATTCCGAAATAAAAACTTTGAGATTCGCTTCACCAACAATGGTGCCCTCATCCTGTTCCAATTGAAAAATTCTCTTTTTCCTATGTTTCCCATTCGCAATCAGGTGAAAATACCACGTATTATTTCCACCCTCTTGAATATGCTTGACCTTTGCCCGCTGCGCCCATTTAGACTCCTCTTCTCTCGTGAGTTTCGCAAGCCCATCCTCAGCTTCCTTCTTCGCGGCTCGCTCAGCCACATTTAGAGGATTAGCTTCCGCCCGGATGTCTAACTCATCAATTAGAAGAATCAATTTCTGTTTTAATTTTTTATACTCCCCACTCAAGTTCTTTGCCCATCCCCGTAAATATTGGCGCAAATGACGTATCTTTTGCTGCCACTGTTCAACGGGTGAACCTCTGAAATGAACAGACTCCCATTCACGCTTGATCATATCATAAAAACCATCATGGCGCATCCAAGACAGTTCAAATGAAAAGTGATTTTTATTTCCAAGAAAAGCTTGTTCTCCGGAGTCCATAAGCAACGGTGTATGATCCGACCCCGCACGGGTCAAAGCATGAACCGTAACTAAAGGGTATTTTAACTCCCAATCCACACTATGTAAAATACGATCCAATTTTTCATACGTGGGCACCTCACGCCTACTGACCCAGGTATACTGACGTCCAGATAAGCGTAGCTCTTTTAAATTGAGGCTTTCTATTATCGCATTAAATATGAAAGGCCATCGCCCATTAAAATTGGCATTATTATTCTCTTCTTGTCTTCTTATAATATTAAAATCTCCTCCCACAATCATTGGTAAAGTTTCGGTCTCACAAATACGAACCAACTCCGCCAGGAAATCTGGTTTTTTAGCATCCTGTGCAGCTCCGTATACTACGACAAGGATCCAAACAAACCCGTCCGTCTTGGATTTCACATGAAACTTAACACAAAAATCTCCCGCGACAATTTTTTCAACGGAAAGGGAGGCATTATTAATTCCCACTAAAATTCCCCCAGACCTACCATGAGGGGGGAGGCAATGCCAGGCATAGTCACGACCTCCCCAAAAAATTCAAAAAGGTGTTGCAAAAGTCCCTCTACCAGTTTCAATTAAAGCTACAAAATCTAACTTATGCTCTTTCACCGTGTCATGCACCATCAAATGCTTCGCTGTATCCCCTAGCCCATCCGAATTCCAAAAGACCGCCTTCATTTCAATTTTTATTTATTTTCTGAATTCTATCACTTCTTCGAACTTTCAAATTAGAAGATGCAATAATTTTTTTTCTACGGCCGCGCTTTGCTACAGCAATCTGTTGAGGTTCCACATGATCCTCTATAGACTCATCGTCATCATTTTCCAAGTCCTCACTTAAATTCGAAGCATGTTTCAAAGCCAAAGTGCTCTCAGATTCTTCTGCCACATGCTTTAAATTATTCCGTAGTATTACTAACGATCTAGTCTCCTCAACCTTCTTAATGTGATCAACGGAAGCCAAAACCTGGTCCCTATTTTTGCCCAAAGAAATACCCAACCGGTTTGCCCTAGAAATTATCTCCTCATGCGAAAATGAAAGTATAGAAAATTTTGAATTGTGCCTCGTACCTGATTAAAGCGATAAGTCCCGCCGCTCGGCAAGCATCATCGCTCTCTCCATGAGCGGAACATCAGCCATCGGTTGACGACGTAACCTGTCACTAGAACGCGCCTCGTTCTTAGACAGGTCCGGATAGCCGCCGTAGGCGATGATCTCCTCGACGGTCGGTGAAGCTGGTGGCGAACCTAGCTCCGCCGCCTCGAGGTCGCCAGACTGCGGCGTGGTCTGTGACACCATCTCGTCTCCCATTCCGCCTGACTGAGATGTGTGCTCCGAGGTGGTATCCACAGACCCCCACCCGCCCGCCGGCGAGTTACCGCAGCAAGCAACAACCGGAGATCGAACCTCCTTGTCCGAAGAACGCAGTTCTGCCAGCAGTCGTTCCGCTTCATCAGTCACAGGCGCAAACACGGAGGGTACCTCCTTCTGACTGGGCTCCACAAACACCGACGCAACGGCATCAACCTGGGGACCTTCATCAGCCACACGAGTATCAATACTAGCTGTCCCTTGTGCCCCGGCAGCGTTTTGATTTGCTGCCGCGGCTGCGCCGCCCCGAGACCCCTCCATACCGGCAGCCACAAGACTAGCTGCCGTGGCAGCATTTCCTGCCGTCGCTGCCGTGGGCTCAGCCAGGTCCGCACGCCCTGGACTGTCACCCCCTGCATCCGATTCTCCATCAACGGTTCCCGGAAGTTCACGATAAGCATCATTCTCTGAAGATTGATGTACTTCTGCTTGCTCAAACTCCGCATTAAGATCACGTAGACATTGCCGAGCTGCCTCAATGCTAGAACGCACTACGGGAGATAAAACGACCCCAGTTTTGAGAAGCTTATGAGATGACACCGGTGTTGTTTGAGCATTCTTCTCTTGAACCTCAACTTCAAAACCAGGATCACTATTATGTATCTCCTGTGGTTTACTTTTCATGCTACCAGCCATCCACTGTTCCCGAGCTTGTTGGAATTGCTTTGCTACCGACGGCGAGAAGATTACGCCCGTCTTGGCCGCGAGAGAGGCCTTGGGTGCACTCCCATTGCCGGCCCCAGCCGACGAAGACATATCCATTGGTTCAGCGGTTTCAGCCACCTTTTCCTTGTTTCCCTCTTCTTTACTCTTAGCGATATCATCATGCATCTCCTCCTCATCCGCATCATCATGCATATCCATTGGGTGCACTCCCATTGCCGGCCCCGGCCGACGAAGACATATCCATTGGTTCTTTACTCTTTCCCTCTCCTTCGCCGGCGGTCCCCGAGGCCTACCCGCAGCGCCACCCGGCCAGGAGGAGGGCATGTGGTTCGAGGAGGAGGTCATCGACGATGATGATCCGGAGATGCAGGCCGCCTATGAGGCGTCCGGGCGCTCCCTCGTCGAGGACGAGGTCAAGCGCTGGGAGCAAGTGCTGGCCGTGGCCCAGCCTCCACTGACGTGGTGGGAGCACATGGCCCAGGAGCTGGAGCAGGATCCTGCTCCTCCACTGCCTGCCGGCCTCCTTGGCCAGTCCTGGGCCTGGACCGGCGGCAGTTCGTCACCACCGCCGCCGCCGTAGCAGGAGGAGCAGCAGCCTGCAACGCCTCCAGCGCGTGCACCACCGGCCCATCTATGGGCCGCACCGGAGTACCACTTCATCTCCTCCGATGAAGACTAGGGCCTCCGGCGTCGGCGCGAGCCCTTTTGTGGCCCGCCCCTGCTGTCTTTTTTTTTCTATATTTTGTAAAAAGGCCGTTTGTGGCCCGCCCTAATGTAAGAACGGCCTTTTGGCCCTAATATAAATGAAAATGTTTAACGAAAAAAATTCTCACCGCACCACCGGCGCCACCGTGGTTCCATAGCCACCGATCTAGGGTTTGAGGAGAGAGGAGCGGGAGGACAGAGGTCGGGGACGAGCTCACCAGAGCGGCCGCGAGAGGACAGAGGACGGCGGCAGTTGGTCGTGGGTGCTCGGGGACGGGGGCCGTGCGCGTGGGTACTCGGGGACGGCCGCGCAGTCGACGACGGCGGGGAGCAGCACGGCAACGGTGGCGTGGCCCAGACCAGCCGCGTAGCCAGAGCAGGAGATGGCGGCGGTGGCGATGGCGGCATGGGAGCAGCGAAGGGGATCCTGGCGGCCTGGCGGCGTCGTCCTTCTCTTCTTCTCTTCTTCTGCTGCGATGAGAGGAAGGGGATGGATATAAAGCTGTAAAACACCTTTAGTCCCGGTTCCAGCCACGGACCGGGACTAAAGGTCCATATTTTGGACCGCCTGCGGAAAAGAGCGCGCCAAGCCCACCTTCAGTCCCGGTTCCAGCCACGAACCGGGACGAAAGGTCCATTTTTTGGCCGCTGCGAAATTAGCGCGCCAAAACCCACCTTCAGTCCCGGTTGCAACCAACAACCGGGACTAAAGGGTCTTTTGTAATTTTTTTCTGTTTTCTTTTTTCTGATTTATTTTATTCTGTTGATTTAATTGTTCAAATTTGACAAACTTTATATAAAACATAATCCCTGGACATGTAGAATTTTGGTACTGATTATTTTCAAATTTGACTATGTTGAATGTATTCGAAATTCAAATGGATGATCATAACTTGGTCATTTGACCCGAAACTTATACATGTTTATAGATGATTGACCTTTTTGTGAAGAAGTTTTTTGTAAACTTTGTCAAAACTCAAGTTTATCATTTATCCTAGCAACTAGTACACATGAAAGTACTCCATGCCAAAGGATTTCATTTTTTGACTATTTATTCACTTTCTTTTATTTTTTTGAAAAAACGGTCAAAATGGCCACCGTTTCTGTTCATCAAAAGGGGTTGCATTATTGAAAACTATCGACGGTTCTGTGATATAACCATTACTGGTGTATCTTAAAATGAATTTTGTTAACATTTCAGAGCAAACTATCAGACACTTGTAGTTCAAAATTCAATTACTTTCAGAAAATAGGCATAAAGTCATTTAAATAGGCAAAATTAGATAAAAACGCAGAAAATTCCTAATATTGCTGGATTGTCCATAAAATATGGTCTACTTTGTGTGATAATTGGATGGGTGCCATTTTTCACCATATTTTTTGTACTTGCTTCAAAAAAATGTCATTTTTGACAATAAAAAAATAAAAATAATATTTATAAAACTAATTTGAAAAAACTCTATTCTGCAACATTGTTTGTCATACCAAGATACACATATGTGTCAAATATGGGCACATTTTCATAAACTATGGCACAGTGATGACCATAACTTGGTCATTTGACCCGAAACTTATACATGTTTATAGATGATTGACCTTTTTGTGAAGAATTTTTTTGTAAACTTTGTCAAAACTCAAGTTTATCATTTATCCTAGCAACTAGTACACATGAAAGTACTCCATGCCAAATGATTTCATTTTTTGACTATTTTTTCACTTTTTTTTTAAAGGTCAAAATGGCCGCCGTTTCTGTTCATCAAAAGGGTTACATTTTTGAAAACTATCAACGGTTCTGTGATATAAACACTACTGGTGTATCTTAAAATGAATTTTGTTAAAATTTCGGAGCAAACTATCACACACTTGTAGTTCAAAATTCAATTACTTTCGGAAAATAGGCATAAACTCATTTAAATAGGCGAAATTAGATAAAAACCGAGAAAATTCCTAATATTGCTGGATTGTCCATAAAATATGGTCTACTTTGTGTGATAATTGGATGGGTGCCATTTTCCACCATATTTTTTGTACTTGCTTAACAAAAAATGTCATTTTTTACAATAAAAAAATAAAAAAATGATATTTATAAAATTAATTTGAAAAAACTCAATTCTGCAACATTGTTTGTCATACCAAGATACACATATGTGTCAAATATGGGCACATTTTCACAAACTATGGCACAGGGATGACCATAACTTGGTCATTTGACCCGAAACTTATACATGTTTATACATGATTGACCTTTTTGTGAAGAAGTAATTTGAAAAAACTCAGTTCTGCAACATTGTTTGTCATACCAAGATACAGCTATGTGTCCTCTGTCTCATAGAACCAGGATCAAAAAAGGTTACATAAAAAGGTTTCATACATTATATACATGACCATCAACATCCGTATCTAGTGTTGTGGTATAAACTTCTTCTTCGTGTGTGTCCCTTTCTTCTGATTGCGTCGTAACCATGGACAATCTTCATCATTTAACACGATGTTGGGTCAGTTTTCACTGTGAAGGGCGGAATTTCATGAAACTTATTGTAATCTTCTGACATGTCTGTCTTGTCCTCCACTCCCACGATGTTTCTTTTCCCTGAAAGAACTATGTGGTGCTTTGGCTCATCGTATGATGTATTCGCTTGCTTATCTTTTTTTCGGTTTGGTAGACATGTCCTTCACATAGAAAACCTGAGCCACTTCACTGGCTAGGACGAATGGTTCGGTGTCGTACCCAAGATTCTTGAGATCCACTGTAGTCATTCCGTACTGCGGGTCTACCTGTACCCCGCCTTTCAGGTTGAACCATTTGCACCAGAACAAAGGGACCTTAAAAGAAGGTCCATAGTCAAGTTCCCATATCTGCTCTATGTAACCATAATATGTGTCCTTTTGCCCATTGTTGTTTGTTGCATCAAAGCGGACACCACTGTTTTGGTTGGTGCTCTTTTTATCTTGGTCGGCCGTGTAAAATGTATTCCCATTTATCTCGTACCCTTGAAAAGTCAATATAGTCGAAGATGGTGCTTGGCCAACAAGTATAGCTGTTCTCCAACAGTGGTGTCATTAATGAGACGTGTTTGCAACCAACCGCCGAAATTCTTCACGTGTTCTTCATCAATCCAATCTTTAGGTTGCTCCGGGTATTTCAAGCGTAAAATATTCTTGTGTTCCTCGATATACGGAGCCACCAAGCTGGAATTATGTAGAACTGTGTAGTGTGCTTGAGTGAAAGAATGCCCGTCCATACATATTGTTGCTTTCTTTCCTAGCGTGCCTTTTCCACGCAGTCTCCCTCATGGCGCGATTGAGGAACACCGATCGGCTTAAGGTCAGGAATAAAGTCAACACAAAACTCAATGACCTCCTCTGTTCCATAGCCCTTGGAGATGCTTCCTTCTGGCCTAGCACGGTTATGAACGTATTTCTTTAAGACTCCCATGAACCTCTCAAAGGGGAACATGTTGTGTAGAAATACAGGACCGAGAATGAATCTCTTCGACTAGGTGAACTATGAGGTGCGTCATAATATTGAAGAAGGATGGTGGGAACACCAACTCGAAGCTGACAAGACATTGGACCACATCCTTCTGTAAACTTGGTAGAGTTTCTGGATTGATCACCTTCTGAGAAATTGCATTGAGGAATGCACATAGCTTCACAATGGGTACTCGAACATTTTCCGGCAGAAGCCCCCTCAATGCAACCGGAAGTAATTGTGTCATAATCACGTGGCAGTCATGAGACTTTAGGTTTTGGAACTTTTTCTCTGTCATGTTTATTATTCCCTTTATATTCGACGAGAAGCCAGACGGGACCTTGATACTATTCAGGACTTCAAAAAAGATCTTCTTCTCTTCTTTGGTAAGAGCGTAGCTGGCAGGACCTTGATACTTCTCTGGATTCAGGTGGTTGTCTCGTTCGTGCATAGTTGCTGGTCCTGCCGTGATTCCGGTGTATCTTTCGTCTTCCATACACGCCCAAGAAGTTTAGCAGGTTCACGCAAAGATTTTTCGTCACGTGCATCACGTCGATTGCAGAGTGAACCTCTAAGATTTTCCAATAGGGTAGCTCCCAAAATATAGATTTCTTCTTCCACATGGGTACGTGTCCGTCAGCGTCATTCGGAACAGATTGTCCGCCAAGACCCTTTCCAAAGATTACTTTTAAATCCTTGACCATATCATATATAAATCCCCAGTAGGGGGGTAGGCTTCGTCCGGTGATCTGCCTCACCTTTGAAATGCTTGCCTTTCTTTCTTACGGGATGCTGTTTTGGAAGAAATCGACGATGCCCCGGGTACACATTCTTGTTTCCCAAATATATACTTTCAGTCTCACCTAAACAGTGCGTGCATGCATTGTATCCCTTGTTTGACTGTCCTGAAATGTTACTAAGAGCAGGCCAATCATTGATGGTTACAAACAACAACGCTCGTAGGTCAAATTCCTTTTGTTCGTGCTCATCCCACACAGGTACACCTTCGTCACGCCACAACTGTAAAAGTTCTTCAACCAATGGCCTCAGGTACACATCAATGTCGTTGCCGGGTTGCTTCGGGCCTTGGATGAGCACTGGCATCATAATGAACTTCCGCTTCATGCACAACCAAGGAGGAAGGTTATAGATACATAGAGTCACAGGCCAGGTGCTATGACTGGAGCTCTGCTCTCCGAAAGGATTAAAGCCATCTGTACTTAGACCAAATCTTAAGTTCCTTGCGTCATCTGAAAATGTCGGGAACTCTCTGTCGATTTTTCTCCACTGCGACCCATCAGCGGGGTGTCTCAGCATCAGGTCTTTCTTACGGTCTTCTTTGTGCCATCGCAACAACTTGGCATGCTCTTTGTTTTGGAACAAACGTTTCAACCGTGGTATTATAGGAGCATACCACATCACCTTGGCAGGAACCCTCTTCCTGGGGCACGGCTCGCCCTCAACATCACCAGGGTCATCTCGCCTGATCTTATACCGCAATGCACCGCATACCGGGCATGCATTCAAATTCTCGTACTCCTCACCGCGGTAGAGGATGCAGTCATTGATGCATGCATGTATCTTCTGCACCTCTAATCCTAGAGGGCAGACAACCTTCTTTGCTTCGTACGTACTGGGGGCAATACGTTATCCCTTGGAAGCATCTTCTTTATTATTTTCAGCAACTTTTCAAATCCCTTGTCAGAAGTACCATTCTCTGCCTTCCATTGCAGCAATTCCAGTGTGGTACCTAGCTTTTTCTGGCCATCTTCGCAATTTGGGTACAACAATTTGTGTGATCCTCTAACATGCTCTCCAACTTCAACCTCTCGTTTTCACTTCCGCAGTTTATCTGTGCATCAAGAATGGCCCGATGAAGATCATCATCGGGCTCATCAAATGGGCTCTTCTTCAGCTTCGTCTTCCCCCATTGTAGTACCACCGTGTTCAGTGAACATAGGATAGTTGTCATTATCCTCTTCTTCTTCATTGTCTTCCATTATAACCCCTCTTTCTCCGTGCTTGGTCCAACAATTATAGCCGGACATGAAACCGGACTGCAACAGGTGGACGTGAAGGGTTTTTGAGGTAGAGTAATCCTCGTATTCTTACAGCACTACATGGACAACAAATAAAACCATTCGCCCGCTTGTTTGCCTCAGCCACATGGAGAAATTATGCATGCCACTAATGAACTCGGGACTGCATCGGTCAAAACCATTACATAAGTATATCAAAAACCATTACACTACATCATGAATAGATAAGTGACCAAATTAATTAATACAAGTTCATCACATTAAAAGCAAAGTAGAGTAGTGACCAAATGTAATACATAGTTCTCATAAAACATACATTGAAACTAACAACTATCTAAAGAATTTAAATCCAACAACAAATGCGATCAAAATCGCAACTAAGGTAATTACTGAACCAACAGCATAATGATACCAAGCCTCTTGATTAATGGCATATTTTCTAATCTTTTTAATCTTCAAGCGCATTGCATCCATCTTGATCTCGTGATCATCGACGACGTCGGCAAGCTTGAAGTCCAATTTCATCTTCTCTTCTAGGCATTGGAGACGAAGATCTTCACTTCTTTTCAATTTTGCTTTCAAATCATTGTTTTCTTTTTCAAATAAATTTAGCATCTGACTAGAGGGTCGGTTGGAATTTCCGGTTCAACTACCTCCTAATAAAAATATCTATGTCAAGTTGGTCGGCATAATTGTCATAAAATGAAATGAAACTAAAAGTTATAAAAGTATACCACATCCGAATCATAGACCGGACGAGGGCCGACGGGGACGGATATCAAAACCATGGCACTATACATATAAAAAACAATCATACAAGTAAGAAAATTATACAAGTAATAACTATGCATCTAAATCATAAAAAAATTTAAATAAAAATAAAAACAAGAGGCTCACCGAGGTGGTGCCGGTGACGGGACGGCGCGATCGACGGCGGTGAGGACGGGGACGACACTAAAACCCACAAATCATACTTTAATTTGAGCTCAAATTGCATATAAAACAAATGAAATCCCTAACTTAGGCATTTCATCAAACACCTAGCTAGCACTAGAAAAATGAAATGAGCTAAACAAGCAACGAAATGAGCTAAAGTAGCAACGCCGGAAGTGCTAACCCTTGGATAGATGGGGCGCCGTCAATCTTGACAAATGGTGGAAAAAAATGGGGACGAACTCGAGCTCGGGAGAGGAAAAAGATGAGAAAATGTTGATGAACTCGAGCTCAAAAAATGGCCATGGCCGGCTCGGGGTGGAAGATGATATAGGGGAAACTGTAGTCCCGGTTCGTATCACGAACCGGTACTATAGGTCCATCTTTAGTCCCGGTTCGTGATACGAACCGGTACTAAAGGTTGCTCGCGCTGGCCCCACCTCTGTGACCGCCTGCCGCGACCCTTTAGTACCGGTTCGTATCATGAACCGGGACTGGACCTGGCCGGCGCCCTGGGCAGTCGAACCGGGACTAGTGCCCCCATTGGTACCGGTTCGTAAGGGAACTGGGACGAAAGGGCCAAACCGATGGCCCTGTTTCCACTAGTGTCTGATCATAAAACTTGTCTCTTTAAATAACCTCTTCTCAGATCCGAAGTCTTTTTTTCCAAAAATCTGTGCTTCCAAGTTATCTAAAATTAAAGTATTGTGATCAAATACTTCACTAGTCAGTTTGTGTACTACTCCCTCCGTTCATAAAAGGATGTCACAACTTTGTCTAAATTTGCATATATCTAGACATACTTTAGTGTATACTTTTTTTTAGATAAGGGGGTGCGAATCCTCGGCCTCTGCATCAAAGAGATGCACACAGCCTTCCGCAATTATTAATCTCCGAAAGGTATTAAAGTTTACAATTCATGGGTCACTTAAGGTGGCTACAAAGATCAGCCACTCAAAAAGAAGTTCACCAAGCATCTAGCCTTCTATGATGAAACCACCTAGCCCGACTGACGATAGCCCGCACGAACATCATCATACGGGTACACCCAGCGTCCATAAGGCCACGCTGATCCGCAGGAAGCAGGAAGGACCATGAACTGATCCAGTACAACGCCTTGTGTATAACCTGCAAATAATGAATAGATGATGTTTTGTTAAAGACAATATCATTTCGACAATTCCAGATAGCCCACAGAATGTCCGCTACACCAATCCGAATGCGAGCTTTTGTCATTTTACCTATCCCATTCAACCAGCTACCAAACATATTAGTAATACTAGTCGGAGGGTAGACATTAAAAGTAAAATGTACTAGTCTCCAAATATCTCTAGCAAAAGTACATTTTATAAAAAGATGTTCAGCAGACTCATCTCCATCGCAAAAGACACATTTTTTACACCCTGTCCATCTTCTTTTGGCCAAATTGGCTTTTGTCAAAAGTTCTTTTCTATTAAGAAACCATAGAAAATTCTTGACTTTTAAGGGACTTTTAACTTCCAAAGATATTTACGCAAATATCTAGTGTGACCATTTAGTAGGTCCTCGTAGAAAGACTTAACCGTAAATAAGCCATTCGAAGTTAAAAGCCATTTGAATTTATCAGGTCCATCTACTAGAGTGACCCGCATTAGCCTTTCTACTAGATTTAACCACTCCGTTCTATTATGCCCTACTAACGTTCGACGAAAAGGAAGGTTAATAGGGACCGCTCCAAACACATCAGCAACTGTAGTGTTTTTATTTGAAGCAATGGCATATAGAGACGGAAACTCGTTCTGTAAAGAGACCTGTCCTAACCAAACATCCTCCCAAAAAGGAATCAGCTCACCATTGCCAAATGTGAACCTCCCACGGTCGGAGAACTCATTCTTCACCCTCATAAGACCTTTCCAAAAAGGAGAGTCTAGCGGTTTAGCCTCTACTTGCGATAACATCTTATCACCTAAATAATTATTGGTTAAAAGTTCTTGCCAAACTCCCTCCTCATTCAAAAGTTTATATAGCCATTTACTCAATAGGCATTTATTTTTTATCTCTAAGACCGAAATACCCAAACCTCCTTGATATCTCGGTCTACAAGCAATATTCCACTTTGTAAGTCTATATTTATTTATGTTGATCACTTTGCCAAAAGAACCGAGAGCGATAAAAATATAGTCTCTTCCTTACCCCTTTAGGTATTTCGAAAAAAGACAACAAGAACATTGGCAGGCTTGTTAAAACTGAGTTAATAAGCACAAGACGGTCTCCGTACGACAACATCTTTGCCATCCAGGCTGCCAATTTTCTCTCAAAACGGTCCACGATAGATTTCCGTTCCTTGTTTAAAAGTTTTCGATAATGGATCGGTATCCCCAAATATCTAAACGGTAGTGATCCCAGTTCACATCCAAAGATGCGGCGATATTCCTCCTGCTCCTCCTTAGCCTTCCCAAAGCAATATAGTTCGCTCTTATGAAAATTAATTTTCAACCCCGAAAGTTGTTCAAACAAAGCCAATATTAATTTCATGTTCACGGCCTTCGCAATGTCGTGTTCAAGAAATAATATCGTGTCATCACCATATTGTAGGATAGATACCCCACCCTCCACAAGGTGTGGTACTAAACCCCCCACTTGGCCATCCTCCTTCGCACGAGAGATTAAAATGGCCAACATATCAACCACAAGGTTAAATAATAAAGGAGACAACGGATCCCCTTGTCGCAACCCTTTTAAAGTCTGAAAATAATGACCGATATCATCGTTAACTCTTATCCCGACACTCCCTCCCTGGACAAACCTAGCGATCCATTCACACAACTGAGATGTGAACCCTTTCATTCTTAAGGCTTGTTGTAGGAAAGACCATTTAACCTTGTCATAAGCCTTTTCCAAGTCAATTTTGAAAAGAACTCCGTCTAATTTCTTCCTATGCATTTCATTAATCGTCTCATGTAGCACTACCACCCCCTCAAGAATATTCCTGCCCGGAATAAAATCAGTTTGAGTTCGACGCACAACCTTCTTCACAATAGAAGTGACTCTGTTTGTTCCAACCTTCGTAAAAAAATTGAAGCTAACATTCAGCAAACAAATGGGCCTATATTGTTCTATTCGGCTAGCATCCTCTTTTTTAGGCAATAAAGTGATAACACCGAAGTTCAATTTAAAAAGTGGCAAGTTTCCCGCACGCAATTGAGCTGCCATTAAATCTAACTTTATAATACTCCAGAATTTTTGGTAAAACTCCACTGGAAATCCGTCTGGTCCAGGAGCTTTATTATGTTCCATTTGTTTGATCGCATTGATTTTTTTTAGAGAATTCTTGTGTCAAAAATTCGTTTTCCTCCGGTGAGATTTGAGGCATATCATGAGTAAACTCCTCATTTAACGAAAAATTATTTGTAACCGACGCCCCAAATAATTTTTTGTAGTATTCAGAGATATAGTTTTTTTTAAATTTCCTTGACCAACGATTGTCCCCTTATGCTCCAATTGCAAAATTCTCTTTTTCCTACGCTTCCATTCGCAATAATGTGGAAGTATCTCGTGTTGCTCCCACCTTCCTGAATATATTTAACTTTCGCTCTTTGTGCCCACTTAGTTTCCTCATCACGTCTTAACTTTGGCAAGCCCTCACCCGCCTCCTTTTTAGCAGCCCGCTCGGCCAGTGTTAAAGGAGTGGTCTCGGCCTTTATATCTAACTCGTTGCTTAACAAAATTAATCTGTCTCTCAGCTTCTTATATTCCCCACTCAAGTTGTTTGCCCATCCTCGTAAAAATTGTCGCAAGTGTCTTATTTTATTCTGCCACCGTTCAACTGGAGAATTCCCCGTTTGTACCGCATTCCACTCTCGGGCAATAATATCATAGAAACCTTCCTGGCGTAAGCAAGATAACTCAAAAGAGAAGTGGTTCCTATTTCCCAAGAATACATGCACATTTAGTCAAAGTTGAGACATCATTTATGGACGGAGGGAGTATAACAAGAGGGAATAAAGCTTCTCATTTGTGCTCACCAGAATTTTTTCCAGCTTTTCCAGTGTAAGCACAACTTGATTATTGGACCGTGTATAATGTCCTGTAGTCATCGGCAGTGCTCTCAATTCATAAATATTGACAATGGAATTAAACATACCACTCCAACTATTAGGTCTCAGTAACTTATTCTTTTCGGATACAAATCTCACAATATTAAAAGTCACCTCCAATCACCAAAGGCAATGTCTGATCTTGGAAAACATCAGATAGTTCAATATGAAATTACTCTTTATTTTCTCCTAGTAGCTCCAGATACAACTATTTTATGCCATTTTAATTGCGATTTCACATAAAAAACAACCATCTTCACATGAAATTCACCCACATAAGTCTCACATGAATGAAACCTAGAAGTCTTGACACCACCCAAAATACCAGAAGGGAGAATTTCCATGAGATCTAATTCAAAGGATAAATTCTCCTAAAGAATGCAGAAGAGTAATATTTCTTCATTGTTTCTTGTAATCCCGAGAAATCAACATATTGTTGTTTAATCAGCTCTACCAAATAAGTACTCACGCATTTCATTCCCACACCCATACGATTAATAAACTTTTGATTTCTTTTCCTTGCACTGGTCTAGTCACAATGCCACTGGAAGGGTGGCCAATGTTGACTTCAAGTGTGTGGCAACATATTTAATTTTTCCCTACTTCTTTTCGAAATACCTGGAGTAAAACCATCATCATCTGCTTCCACACCCCAACCTAACAACTGAACATATTTAATTTTTTCCTACTTCTTTTCGAAATACCTGGAGTAAAACCATCATCATCTGATTCCACACCCCAACCTAACAACTGCACTTTATCATTTTACAAGATTGAAATTATTATCATCCACATCCCATCTCTAAGGCTCTAATCCTAACAACACCGTCATCTAGGATAGTGAAATAAAAACAGCTGCATCAGCTTCTCTCATAGGCAAATCTACACCACCCCTGTGAATCTTAACCATCTTGTGTAGAAATCAGTTCAGCCTGTTAAGAACTATCTTGCATCACAATCATTTCTTCAATTTGTGGCACCCCCACAGCAAGGAAAACATAGGTAACAAATTCCACTCGCCTAAAGTCTGTGTATCTTCCACACATTCTGTAGCAGGTTCAGTATTTTTTGAATTCTCATTATCTTCATCATACCCTTCCTCTGCCTCCTTTTATGCTGCTTGTTACTCCATTGGATTCAGAAAGTGCCCATACTTTCTCTTGAGTCATATGTTTTATCACTTATTCTGTTGTTAGTTAAAGCTCACACAAATTTCTCAAATTTGGCCCCCGTCAGGTTCTCTAGGATTAATAACCGCACCAATGGCCCAAGGAGGAAAAGCTTGGACCACATTCATATTCACAACTTCCAGACCAGCTTCTTGTTGCACTGGGACATCTTGCTCTATCACCTTAGGTTTAATTTGTTGTCCTGGATTGTGACAAATGACAATCCGACCCGCCCTGTGCTTAGGAAGTGCAAAGTTACTGAAGGAATTGTTCACTCTCACTAGCAGTGGAAGAAGAATTAGATTCAGCGACGGGATCTTTTCCCTTCTCAATAGCAGCACACATTGGTGGAGCACCACACACATGCACATGGAAGGTTGTATTATTAGCAGCCAAGTTTTGACCTCTAGGATCATCAGTATTGTTCCCACCTTTTGCAGTACTTGTATTCCCATCAGCAGTACCAATATTTCTCTCTTTTTATTACTGGGAGGGTCTTGGGATCATTCACAACGTCAATTAGGGTAGGATTGGCATTTGGCTCAAATAATTCTCTTGTGTAGTGAAATTCATAAAATCCATTGTTCATCGTCCCTTCACTCGTGTCAGGCACCAGAGTTACATATATGCAACCTATCTCCACCCTGAATGAAAATTTCGTTTCATCAATTTTTTTAATCTTCAGAGTACCATACTGAGATTGTAAAACTCTTTTTTTTTTAACAAATTGAAGGCAAAAGGTTTACCTTTTATATTGATATAGAAGGAGCAAACAACAAGGAAGGGATGAGCCCCGTCAAGTAAAGAACAATCAGAACAGCAGCGAACCGAAAAAACACGTTAGCCTAAGATTTCAGCCAGCTTCTTCGCTCCAGCTAGGACCCAATTTTTGCCTTCGTCTTTTATACGCTGGAAAAGGGCCGTTGGCGTCGATAGTTTGTTGTAAAAAATCCTCGCATTCCTTTGTTTCCAAAGCTTCCAAGTGATGAGGGTGATCGCTGATTTCAGCCCCTCGCGGGAGGAGGATGGCACGTCCGTTTGTTGTTGAAAATTCTTATGCGGCGCATTTATATTGCCCCAACTTCATAGGATATATAAACTGAGCCCGCGTACAATAAGAACACACGACCTTAATCAATGGATACCAAATGAAAACTAAGTCATCGAAGGCGTACAAGTAAGGGCAGAGGACGGGCCAACCGATCGACAACGGTACCACATACATACTTGAACCAGCTATTATGGGTGGATCTGCTATTCCGACTTGCACAATTCAACCAAAACGGTCGATTCAAATGAAAATGGTAAATCTGAAGAGAAAACAGACGGAGATTGGATCGATCCGCGCAACATGCTGCTCTAGGAGCAACTAGCGGCGTCGGGGACACAAGAGACAGTCTGCATTGGCAAGCCGAGTCTGCAGCTAATAGAGTCTTGCAGCACACGCCGTCTAGCTTCGCGTCCTTTCTGCCCTGGCTCGCCGCCTGCTCACAGACGGCGATGTTGCCGAGATGTCGCAAGCCTCCCGTCTATCTGCTGCGTCGTCGTCGTCTTCGTCGTCGTCCGGGGCCAGGGCAGGGCTGCAGCCGCCACCGCCACCGCCACCGCCAACGCAGCCATCGCAACAAGCAGCGTAATAAGCAGCATGGTGTGAGCCATCTTCGACGGCTTTCCGGTGGGAGTTAATGGCACCAGCGGTCACACAACTCGTCATCGATGTGCACTTAAGTCACACTTCTCTAGAACGTGATTATTTGGTCACACAACTCGACAAGTGCGTGCACGCTGGTCACTGACCCCACTTGTCAGTCCGTTTTGGACGGTAAATTTTCAGAAAACCCCCTAGAGTAATATTAATTTTACAAAATGGTCCTTCTAATTTTACAAAATGGTCCTCCTAATTTTACAAAATGGTCCTCCAGGGAACCATTTTGTAAAATTAATATTACTCCAGGGGTTTTCTGAAAATTTACCGTCCAAAACGGACTGACAAGTGGGGTCAGTGACCTGCGTGCACGCACTTGTCGAGTTGTGTGACCAAATAATCACGTTCTGGAGAAGTGTGACTTAAGTACACATTGGCGTCGAGTTGTGTGACCACGGTGTCATTAACTCTTCCGGTGGGCGCCATGTACGTGGGGTGGCGTTGATAGCTAGCTAGTAGCTGATGCAGATATTGGAATTTGAGTAGCTCAGGGCACAATCAGTTTGGTTGAGTCTGGGTGTGATCTCCAGCTTCTGCCTCGCGCGGCCGTTTTATACACCCTGGCCAGGGGCGACGCTAGCTGATCGATCAATTAAAACATTAACAGATATATACGCATGCAAACTAGGTAGTGCCGCGCGTCCCACGAGCCGGCCGTATCAACCTGAGATTTGCAACAGGAGCGACCATGGAAGCGGCAACATACTACTTCATCCTTACAAGATGCAGTTCCATATATTGTAGCATTTTTATATAGCAATATATTAGCTGGTCGGAGTAGTATATATGAATCAAACGATCCGGTTGTGATTCGCTGACTTACATCTGGCAAAGTCAACCAATCCTTGCCCCGATCGATCAAGTCGTACAGCTAGCAGTAGCAGATGCAGCTATATGATCATGCACGTTCCAAGACTGTAGGCATCAACTAATTAATGAATAGCTTCGATTACATAAACTAAAGGATCTGAACACTATCATACCATCAGAAAAGTTATGATTCTCCATCGAGTTGTAAGGAATCAAACTAATATTAATTTGTCAATTAAGCTGGCTTAATAATCGCGTCCATGACATGCTGTTATCATCGGGAGGCGTGTAATCAATAATATGAGGACACGGAATCACACTAAGGGCACTGACAAGGATATACATTCCGGGTACCCTACCATAAGGGTATCTGGTGCACGTGTCGACTAAGACCTAACTATCAAGAGCCTACATGAAGCCCATGACGAAAGGCCCAACAAGATGGAGTACCCTATAAGATTAGACATAGGCATAGTCGGTTTAGACTTTCCTTACATGTAAACAGGGTCGGTTGCGAACTCCCGAGACCCAGCCTATTATATAAAGGCTGGGAGGGCCGCCGATCTAGGACACGCAATACTCGAATCACCAAAACCCTAGCGAGATCGATATCTCGCCAGGACCCCATTGTAGCCCGCATAATCTCACACGATCAATACCAGACAAGCAGGAAGTAGGGTATTACTCTCCGGAGGCCTGAACCTGGGTAAAATCCTGCTTTTGCTTGTCAGCCGACGAAACTACCGGTTCTACCACGTTCTCTCCCTCGTAATCTCAACCCTAGGTCCTTAACCATGGGATTTGATGAGTTAACCCCTCGTCAATTGGCGCCGTCTGTGGGAAAGAATAGTGCTGACTCACGGTTTCTTCGGTTCCATCGGAAAACGGCGACTCGCCGATCGCATCTACAAACGGCAACTCGCCGGCTGCATCAACAAACAGAACTCGTCGACTCGGCGGCACACGGCAACTCGCCGACTCACTCGACAAACGGCAGCACGCCAACTTCACCTGCAAAAAGCACATCAGATCCTCTGATGAATTTCGAGCCGCACTCGCCAGAATTCCAGGAGACGTTCGCTGGTCTCGAGTCAGGTTTGGGTTTAACCGTTGGTTCGTTCAATTTTTTCGTAAACAAGCTTGGTATGCAGGACTTGACAGATCCACGCCAACTCGCGACTTCCGCACCCGAGGCTCCATCGATTGCGGCTCCTTCGACTGCGGATCCATCAACTGCGTCCATACCATCGTCGATCCTCCAAGCCTGCTCGTCTGCAACAACCATGTCGACTCGAGAGATCAACGAGTTCTTCGAAAGAACTCCAAGGTGAGGAGCCGAATCAGCATACCGCACAAACGATCCCGAGCTCAATCTTCCACTCGAGGATAGTTCGACTGCGGGATCTCCTCAGCGACTTCGATGAGCCCGAAACTCATATCGACAACCACGTCGACTCCGAGATCTGCACCAACAACAACCTCGACTTGAGATCCATAACAACTTCGCCGACACCGAGATGAGCATAGGCGATGAACACATCGACAGCGAGTTCCGCCCAGATAGGCCGTTCGACTGGCATACTAACTCTGATATGAGTCTCGATGAAGACGTCGAGTCCATGACGGGACTCGAAAACACATACACATACCCTCGGGTGATACCCCAGCAGGTCTACGTTGCCTTCGCTGCAGAATCATCTGATATTGCGGCCAGTCGCAGGCCTACAGAATTCCCGTGCACAGTTACTATGCCGGATGGAGTCACAATCTCACAATTACTGCTGAGATGGCAGCAAAAGCAGATAAAGTCATCAAGGAGTGCACAATGATGCCAGCGGACGCAACACGAGAGGAGATGTTGACCTTCAGTACTTCAACTGGCAGGAATCACTTCGACTGCAGCAGATCAGAGCAACACTCGAAGAACGTAAAAAAAGGCTAGCTTGTCGAGTGCACGGAGAAGACAGCTCTCCATGAGCTCCACCGGGCGAGCAGACACAAGACCCAGATCAAGGCTGTCACGCCTCGCGGAAGATGAGAGGGAAGCGCTCACCCGCAACTTAGGCCACTCTTTCATGACATTCGACGAAGAGGGAGTACCAGTACCCAAAACAGCTGCGGGTGCCCTTTTTACTGCTGCAGCATACCTAGAGGCAATCAAGCCTCCACGGATGACCCCAATGCAAAACTACATCGCCAACAGATCAAATCACTCGCCTTAGCGGCAAAGGCCATACGCCAAATCCCAAAAACTCCAGGAGACCGTGCCATAGTAAACACGTCGTGAAGAACATAATCGCAGTGGTCGCAGTCACCACTCGAAGGAAAGAGCGGCTCACGTCGGCAGGTCCAGAAGCAGATCACACAGATCTTACAGTAGCGACTCGTACTCTGATCAGGAGCCTGAGCCATGCGGAGCTCTGTGCTTCACTCGACGCGTCCGCGAGACACGGATGCCCAAAGGGTTCAAACTCACATCTGAACAGCCCAAATACAGGTCGACAGGAACCTTCAGGATGGCTGGAAGACTACAGACTGGCTGTCTCGTGCCAGCGAGGCACGAATACCACAGCCATGCAATACATACGACTCATGCTCGAAGGCACAGCCCGCGACTGGCTCAAGGCTCTACCTCCATCAACATACGACTCGTGGGATCACTTCCGCGCAGACTTCATCAAAAACTTCGAGCCTCTATGTGAGCGACCAAAAACGTTCGAAGAACTGAGAGCCTGCATTCAACGGTCGGACGAAACGTTGAGGTCATACATCCGACGATGGACTGAGATACGCAACTCAGTTGGAGTAATTTCAGAAGATATGGCCATGGATGCTTTCATCATGGGCCTCGCCAGGCGAGATTTCAAAGAAGCACTTGGTCGCCAAAAGCCAACCTCTGTGGCTAACCTCCTAAAGATCGCGACTGAGTGGGCAGACGGAGAAGACATGGCGCGCACCACACGCGGGTCCTCACCCCGTGACAATCATGATAGCGGCAGTCGAAACCGCAGGACTCGTACAGAGACGACCGGAGGCGCAAACGTTCAAAACGTCACTACGACGACGACAGACCCGAATTCATGGCGGCTGGATTCTCCACACCCCGCAACGACCAAGACAGAAGCGACCGACGGTCAGAAGATCGACGGGATAGTCGAGATGATCGCCGGGACAGTCGAGATGATCGCCGGGACAGTCGAGACCGCGACCAACGCAGCGACAGCTACAAGAAGAAAGATTGGCGCAAGTCGCGCTCCGGCGCACAAAACGAGCGATCATTCGATGACAAGATGGATGCTGATTGCAGATTCCACCTGTACAAGGGGAAGACGGAAAATTGCGCTCCAATCACTCGATGAGAAACTGCAGAGAATTCGACCAACTAGCATCTGAATACGTGCAACTCAGAAAGGCAACAGCCGCACACACACCCGCACCTGCACCTGTGCCTCAGCCAAACAATGTGCCCGTTCTGATGGCACCACCTCCACCACCACAGCCTGCGCAGGCGGAAATATCGCGGGTGCCATACAACCCGTACCTCGGGTGGACGAACCTCAGTACCCTCCCCCCAAGGGCAGATGTACATGATACAGAAAGGTCGCCCTTCCAACAGGGAGCAAAAACTTCGCACTCGACAAGTAAATATGGCGGTCATGTCACCTCCTGCCGTAACTGAATTCTTGAAGGGATCCGAAACTGCAATAAGCTTCAGCAGAGAGGACCACCCACCATCGGTAGTTCGTCCAGGGCACTCTGCTCTGGTACTCGACGCCCAAATTGGAGGTTACGCCATGTCCAAGGTCTTCATGGATGGTGGCAGCGGCATAAACATCATCTTCGCGATACGCTCCGCAAAATGAACAGGTCAGTCGAAAACCTGCCAAAATCCTCAAATACCTTTCACGGTATCGTCCCAGGCAAAGCAATAAGCCCAGAAGGCACCATACAACTCGACGTTACGTTCGGGGACAAAAACCACTTCAGGACAGAGTCGATTGAGTTCGAAGTTGTCGACTGGAAGTCACAATACCACGCCATACTTGGACGCCCGACGTTCGCTCGATTCATGGCGTCCCACACTACGCATACCTCAGCTGAAAATGCCTGGACCAAAAGGAGTAATCACAGTCAAAGGAAACTTCCAAAAGTCCGATTCTTGCGACCGAGAGTTTAGCAAAATCTCTGAGATGTTCGGCATGGAAGCAACACTCGCCGATCTAGCGGTCTCCAACGATCGAACACTTATGCCGGAGCACAAGAAGGTGGCAGTCGACAGAGCATTCAATGCCACCAATGACACAAGGTCGCATCAGGTGCACCCGACTGACCCGACCAAGACAGTCAATGTCTCTTCGAGTCTGCCTATCGCATAGGAAAGCGCGCTCGTCGAATTCCTCCGTGAGAACTGGGATATATTTGCGTGGTGTCCAGCCGACATGCCAGGTATTCCCAGGGAATTCGCCGAGCACTCTCTCCAATTATTTCCAGATGCTAAGCCAGTCAAGCAAACAATGCGCCGCATATCCGGCCCGAAAAGAACCGCAGTCGAAGCCGAAGTCGACAGACTACTCGCAGCAGGTTTCATCAGAGAAATCAAGAAATCACAATGGGTGGCTAACCCCGTACTTGTAGAGAAGAAGCACACAGATATCCTCGGATGTGCGTAGATTTCACAACACTCAATAAATGTTGTCCAAAGGATCACTTTCCACTACCTCGAATCGACCAGATCGTCGACTCCACCGCCGGGTGCGCTCGCTGTCCTTCCTGGATGCTTACTCAGGTTACCACCAGATAAGGATGAAGGAAGAAGATGAAGAGAAAACGGCGTTCATAACCCCACTCGGGGTCTACTGCTACACAACTATGCCTTTTGGGCTCAAGAACGCAGCGCAACCTACCAGCGCATGATGCAAGACTGCCTCAAGAAGCAAATTGGGCGAAACGTCCAGGTCTACGTAGATGACATCGTCATCTATACTATAATATTCGTAACTGCCGTGATGGTAGGTTTCGTGTGGTACGTCTGGTACGTACTATGCAGCCCACAAATCAGTCCAACTCCGTTATGAATAACTCCCGATTCTGCTACAGCCGAGTACGAGAGATGAGCAGGTCCGGCCGGGGCGGCGAGCAACTCGAGGCGTAGACCTTCGCGGCGGCGCCATGGCAGTCGTGCGTCGGAGCCGGCCGTGGGCGGGGAGCGCATGGGGATCATGTTCGAAGAACCGCGCCGCCGCCGCGTGGGATCGTGGTCGAAGACCCGCGCGCCCTCTGCGCAGCCTCACGGCCGGCAACGGCGAAGAAATTGCGTCACGTCGAGTCACAAACGGAGCGGAACGGAGCAGACAGATCAAGTTGAAAGCCATGGCCGCGAGGAATTGTCACGTTCTTGTGCTACGCCACGATCGAGTGGTTGCCGGGATGTTCGACGCTCGGCAAGCTGTACGTACGCGACACGGCCACAGCATCGCATTGGAGCTCATCGTCTAGCCTATCATTGGAGGTGCCTGCCAGCCGCCAGGCCAACACGACACGCCCGGCGCCAAGTTCGCCGGCACGTCGCCTGCCACCGCGCGCAGGACCTCGCCATGTCCGTTGTTGCAGCCAACATCGTCATGGAAGAGATGACCACGGCCGAGAAGGCTACCTCCTGTCTAGCGTCGGGCATACTTTCTAGCTACCAGTGAAGTCATCCCCTATGCCGGTGCTGAGTTGCTGACTTTGCCCGTGCCGCTCTCATTACCGATAATCTTCATGCCATGTCTTCATCACGTTGCCGTCGGGGGCATGCCACGTTGGGCCTGGTGTGCTTATACGGCCATTAAGCCATAGATGTATTATGTATATCTTTGCGGCGTGCAGGACTGCAGGTACCGGCCGGACGTGAGCAGCCGATTGCCTAGCTAGGCTAGCATGGCCACAAGAACATTAGCAGATACAAGCAAAGACACGAGCTTCAAGCTGTGCAATTGTGCATAGGCCAACAAGCTAATGCCCTTGCGTCATGTATTCCCATGCCTGCTCCATCCAAACCAATATATACGTCCCTCGGCAGCAAGACAAGGCATGCGGCCAACGAGTTTTGCCGGGCGTTTAGCTTCATATGGGCCAAATATGAACGATATGCCGACTTTTCTTTATAATCTGAACCCGAGCACAAATTCAGTTTGAGTTGGTTCAGGTTACTCCAACTTGCACTTATATTTTCTTACTCTAAGATTAATTTGGTTGTAAATGGTTTTGGAAATATGTGCGATACCAAATGAATAGTATTTTTCTATGTAATTTAACAAGTGTTTTTCTGCATGATAATTTAATACTTTTGGATGCCCATGCTGTATACAAGGAAAAAAAGAAAGTAAGTTGTGTTTTTATTTATTTTGTGAAGATTGTTGTATAATGGGACATGTAAGGAATTGAAATACGAGAGAAAGCCAGCGTACTTCTAAAATATTGACAAAACAAAAAATCATAGTTTACTTGAAAACATAATCTGTTCAATTTACTTTTAGCCCGTTGCAACGCACGGGCATTATGCTAGTGTGTGTATATATATACATGTTGGCGTGCGTGCAATGCCAACAAGCAACAATAGCTAGCTAGCGTAGATCGATCGATCTCGACGCAAATCATCAATGTCTCGCCAATACGATCACAACGACGAGGCGGCGTACAGCGTCCCCGTCGGAGCGTCTCGACAGCCGGCCGCCCGCGCGATCGAAGGCAACGCGCGGGTCACCGTCCCCGGTCCCGGTGGCCGCCGTGGCCCCTCGGCCGACGACGACGACCGTCTCCATGCCCGGACGATGAACGTGCAGCTGCTCTACAGCAGCAGGTCGCCGAGTGAGCGGATCGCCGCCGACGCGCTTCTCGCGCTGCAAGACGAGGAGGACCAGTGAACGCACGTCGGCCTGTGTCTGGAGGAAGCAATGCATGCATGTTATCACCTCGCTAGTAACAATAAGGGAGGAAAACACACTACTCGATGACTTGCGAGAGACGTTCGAAAACCTCAATCGCTTTCACATCAAGCTCAACCCGAAGAAGTGCACGTTTGGCGTGTCAGCAGGACAGCTCTTGGGATATCTAGTCTCAGCTCGTGGAATCGAGGCGGACCCAGAGAAAATCAGGCCATCTTGACAATGCAAAGGCCTTCAAAGCTCTATGACGTACAAAAATTAGCAGGTCGAGTGGCAGCACTCAGCCGTTCATCAGCAAACTGGGCGAAAAAGCACTCCCGTTCTATCGGCTAACGAAGAAAGCAGACAAATTCGAGTGGACGCCAGAAGCCGAAGCAGCCTTCACGGATCTCAACCGAGTCCTCACAAGCCCTCCAATCCTCGTCGCACCAAGGAACGTGAGCCACTATACCTGTATGTCTCCACAACTAACAGGGTGGTAAGTACCGTACTGGTGGTCGAACGCATGGAGGAGGACACGCCCAAAGCATACAACGCCCAGTCTACTACTTGAGTGAAGTCCTCTCCATATCAAAGCAGCGGTACCCGCACTATCAAAAGCTGGCCTACGCCGTGTTCATGTCCTCAAGAAAGCTGACGCACTACTTCGCAGAGCACCCGATCACTGTAATCAGCACCTCAGGGATCGGGGACATCCTCACAAATCCCAACGCAACTGAACGAGTCGCAAAATGGCTCATCGAGCTAGGACCACGAGATATCAAGTATGATTACCCGAAGGCCATCAAAGCACAAGTCTTACCTGACTTCCATACCGAGTGGATCGAATCTCAGTTGCCAGCAGCACCAGATGTGTCCAACTCATGGACTATGTACTTCGACGGCTCAAAGAAGAACGAAAGCGCAAGCGCAGGTGTCATCCTCATATCACCAAAAGGCGACAAGCTTCGCTATGTCCTGCAGATGGGATTCGAGTTACCATCCAATAACGAAGCTGAGTACGAGGCCCTGATCCATGGCATGCGGATGGCCAAAGCCCTCGGTGCACTCGACTGATGATCTATGGTGACTCGAACCTGGTGGTGCAGCAAACAATGAAGGCCTGCGATGCCATCGCAGACAACATGATCGCCTACCGTGACCTGTACAACCTAATGGAGGGCAGCTTCGAAGGCTGCGAGTTGCGGCACATAGGGCACGAGTGCAACGAAGAAGCAGACACGCTAGCCAACCTTGGCTCGACCAAAGCACCAGTTCCACCCGGTGTCTTCCTCGAGCGTATTGAGCACAGATCCATCAAGCAAGAACGAACATCTCCTACATCAGCCGCACCAGCCAAGAGCAAAGCACCTAGCACAGAGGACCCGCCAGTCGAGGTACTCCTCATTGAGCCAACTTGGACTCAACCTTTCCTCGCATACATACTCCGCGGCGAGGTACCTGAAGACATAACAGAGTCAAGACGCGTCACTCGATGATCTAAATCATACATCGTCATCAACGGCGAACTATGCAAGCGCAGCTTATCTGGTATGTTCCAACGATGCATAGCATTCAAAGATGGCCAGGCCATCCTTCGTGATATTCATGCAGGTACCTGCGGGCATCACGCCAGCAGTCGATCACTCGTAGCCAAAACCTTTCGCGCAGGCTTTTACTGGCCCACAGCACTCAAAGACGCGGAGGACATAGTCAAAAGGTGCATCGGCTGTCAAAAATTCGCCACAAAGCTGCACGCACCCGCATCGGCGTTGAAGACAATACCATTGGCCTGGCCCTTCGCCCAGTGGAGGCTCGATATGGTCGGGCCACTCAGAAAATCCTCCCACGGAGGGCATACTCACCTTCTGGTGGCGGTCGACAAGTTCACCAAGTGGATTGAAACAGTCCCTATCACAAGTTCGACTGCCACTACAGCAGTCAATTTCATAAAATCCATCATATACCGCTTCGGTGTACCAAGCAGCATCATCACTGATAACGGTACAAACTTCACGGCTAAAGAGTTCCGATCCTTCTGCAGAGAGCAAGACATCACGCTCAACTATGCATCCGTGGCACACCCACAGTCCAATGGCCAAGTCGAAAAAGCCAATGGACTCGTGACAAGCGGAATCAAGAAACGCCTCCTGGTGCCACTCAAAAGAGCCGTGGGTGCTTGGGTCGAAGAACTCCCATCTGTGCTATGGAGCCTACGCACAACTCCTAACGCTTCAACACAGTTCACCCCATTTTTCATGGTCTACGGCGCAGAGGCAATCCTGCCATCAGATGTACAATTCAATGCACCAAGAGTCGAAGCATACAACGAAGAAGACGCAGATGAAGCACTCGAAGATGCAGTCGACTTGCTCGAAAAAGCACGCGACACGGCGCTAACGCGCACAGCTGTCTATCAGCAAGACCTCCGCAACTACCACAGCCGTCGACTGCGCACCAGGTCCTTCGAGGTTGGCGACCTGGTACTTCGACTGAAGCAAAAGAAGGTGCACAAACTCGCTCCCCCATGGGAAGGACCCTTTATCATCACCGAGGTCATTGGTGGTGGAGCATACAGACTGAAGGACGCGAAGACAGGCGAACTCTCGCACAATCCTTGGAACGTTGCGCAGCTGCGCCGTTTCTATGCTTAGATTGCTCAGTCGCATAATGTAATAGGCACATATGTCGGATGGCTGCAGGTTTCAGACGCGCTCTTTTCCTTACCAGGGTACCTACGAGGGCTGGAAGGTTTTTAATGAGGCGGCCTGCAGCTTAACATTCAAAAGTGGAATATAATCAATGTTCCTCATATCTCTCTATTTACTATTCGTACATACCTCGGCCGCACCCGAAACGCTCGGGGGCTGCGCCATCAAAGACACGAGCTTTCGCTCCCTCTAAGAAAAATACCTCAGCCCCACTCGCACGTTTAGAGGCTGGATCACAAAAGTTCAAACAAGAACGCAAAACTTCCAAATCCCCACTCGCACGCTCGGGGGCTGGGTCCCAAGGCAAAGGTTGAAATTTTAGATATCACATATAATTCATAGCCCTACTCTGACACTCGGGGGCTGCGCAATTATTACTTCACACTCGAAACATCCTCATAAACCCCACTCGATAGACTCGGGGGCTGCGGAAATACAACGTAAACAGTTCATATTATACACAAGTGGCAAATTTACACTCGAGGGCTGCCCCCTCTACGAAGTTTATGCACATAAAACCTCTAGTCCTCAGGCTCATCCTTGATGGGTAGCACAGGACCAAAGAGTTGGTCGTGGGTCCGCTCGATCAGCATCCTTGCAGAAAGAATTGTGCCATCAAGGTCCTCCTGGGACAGAGTCGCTCCAACGGCGGGTGAAGGCAACACCAAGTTGGGACGTCGACTTCGTACTTACGCCATCGCCGCGTTGGCTCCAACCACAAGCTTCTGGGTAAGCAGCTCCCGGATGGGGCCTGCATTACGGAAAAGATCGAGCAAAGCATGGATACCTTGTGGTTGTGGTCCTGTTGGAAACAGAGTCTGGTTGATGCGAATCAAATCCGCCCTGCATAACTCGAGTAGCTGAGCGCTTCGCCACGCTCGATCCTTCAAAGTAGCGAGTGTGCGCGCTCGGAACCTATCAAGCCAAAAATGCTGACGACCAGTTGTCGGGTTGTCAGTGGCATTATCCAGACGCTCTTCAACGCGAGCTTGCTCTGCCTGGAAGTCAGAGACAAAACCTGCAAAAAGAACAAATCAAGTCACTCGAAATAAGAGTAGCCAAACAATCCATAATCAGAGAAAGGATTGTACTCACACTCGAGTTGCCTGTTTACAAGGTCCATCTCGCCAAGCACATAATCTTCTCGTTCTGTGGCCGGAGCTGGTCTCATTCTCAGTGTATCCAGCTCGCGTTGGGCACTCTTTAGCTCTCGCTCCAGTCTCACGCATCGAGTTTTCATATACTCCATCACTTTGGCATCATTGGCCACCTGAGCCTGTGATCGGGTGGCAGCCTGAGGTTGCGAGGAACCAGCTGAAGTAGCGGCTGCCCGTGGCTATTCAAGCATCACACAAATCTCATGTCAGAAATGAGAAGCCAAGCACATAAGTCAAGCGAGTCAACGGCACAAGTCTTCGGTCAGCACTGCAGCTTGGGGCCCACGTGTCACGTCCCATCCATCACAGCATAACGCACGCCACCGCGTGTCAGACAGCGCAGTCGCCATAAGCGTCATCCCTGACGTCATTGCAAACGCTCTGTTCAGAAAAGCATTCGAGTCCGTCCAACGCATATCGGTCACTCGACTGCCTTGCTTGGTTCGGGTGTGAAAAAGAAATGTTAAGGCAAAATTGGTCACTCGACCGTTCCTTCGACTAAGGCATATTACTCCCATCGGGAGCATATCAAAAATTTCTTCGACTAAGAGTATATGGGATAAAAAGATTTGAGATTATCCTCCATTGCAAGCAATAAAGCACAATCTCGGGGGCTACTCTCATCGGGAGCGCTGTCGCGCACCCGATAGAATAATGACAAAGTATCGGTCGACAAAAGACTCGACTCAGTTCATATGCAAAATAATACTCAAAAATTTCCCGAGTTGTGTAAGCCGCAAATAACCTCGGATGCTGCATGCATAGTGCAAAGGTAAGACCCGCCGGACTTTCGAGCTAGGCTAAGGACCGTTCCAGCAACGTTAATCCTTAAAACTTTCCGTGTCAGCAGACATGATGAAAAATCCCGACGGACGCTTGGGTAAATTTCAAAGTTATACTGCAGATCGATTTAGTAAGACCTCCACGGCATAGTCGAGTCTGACCAGTTTGTTCCAAATTCGAGTCCGGGACTCGAGTTTGATTGAAAGCTAGTAAGGTTTTACCCGAATGTGTAGTTAACCGGTCCCGATCCGTCGAGTGTACCGGGCCTACTAAGCTATTATCCCTTGATTATCATAGGCAAAAACCAAAGTCGATGAAAATACTCGACATAGCCAACATGTGCTATTCATACAGGAATTCCAATTATAAACACAAGTACAAAGAATATGACGTGCACTTACGAACGAGTCCATGCCCGATTCTTCGAGTCAGACAAGTACTCGGGTGCTACTGACAAGGATATACATCCCGGGTACCCTACCATAAGGGTACCCGGTGCACGTGTCGACTGATTGCGTGGATCACAAGTTCGTTGGAGACCCCAAGAGGAAGGTATGATGCAGTATAGCAGCAGTTTTCCCTCAGTATGAAACCAAGGTTTAATCGAACCAGTAGGAGCAAGAAATCACTTCGGAAGGTTGTCAGTGGCGCGCTGACGTGGAACATGCACACAACACAATCAAACTACTTTGCCCCAACGAAACAGTGAGGTTGTCAATCTCACCGGCTTGCTGAAAACAAAGGATTAAACGTATGGTGTGGAAAACAGTAGTAAATTGCAGAGAATGAAAAGGAACATGTTTGCAGTTGGTTGTATTATCAGTGTAAAAGAATGGACCGGGGTCCACAGTTCACTAGTGGTGTCTCTCCATAAAAGATAACTAACATGCTGGGTGAACAAATTACAGCTGGGCAATTGACAAAATATTGAGCGCATGACAATGCATATATATGACATGATGATTACTATGATATTCATGTGGGCATTACGACAAAATACATAGACCGTTATCCAACAGCGTCTATGACTAATAATCCACCGCCAGGTTGTCATCCGAGTTCCCCGTTGGTATTAAGTTGCAAGCAACGGATAATTGCATTAAGTAATGTGCGTAATGTAAACAAATGCATTAGACCTAACGGCGTACCCTTAAGCTAAGCATCGGTTATTTTATCCCTAGTGGCAACAGCACATCCACAATCTTAGAAGTTATTGTCACTCTCCCAGATTACCGGAGGCATGAACCCACTATCTAGCATAAATACTCACTCTTGGAGTTACAAGCATCTACTTGGCCAAAGCATCTACTAGTAACGGAAAGCATGCAAGATCATAAATAACATATAAGATAGATTGATAATCAACTTGACATAGTATTCAATATTCATCGGATCCCAGCAAACACAACATGTAGCATTACAATAAGATGATCTTGATCATGATAGGCAGCTCACAAGATCTAAACATGATAGCATAAAGTGGAGAGACAACCATCTAGCTACTGCCATGGACCCGTAGTCCAAGGATGAACTACTCACGCATCACTCCGGAGGCAGGCATGGTGATGTAGAGCCCTCCGGTGATGATTCCCCTCTCCGGCAGGGTGCCGGGAAGAGCTTCTGAACCCTCCCGAGCTAGGGTTGACGGCGGCGGCGTCTCTGGAACTTTTCGTGGATAATGGCTCGGGTATTTAGGGTTTTCGCGTCGGGAAGAATAAATAGGCGAAAGGGCGGCGGCTGCGGAGCCACGAGGGCCCCACACCACCCCACGGCGCGGCAGGGGGGCCCGCGCGGCCCCATGGTGTGGGTGCCACGTGGCCCTCCTCCGTCTCTCCTCTGGACTCCGTCTTCGTGTTGGAAAAATAGGAGGTTCTGTCCAAGTTTCGTCCAATTCCGAGAATATTTCCAGACTAGCTTTTCTGGAATACAAAAACAGCAGAAAACAGGAACTGGCACTGTGGCATCTTGTTAATAGGTTAGTCCCAGAAAATGCATAAAAATGCTATGAAGTGTATATAAAACATGTAACAATTGGTATAATATCAACATGGAACATCAGAAATTATAGATACGTTTGAGACGTATCAAGCATCCCCAAGCTTAGTTCTACTCGTCCTCGAGTAGGTAAAACGATAAAAACAAAATAATTTCTGAGGTGACATGCTACAATCATAATCTTGATCAAATAATATTGTAAAGCACATGTTATGAATGAAGTGATCCAGGTCAATGGTCTATAGTTTGCTAGCAAGTAGATAATGAGCAAACAACTGAATCATATAAGCAAAAACTTTTCATGAATAGTACTTTCGAGACAAGCATCAAAGAGTTTTGCATAAGAGTTAACTCATAAAGCAATAGATTCTAAGTAAAAGGTATTTAACCAACACAAAGGAAGATTTAAGTTTCAGCAATTGCTTTCAACTTTCAACATATATATCTCATGGATATTTGTCAACACAAAAAATAATAAGTGCAATATACGAGCATATAAAAATTGTTGCACCAAAGTTGACACTAGTGTTTGCTTCTAAGATAGAAAGAAGTAGGTAAACTGACTCAACATAAAAGTAAAAGAAAGGCCCTTCGCAGAGGGAAGCAGGGATTAAATCATGTGCTAGAGCTTTTTAAGTTTTTGAAATCATATAGAGAGTAAAAATAAGTTTTGAGAGGTGTTTGTTAATTGTCAACGAATCAGAAAATGGAAAGTACAATATGACCCCTGCCAACCAGACTTTTAAGAGCGGCTCCCATGAAGGACGTTATTTCTACCAGCAAGGCAGATCATCCCTCTTTCTCTTTTGTTTACACATGCAGATATTTCACTGTTTGTCATTGCTTGACTGATAAATCAGGGCAAAAATGTGAAGAGAATTAAGCGGTTAAAGTTGTAATTAATTGGGACTGGGCACCCCATTTGCCAGCTCTTTTTGCAAAATTAATGGATAAGCGGATGTATATGCCGCTAGTCCGGTGGTAAAGTCTGTTTGACAGTTGACATAAAGACATCCACCCCGTCCTCATGAGCTTGGTAAACATTGACACAAAATAGGAGTAATAAAGTTTGAATAGTTTAAAGGTAGCACATGAAAAATTTACTTGGAATGGCAAGGAAATACCACATATAGGTAGTTATGGTGGACACAGATGGCATGGATTTTGGCTCAAGGTTTTGGATGCACGAGAAGCATTCCCTCTCAGTACAGAGTTTAGGCTAGCAAGGTTATTTGAAGCAAACACAGGATATCAACCGACACAGCAAGGCTTATATGAAAACATATTGCAAGCATTATAAGACTCTACACTGTCTTCCTTGTTAACCAAACCCTTTTACTAGAAAATATCTAGACCTTAGAGATACCAATCATGCAAACCAAATTTCAACGAGCTTTACGGTAGTTCTTCATTAATAGGTTTTAACTACATGATACAAAAGCTTAAACATGAACTACTTGATAACTCAAAACAATTGACAAGTATCAAATTATCCAATACAATGATCTACAAGAATATGTAAGCTTTTTCCATTATACCATCTACCACATGCAACATTTTCTGTTCCAACCAAACACCAATCAATTTATTTCAACATAAACTCTCCAAACAATTATAAGTGAAGCAAGAGAGTACTTTCTTTAAAAGAACTAACAGCTCTGAATAAGAGATGCATGCAAAACAGGAGCTAAAAGCATAGCAATAGCTAGATAAGAATACTCAACAAGTATAAGTGAAGAATAGGAGTATTCATATGAAAAAGCGGAGCGTGTCTCTCTCCCAATCAAGAATGCTGGGGTCCAATCAAGTTGACCATAAGAAAAATAAAATACTGAAAATAAAAGCACACAGACGCTCCAAGTAAAGCACATATGATGTGAAAGAATTAAAATATAGTTTCACTAGAGATGACCTGATAAGTTGCTGATGAAGAAGGGGATGCCTTGGGCATCCCCAAGCTTAGACGCTTGAGTCTTCTTGAAATATGCTGGGGTGATCCATGGGAGCATCCCCAAGCTTAAGCTCTTCACTCTTCTTGATCACATTATATCATCCTTCTCTCTTGACCCTTGAAAACTTCCGCCACACCAAACTCAAAGTAATTCTCATTAGAGGGTTAGTGCACAATCAAAAACTCACATGTTCTATAAGGACACAAACATGACCGTTACTTTTAACATTAGCTACTGCCACTGATGTTATGTGAAGCTCTTCACCCTAAAAAAAATTCCACTCAACACTAGTAAAAGAGAGAATGCGAAAAATAAAAGACAGAATCTGTCTAAACAGAACAGTCCGCAAAGACGAATTTTTTCGAGGCACTTACGTTGCTCAGATCGAAAAACTTTAAACTAACGAAAGATGCGTACATATCTGAGGATCACGCACAAAAATTTGCAGATTTAAATAATTTTTCTGTGATTTTACAGAATTAAAACGGTGAACAGCAGAAATCTGTTCCTGCGCAGAAATCCAAATCTAGCATCATCTTCCTATTAGAGGCAATACTTGGCACAACAATGCGATAAAATAAAGATACAAAGGAATTGTTACAGAAGTAAACAACTCCTTGAAAATTTCTACAATCATATTTTCAGTAGTATAGCAGCAAGAGGAAGGTATGATGCAGCATAGCAGCAGTTTTCCCTCAGTATGAAACCAAGGTTTAATCGAACCAGTAGGAGCAAGAAATCACTTCGAAAGGTTGTCAGTGGCGCGCTGACGTGGAACCTGCACACAACACAATCAAACTACTTTGCCCCAACGAAACAGTGAGGTTGTCAATCTCACCGGCTTGCTGAAAACAAAGGATTAAACGTATGGTGTGGAAAACAGTATTAAATTGCAGAGAATGAAAAGGAACAGTGTTTGCAATTGGTTGTATTACTAGTGTAAAAGAATGGACCGGGATCCACAGTTCACTAGTGGTGTCTCTCCGTAAAAGATAACTAACATGCTGGGTGAACAAATTACAGCTGGGCAATTGACAAAATATTGAGCGCATGACAATGCATATATATGACATGATGATTACTATGATATTCATGTGGGCATTACGACAAAATACATAGACCGTTATCCAACAGCGTCTATGACTAATAATCCACCTCCAGGTTGTCATACCGAGTTCCCCGTTGGTATTAAGTTGCAAGCAACGAATAATTGCATTAAGTAATGTGCGTAATGTAAACAAATGCATTAGACCTAACGGCGTACCCTTAAGCTAAGCATCGGTTATTTTATCCCTAGTGGCAACAGCACATCCACAATCTTATAAGTTATTGTCACTCTCCCAGATTACCGGAGGCATGAACCCACTATCTAGCATAAATACTCACTCTTGGAGTTATAAGCATCTACTTGGCCAAAGCTACTAGTAACGGAAAGCATGCAAGATCATAAATAACATATAAGATAGATTGATAATCAACTTGACATAGTATTCAATATTCATCGGATCCCAGCAAACACAACATGTAGCATTACAATAAGATGATCTTGATCATGATAGGCAGCTCACAAGATCAAAACATGATAGCATAAAGTGGAGAGACAACCATCTAACTACTGCCATGGACCCGTAGTCAAGGGATGAACTACTCACGCATCACTCCGGAGACAGGCATGGTGATGTAGAGCCCTCCGGTGATGATTCCCCTCTCCGGCAGGGTGCCAGGAAGAGCTTCTGAACCCTCCCGAGCTAGGGTTGACGGCGGCGGCGTCTCTGGAACTTTTCGTGGATAATGGCTCGGGTATTTAGGGTTTTCGCGTCGGGAAGAATAAATAGGCGAAAGGGCGGCGGCTGCGGAGCCACGAGGGCCCCACAACACCCCACGGCGCGGCAGGGGGGGCGTGGCCCCATGGTGTGGGTGCCACGTGGCCCTCCTCCGTCTCTCCTCTGGACTCCGTCTTCGTGTTGGAAAAATAGGAGGTTCTGTCCAAGTTTCGTCCAATTCCGAGAATATTTCCAGACTAGCTTTTCTGGAATACAAAAACAGCAAAAAATAGGAACTGGCACTGTGGCATCTTGTTAATAGGTTAGTCCCAGAAAATGCATAAAAATGGTATGAAGTGTATATAAAACATGTAACAATTGGTATAATATCAACATGGAACATCAGAAATTATAGATACGTTTGAGACGTATCATCGACTAAGGCCCAACTATCAAGAGCCTACATGAAGCCCATGATGAAAGGCCCAACAAGATGGAGTACCCTCCAAGATTAGACATATGCATAGTCGGGTTAGACTTTCCTTACATGTAAACAGGGTCGGTTGCGAACTCCCGAGACCCAGCCTATTATATAAAGGCTGGGAGGGCCGCCGATCCAGGACACGCAATACTCGAATCACCAAAACCCTAGCGAGATCGATATCTCGCCATGACCCCATTGTAGCCCGCATAATCTCACACGATCAATACCAGACAAGCAGGAAGTAGGGTATTACTCTCCGGAGGCCTGAACTTGGGTAAAATCCCTGCTTTTGCTTGTCAGCCGACGAAACTACCAGCTCTACCACGTTTTCTCCCTCGTAATCTCAACCCTAGGTCCTTAACCATGGGATTTGATGAGTTAACCCTCGTCAGGCACCAAGATTTTTAAACGAAGTTGGGCAATTTTGTCTGCTCCCCGATCATGCTTAACAAGCGCTCATGTCCATATACTAATTAATACAATACAAACGACCACGAATTCATCGAGATCAACAGACACATCATGATCATCACGCCACATTGGTCTGGACATGTGGGCCATGAGCGGCTGGCCATACTCCTGTAATCTCGCGTCTGACCTATTAAGTTTGTGTCAATTCTATTTTCGCTACCCACAATGTTTTTATATATAATATACCAGGCCCATATTACCCAAAATGAATTAGTAAGTGAAGTATGTGATTGCAAGACATCTGGTGATGCTATTGCTTCAGAATTCTTAATTGCTTGTCACTCAACTTTCTTAAGTATAACGCCCAATTTTATTTTGCAGATTCTGAAGAAGGGTGATTGAGCTGCATTTGAATTCTCCATAGCTGCTGGATCAAGCAGCAAATTAATTTTGAAGATTCCATTTATGAAGAATACTGTAGTTTGCACTGATGTGTTGAAAAATGTAATATTGTAGAACTGATTCAAATGTCAGCCAAATCGATATGAATGTTATGGTGTTGTTCGAATAATATTGGTATTTACTTCCTTATTGTAATGTATATGTGTCCTATACTGTTGTATATTCATAATATATTGATCTTTTAATTTTTCAATGTTTCGTGCTTCACTTTCTATGTTATTTTCATGGTGTCCATCATCAATTCATTTCATAATAAATGAACTAATTTAACATGCAATGATTATTAATTAATATATATTCCGTTAAATGGGTTCCTAGTTTTGTTTTTAATAATTAAAACATTTAATTATGCTATTAAGCTAATATAATCGTGTTACTATAGTTGCACAACTGTGTTACTAGGGTAGTTGACGACCATCAATTATAGTGTTACAGTGTTTGGAATGCTATGTTACTGAAGCTAAAATAAAGTGTTACCGGTGGTGTTACTGTAATTAGGAAAACGTGTTACTAATGTGTTTAGTAACACATAAGATGCATGTTACTGTAACAAAATTGTAACACAACTTTTGACATATAGTAACAACTATTATGTGTAACAATGGTCATATCCTAGTAACACGGCCTAACGTAACACATTTCAAATTGTGTTACAGGATGGCTCGGTAACACCTTTTTGGACCTGTAGTAACACAAGTCTGTGTTACCAAAGCTCTGTCCTGGTGTAGTGCACGTGTTCGGCTCGAACACCTAACTTACCACATACTTACAAATCCAGCTTTAACCAAACACGTATACGCATTCGACAATAAACTCCACCTTGAATATGTCTTTCACCATCTTAAACCCTCCATGCATGAATCTTAGTGTACCTGCATTTGATCCATAATTCACGAGCTCCGCTGCAACTTGCTTGACACATGACTTCGCCTGCAAGTGTAATCCTTTTTTCTTCATCACACTCAATGCTCCCATGAAAATTAAGTTGTTTCCCACTCTTGTTTTGTGCTCCCAACTTTCAAAATATTTGTTCAGCACACATCGATCAAAAAGTCCCCATACCCGACATCACCGTTGTATCGTCACTCTGATAGCCTCGTCTTTTATCTATGTGAATGTGAATAACTCACAAATTATGTGGCACATATAAGAGTTAACTGAACTTATCATACTCGCTATTGTTGCCAGCGTCTCTGAAAATTTTAGGGAATTTCGTCGTTACTTTTAGTCAACTAGAGTCAAAATCTAGTTGGCTCACCACTTTCGCAGATTCTCCATGGTCACCACCTTGCTCCCCAGTGTGACACTCCGAAAGAACAAGAAAGAATCGAGAGATCAATTAAGACACTCTCTCAAATGACCAGTTCACTAATGTACCTTGGGAGCGCGACGAGGTATGATATCTCTTTTACTGTAAGAAAGTTTCGAAGGTTTATGTCAAACCAAGGTATTGATCATTGGCATGCAGTTGAAAGGGTCATGCGCTATTTGAACAACACAATGAGTTATGGAAGTCACTATTTAGGGCATCATCTCGTGCTTGAGGGATATAGTGACTCGAACTAGATTTCAGATTTTGATTAGCTATACGCCACAAGTGGATATGCATTCGCGGTGTCATGAAGGTCTTATAAACATACCATATTGACGAGTTCAACCATGTAAGTAGAACATACTACTTTAGATATATCCATTGTTGGGGCGGAGTGGCTGTGTGAGCTCTTTGATGGACTTGCATGTGCTTGAAAAACCATTACCGACCATCCTTATGACCCGTGAAAACCAAAAGGTTATTTTCAAAGTGAATAATTCTAAGGATAATGCGAAATCCTCAAGACACGTAAAGAGATGTTTGATGTAAAACTTCAAAGTAATAATTTTTACGCATATTTAAACGGACAAAAACCTGACAGTTCCTTTTACAAAGGGACTATCAAAAAATGTGATAGAAAGTGCATCAAGGAGATAGCTATGAGATCCATCAGTACTACACCGTAGTGGTAATCCAACCAGTGTGATCGGAAATCCCATGAATTTGGATTTGGGAAGAACAAGCTCGCTAATATTAACAAAGAAGAGTATTATGTAACCCTCCATATGTGAAGATGCAAAACTCTCAATATCTGTAAGGAAGAGGTTCCTAGCAAAGATGATGTCATACAGAGAATTCTTGAAAGAATGCACCTATATGAGCCCGATTGTTAAGCGTCACAGTTTATGAGATTTTTGTTATATCTTGTAAGCTCAAGAAGAGACCGATCTCGTAGTATAATATGCAAAACTCTCAATATCTGTAAGGCGGGTTCCTACCAAACATGTTGTCCAACAGAGAATTCTTGTAACTCCTGCCTGTCAGTATCCTACCCTACAGGTATAAAGGCATGCGCAGTATATGCTAGGATATACACCAAACGGATCCATAAAAGATAACTAACATGCTGGGTAAACAAATTACAGCTAGACAATTGAAAAATAATGAGCGCATGACAATGCATTTATATGACAAGATGATTACTATGATATTTAATCGGGAATTACATCAGGATACATAGACCGTTATCCAACAACATCTATGACTAATAATCCACCGCCAGGTTAACATCCGTGTCCCCCGTTGGTATTAAGTTGCAAGCAACAGATAATCGCATTAAGCAAAGTGTGTAATGTAAACAACACAAATGACCGTAGACATAGCATTGTTGTTTTATCCCTAGTGGCAACCGCACATCCACAACCTTAGATGTTTATGTCACTCACCCAGATTACTGGAGGCATGAACCCACTATCGAACATAAATACTCCCTCTTGGAGTTAAAAGCATCTACTTGGCCAAAGCATCTACTAATAACGGAGAGCATGCAAGATCATAAACAACATATAAAGATAGATTGATAATCAACTTGATCATAGTATCAATATTCATCGGATCCCAGCAAACACAACATGTAGCATTACAATAAGATGATCTTGATCATGATAGGCAGCTCACAAGATCTAAACATGATAGCACAAAGTGGAGAGACAACCATCTAGCTACTGCTATGGACCCGTAGTCCAAGGATGAACTACTCACGCATCACTCCGGAGGCAGGCATGGCGATGTAGAGCCCTCCGGTGATGATCTCCCCTCCGGCAGAGTGCCGGGAAGAGCTTCAGAACCCTCCCGAGCTAGGGTTGACGATGGCGGAGGCTCTGGAACTTTTCGTGGAATAATGCAAGGGTCTTTAGGGTTTTCGGGACCGAAGGAATATATAGACGAAAGTACGGCGTCGGGAGGCGGCCGAGGGGCCCACACCACCCCTCGGCGCGCCAGACATGTGGGCCGCGCCTTAGGGTGGTGTGGCGCCTCCTTGGCGCTTCTCCATTCCCCCTTTGGACTCCGTGGATGTGCCGGTGAAATATTGATGTACGTTGATTTTCGTCCAATTCCGAGAATATTCCCCGACTAGCTTTTCTGAAACAGAAAAACAGAAGAAAACAGGAACTGGCACTTTGGCATCTTGTTAATAGGTTAGTCCCAGAAAATGTATAAAAATGCTATGAAGTGTATATAAAACATGTATCAATAGACATAATATCAACATGGAACAACCAAAATTGTAGATACGTTTGAGACGTATCAGAGTGCAAATTAGGTTTTTGGGAAGCCCTCGTGCGGCTGCTCATGTTCTTTATCAGGGGTCGTTCCTTGATACGTGGATCACACGCCCGTTGGGAAACCCCGATAGGAAGGTATGATGCAGCGTAGCAGAAAGTTTTTTCCTGATAACAAAACCAAGGTTTATCGAACCAGTAGGATTTGAGAGACTTCAACATGGTGTCAATCTACTCTGGCGCTTGTAGACTGACGTGGACCTGCACACAACGCAAACAAACTACTTTGTCCCAACAAAACAGTATGGTTGTAAATCTCCCTGACTTGCTGAATCAAAGATATTAAACGTATGGTGTGTAAAATAATTGTAAATGCAAAAAGGAACAATGGCCAAAATATGATTGGAAGCTATCGAAATGGTGTTGTAAACAATGCAAAAGAATGGACCGGGGTCCACAGTTCACTAGTGGCGTCTCTCCATAAAATAAACATGCAGTGCTTAACAAATTACAACTAGACAATTGACAAATTGTGAGGGCCTGACAATACTATTATGACAAGATAAAGTTCATTGTAATATTTTATTGGGCATTACAACAAAATACATAGACCGCTATTCAGCTGCATCTATGACTAATAATCCACCCCGGGATCGCTATCCATCCTGTCACCCGAGAGTATTAAGTTGCAAGCAACAGATTGTCGTAATAAGCAATGTGCATATTGTAAGCAATGAATATAACACGTAGAAATAAATACCATTGTTTTACCCTTAGAAGTAACAACACATCCACGGTCTTAGTCGTTTTCTGTCAACTCGAGCCCAGACAAAGGAGACATGAACCTACTATCTAGCATAAATACTCTCTCTTGGAGATACAAACGACTACTTGGCCTAAGTAACCACATGGATCGAAGAGCATGCAAGATCATAAATAAAACATAGACATATAGATAAACAAACTTGATCATAACTTCACAATTCATCGGATCCCAACAAACACAACATGTAGCATTACATAACGATGATGTTGATCACGATAGGCAGCTCCTAAGATCTAAACATGGAGGTACATGGAGAAGAGACAACCATCTAGCTACTACTATGGATCCGTAGTTCAAGGATGAACTACTCACGCATCACTCTGGAGGCTAGCATGGTGGTGTAGAGCCCTCCGGTGATGACATCTCCTCTGGCAGAATGTCGGGAAGAGCTCTAGGACCCTCCCGAACTAGGGTTTGCGACGACGGCAGCCACGTATATCTTTCTAGAATATGTTCGGATGTTTTAGGGTTTTCTCGACGAGGGGAATTTATAAGCGAAAGGGCATCGAGAGGCGATGGAGGAGGGGTCCAGGAGACCCCCAGGCGTGGCCCCACCCTCAGCCGCGCCTGGCTACCTCCTCCAGGCTGTGGGGTCCTCCCAGGTCTTGTCTTCGGGCTCCGTCTTTGTTTCAATGAAAAATAAATCTCCGTAAATTTTTAAGTAATTCCGATAATATTTCTTTACTAGCTTTTCCGAAACAAAACGACAGCAGAAAATAGGAACCGACACTGGGCATCTTGTTAATAGGTTAGTCCCAGAAACTGCAGTAAAATGGTATAAAACTATAATAAAAACATGTGAAACATTGACATAAAACAAGCATGGAACAATCAAAAATTATCGATACGTTTGAGACGTATCAGTCGTCTACCGTCCAAGTCATGCGGTGCTCCTTACCGCCACCTCAAACGTTGCTTGTTGCGACTGATATTCGCGAACATTGTCATCACAACGTTACTGCTGCACCGACGGCTACTTCCTTTAAAAAATAGATCAGTACATATGTCGTACTTTTGTCTACTAGTTAAACATGTTTTGTGATTACATGTTGTGTGATATTATGTTGTTGTTTATATTGTTTAGTGCATCTAATATGTTTGAGTTACACGTAACAATAGTTGCTTTAATCATGATTTACATTCTAGAATTATTCATGAATTTTCTAAATTATCCAACATCAACCCATGCATACTCCACCGCCCACCTTCCTCTCTCATGTGATCGTGTCCTCTTCACCCCCACCGAATCGCCTCTGTCGCCCCTTTTTTACGCCGATAATTCGGCGTCCCTTCCCAGTAACAACGCGTCACCACCTCCCTCCCTTTTGCTGCCTCACTATCGTTTGGAAGTCTTCATTTGGAAGACTAACACTAGAATGGTTGATTTTCTCATCTATTCAGAAATGCTCTGCTCCATTCAGGTGTCCTGCATATGAATGAGTCGAATCCACATACATTAAGACCATGTACATGTTTTGCAATACGGTGGTGGTATTGTTTGGACCAACCTATTTGAGAGCACCAAATTAAGCAGACATGGCTCGGATCCTGGCACAAAATGCAGTAAGAAAATTTTCTGAGATGTTTGAAAGCATCGATTGCATGCATTGAGCCTAAAAGAATTGTCCATTCGCTTGGATTGTACAAAGCTCATATTAGTGAGTGAAGAGTCATGCTTAAAGCCGTGGCAGATTATAACCCATGGATCTGGTATTTCTTTTTGGTATTGCGGGATCTCACAATGACATTATGGTGTTTGTAAGACTTACCGAAGGTCATGCGCTCTAGAGTGCAACTATGTCCTTAATTATGCCTAGAATGTAAAGTACATATTACTTATGCTGGTAAATTAATTTCTTCAAGGTCTTGTTCTTTCTTTCGTGTGGATAGACGACAATGTTGTATCGTGATATGAGCATTCAAAAACCAAATAAGACAAAATCTAGGAGTACTAAATTCAAAAAAAAATCTAGGAGTACTGAAGTTGAACCTGAGTTCGGATATGTCTGTATTTTACATGTAACTTCATATTGTAGATGTATTTGCTCACGATATGAGTGATTGGACTCTTCTTGCCTAGTCAAGATTTCTGCAACAACAATACATCGTACCTTCAAAACGTTAACTCCAATTTAGTAATACACACTCCGTTCCAATTTAATTGACTTGATATGCACCACATATGGATGTATCTAGACATGTAACATGATTAGATACATCCACATGTGGTGCATAGCAAATCAATTAAATTGGAACGGAGGGAGTAGTAGATAACAGCGGAACAGAAAGTTTTCAATTTTTTCATGGAGAACCAAAAATGAAATGGAAATGCGGAATTTTGCGGAAACGAAGACATTTATGCGGACATGAAAACGGAATGGTGTACTCCAGCGGAAGTGCCACGGAAACCGAATTTTTGTTTCCAGTAATACGGAAGTTTCCGTTTCTTTTTTCTACATGGTGCTATCCAAATCCATCATGCCCAAAAAATTTAGTGGGAACGTTTAGTCACAACCCAATATCTGAATAAAAAAGAAAAAGATCTATAGAAGCCATGTTTAATCCCTATGTACTCGCATATCATTTTACTCTCGACTCATTCCTAATTCGCCACTTCAATTCACTGCCGTATATTTGGGTTAGAAACGATAGTACGAATTTTGATGTTGCCAAAGCTGATAACTTGTGTACATAAGGGTCATGACATGGAGAGAGGACAAATGACTCCCATGCTCTAGGAGCTCTTTATTTTAAAAAATTCAAAAATATTTTGAAGTTTTAAAATACTAAAAAAATCATAGATGTAGCTACTGTTGTATTCTACCAACGTGTAAAATGTCAAGTAGAGATATGTTGTATTTTGGTCCGTGCAAACAAGACAAAAAAAATTGAAAGTGTAAACGGTGCACAATGCAAAATTTGAACTCTTCCAAATCTGTCAGAAACTGTTATTTTTGTGTAGCCCAGAATATGATTTATTTTGATCTGATATTTTGCAAGTTGGTAGAATACAACATTATCTACATCAAGGATTGTTTCCGGATATTTTGAAGCTTGAAAATATCATTTTCAAAATTTTGAAAATAAAGGACTGCATGGAGCTCGGTCTCCATTTGCACTTTTCGTCATGACTCATGACATATCCTTATATTTTATTCCCTCTTAGAATTTTGACAAGTTTTTTGGTTTGGTTGATTTTTCCTGCATTGTTCAACGGTTTTTTGGTTCCGGCAAATATCTGCTTTCTATTCCGTGTCCGCACCGTATTCAGTCTGTATTTGTTTCCAACAATAATCTATTTTCTTATTTGTTTCCGGAGTTTGTGCATTCGTTTCCGCTTCCGAAAAAATATGAAAACAAATGTGGCACCACTTAGTTCCGTAATATATGCTCTGTTTTCATCCCTAATATATACATGACACAAGGCGCAACAGTGGCGGAGCTTCAGCCCGGCTAGCCTGGGCAGCTGCCCGGGCTACTATGCCTAGTATCCCTCGTTAAACATTTAGCTTGTAATGAAGAATAAGTCACTGTTCTTCTTGGCAAACGGCCATGGTTCATTAGTCTTAAAGACTTTGCCCAGGCTAGCTCACTGTGCTGGCTCTGCCACTGAGGCGCAAGCAGACACAGCTATTTCCGAAGAAGTCATGACTCACCTTCTATATCTACCTTACCGCCTAGTAATGCAGACGGTACAATTCCGAGTTGCACATCATATATACTTGCTCTTACCCATCCCACTGAACTAGAAGTTTGCTCTAATTCCCACCTACATAATGTGGCATACCTTCCCATCATTAGTTTTGCTCCTCTAGTAGGCATTAGAGGTGTCGGGAAGCTCTTAACAACATGTTGTCTGACACCGGTAGAGATGTCACTGAATGTTATACACAAGAATTCATGAGATTTTATTGGATACATTTTCCCAATCAGTTGGTCAGCGGGTAGTTCTACATCAATGCCTATTAAAATAACTATCAACCATCACTCTTGTTGTTCCTCCCTCTACCGTGGAGCGGCGAGGAAATTTCGTGCAGTTCGTCGCACACCGTTTATGTACTTATGTTCAAGTTGTGTTGCTTTGATAGAGATGATTAGTAAGTCTGTCCAACGTTCTCAAGCTAGTATCCTGTATAATTCGGTCAACAAAATACTTGCTTTGCCATGTTTTCTACTTCGCTTTCTATAAACTTTGTGATTTGCTTCATTGGACTTATGTTTCATGGACGAACATTGTGTTGTTATAATCATGTACTATTTGTTTCCTTTTTTTTGATAAAGATGTACTATTTGTTACCTATTTTTCGGATTTCATTTCACTCAATTTAAATTTATTATTGAGTGATTCGGATTGTATGCATAAATATAAGTAGGAGCTCAAATCTTGCCACTCTAATTTAACAATCCGGTTACAGGAAGGCTAAGCAGATTTTTTCTTCTTCTTTGGATTGCTAAGCCTCTCTCTTCTCTTGTTATAACTGGTTTTCTAAAATTTGCCAATACTCTTGGAGATGCTCTAAAGATGATGAATTATTTGCAGTTTTTCACGGTTGGCCTTGCCATTGCTGGCCGGGACGGCAGCCGCCAATCGCCGTTCGTCACCCACCTCCTCTTCCTGATTTCTTCTCTCATTTTTTCCTCCTCTCGGATTAGATCAGATCGGACGGTGCTCGAACGGTCCACTCGACTACTGAGAAGCATCCATCACGTCCAGTTGACTATACTCTCTGGTTTCATCGCTCTCCAGCTCCAGATCGAGACGGCGGCGGCAATGGGCGCCCACCCTTACGCGCCGGCGGAGCTCGACCTCCCGGGCTACGTGCCGCTGCGCCTCTCCCAGCTCGAGATCCTCGCCGGCTACCTTAGCACCTCCCTCTTCGTCCTCCTCGCCGTCTGGCTGCTCTCCGGTACAGTAGTCCAACCCCTCCTCTTCCAAATCCCTCATTTCTCCCACCTCCCTCTCCCGACCCAAGATCCCGTCGCCTCGCAGGAAGATGGCGCAAACTATCCAAGGCCGACCGCCTGCTCATGTGCTGGTGGGCGTTCACCGGCTTGACCCACATCCTCATCGAGGGGCCCTTCGTCTTCACCCCTGATTTCTTCTCCAAGAGCAACCCCAATTTCTTCGATGAACTCTGTAAGTCTCCCGCCCGGCCTCCCACGTCGCTCGCTGTATCATTATCCTAGTTATTTTAGCTCCAGATCAATCAAGGTGGGGTTTTGAGGTCGAGGATGTCTCTCCTGTTATTGTTCAGGGAAGGAGTACAGCAAAGGCGACTCCAGATACGTCGCCAGGGACACCGCGACCGTCACCGTCGAAGGGATCACGGCTGTACTGGAAGGCCCTGCTTCGCTGCTTGCAGTGTATGTCTTCCCTCGTCTTGTGGTCCTTGAGACCTTGATAAGCAAAGTTGCATTGTGCAGTGATACTTGCAGTGCGTTTTCTGATTCTGAGCGCCACTATTCTCTAGTTAGCGTTTGCTACTGAAATTCAACCAAGCATGGTTCTGCAATGGGGTTAAGACTTTAAGCCTCACTCAGTTTAGACTACTTCGGAAATTTTCCCGAATAAGGGCTGACTTGACTTGATTGTTAAGCCCTTGCTTTCACAAAGATGTAAGGCTCTGTTTTCCATCACAGAGCATCAATCTACAAATTGGCAGTCGTGAAAGTTCATAACTTGATGTTGTTAATTCATGGAAGTTTATAATTTGTTGTGACGTACTACTGGTAGATGCTTCAAGAGAGCATATATTTAGATCGTGGAGTTATGCTGGTAAATCATTAATGCAAATCATGGACACACAGCTACACAATGTAGTAGCTCTATTTCTAGTTAACGTGTTGGAGAGCTTATTACATTTCCAGTGGGAACTTATTTTCGAAAGGGCTCAATTTCTTCTTTGTCTAGTCAAAGTGCATAGCCCTTATGGTTAGTATGAAATTTTAGTCCACAGCTGTTATCATACTTATGGTGTAGATTTTATTTCATCTTACCACAAGTTTGCTGTTTGCAGCTATGCTATTGCATCTCGCAAGTCGTACAGCCATATCCTCCAGTTCACTGTATGTTTGGGTCAGCTCTACGGATGCTTGGTCTACTTCATCACCGCCTACTTGGATGGCTTCAACTTCTGGGTCAGTCCATTCTACTTCTGGGCGTACTTCATCGGCGCAAACAGTTCATGGGTTGTGATTCCAACACTGATCGCCATGAGGAGCTGGAAGCGGATCTGCGCAGCAATCCAGCTGAGTGGAAAGGTGAAGACTAAGTAATGCCTGCCTTAGCCAGGGTTTGATTGCAACCAGGACACACTGCTATGGAAAGTAAAATATCGTTTGCTCGATATACTGAATCTCTTGTATTCTTACTAGAATCTGCCTTGTACTCTTTGATATTCTTACATTGTTTCAAACAACTATGTGATATTTGATTGTTTTCCTGATCAAAGAGAGTTGTTGTTTATTACTTCAAATAAAGTAACATGCCATCACTGTGTCTTTGACTCTTTGTACTGAACGTCGAGAACCCTTTTCTCTTTCAGCAAAAAGAGTTGTGAAGCTCATGCTAGTGCGATAAAAGATCTTACTCGTGAAGGTTGTCATTGCCTTGCTGATTTGGTGTATATAGTTTATATATTCCCCCATGACTCCCTTTTCCAAATTGTTGTACAGAATCATTGTACAAAAACCCTGCCTTGTTTTCCACGTCGTACTTTTTTCTTCTTATCTTTTCTTGCTGTCGCGGTAACTTTTTTAGCCCTGCTGACTATGATCTTACAATCGTCTGGTATTAGCAGTCGAAAAAAAACAATACAAAGAAAGATTGTAATTTACATAGTGAGCTGGCCGAGCACGAAGATATGATTCAGGTTGATGACAACCACCCTGTGGTGTACAAAGAAAGATATGCTTCTACTTTTCTTCTTTAGAGAAAGAAGTTGAAGTTTCTGCTGGGGAAAGGAAATTCCAAGTCGGAATCCATGGGCCACAACCCGACGCCAACACCGTCACCGTCTCCAAGGGCACCACTGTCCATTGTATCGTCAGGGTCAGAACTTGCTGAGACGATCAAGAAAAGCACACCATTTCACATCACTTTGCTGCAGACACTGATGAGGAGAATCGTATCTTCTGAAATCCAAAAACTTGTCACTTCAGACAACTTTGCAGATTGCAAAACAGTTGATAACAGATATAAGTATCTGCTTGACGGAAAACACAACTTATAACAAGGGACGGAACATTTCAGAAACATGTGGCATGTTCACAAGAAAGCACAACTTGGATGCTCCAATAGAACAATAATAATATAGAGCAACAAACGGCGACATACATAAACACCGACGTGAGAGTTACCCTGAAAAGTTGGGATAAGGTAACTGTACATGCTGCTTATTTGAAGTCCAAATGAGAAAGCCCATTCCCACATAGACTTGCAACAATAATGATAATCATGAACCAGACTTGCATCGTAGCTTGCCACCACTACCTACAGCTATAAATGAACCGCTAACCATCATCTACTCCCCTTCCAGCTGAAACTGTCCAAAGCTAGCCCTTGTCGATTGCTAAAGATCATCATGCTACACCCTTCATATAAACAAAATGATATCGATTCTCCCCCATTCCATCTACACACTGCAGGCACCGCCGTAAACACTTTTTCACCGCATCAGACCTCTGAGTAAACCTGCAACGGTAAGAACATGTTCGGTTAGCCAACCAGGTCGGATAAACATCAGTCCGAATTCCTTTAATGAGTATGATCCTCCATGCTACCAGTGGAAAGCAGTTAGTTCGGCAGTAGGATTCTACAAGTGATGCACGTCAACGAAACAATCCAGTGGTTCAAAAGCACTCAAAATCCAAGAAAACCAAATCAATTTTACCAAAGAAAAACGGCCGGCAAAATTGATAAATGTTATGCAATGTTTTAGTTTCTCTAATACTCCCTAGGACATAGCTTATGACCTTTGGTCCTCGACTATCTCCTCGATCCAACTCGTATCCTGAGCTACAATACCATTTAATGCGTGCACCTTCAGCTATCAGAGCTGTTCAAACTGGGTCAACCACTGGCTTTGTGGAAGTGTGGGCAGTTTTGTGTGGCGTGGCTGACAAATCATAATTTTTGCCACCACATTCCCTGACAAGGCAGCAGACTCAATAGCAGACACTGGGAAAGAAGTGACACATTCTCTCACGATTGTTGTCACCTCCCAGACAGAGCTGGTCAGTTAGTGCCCAAATTTACCCCTCTCCACCTCTAGCCACAGATTTAGCCAGCGACTACTTATCCACAGCCCTTGAGTAGGTAGCAAGCTTGACAGTAACGAGGAGCATGAGATTAGCACAGTGTATTCTGCGCGAATCTGGCCTTGGTATGGGAGTGAAAAGAGAGAAAGGGAAGGGAGAAGGAGCCATCTAGAATGGCCCGGTGGATAATACCACTTGAGTTGGACCAGGGGGCACATTGCTCAGTTTCTAGAAGTTCAGGGTTAGGAGTTGGGGTGAAAATTAAACCAAAAGTAGACTTTCTCCTATCGACATAGATTTTGAGTCAATGTAGAGCTCTCTGTACAGTAATCTATTCTGAACATTGAGGATTTCTTTAAGATGTCACTTTTTCAGCAAGAATGTCCCTTTTGAACATGATCTTCCTAAGTGGATAGGTCAAGGAGAGGTTGGAGAAAATACATGGCAAAAGAAAGATATACCTGCCATACAATTCTGCAGATGAGAAGTTGCTTTGTCTACAGAAGAGCTTCACACGTTGCCTTATTGTGGCCTGCTTGCTTGCACCTGCTACAGAGCCGTATAAGAGTGGTTATCTTGTTGGGGTTAAACCTCTTCCTTCTCGGTTTATCTGATGTTCGTGGCTTGGGAGGTGGGATCGTTGCCCCAGCACTAAAATCAAAGGTATCCATGTCAGGAATTGGAAAGATTGTTCCCGAGTATGTCAAATGGTAGCTCTCTATTCTAAAAAACTTCGAGCAGTAGTCGTAGAAAGATCGCCCAATCCTGTTAAACACAGCAACAGCATGCATACAAGGGAGGCCAGAAAGTTGCCACCTCCGACAGGAGCATTCCCAATTTGCAAGATTAACAACAAAAATACCGTTGCCCCGCACTTCAAACACAGTCTCAGAAGAGCACAGCACGGTCAGCTTTCCAGCCTTCGACATCTCATCCTGCGCTTTGTAATCCATGGAAGGTGTTAAAGGCCCTTCCCATGACTTGCAGGCTTCACGCCTCGATTCCATTGTTTCCGTTATTTTTATCCTCAGAGAGTCTATCATCAGCACCATTGACCCTTCCTTCTTTGTCGGTATCCAATTATTAAATGCATCAACAATGTTTGAGGAGAAATGGTCATACCGACAGCCAGTGAAGAAAGCATCTGACCAATGCTCTGGCTTACTCGCAATGATCCAGTCGGCAGCTTCAGTGGATATATTCCTTATGCTCTCAATTGATGCATTAAACTCATCAATGCTGCATGCTTGGGCTGCACGAGTAAAATCCTCTACCATCACATCTCGTATCTGTTGCGACCACGGCCCCTTCTTCAGCTCTCCTCTGAATTCCTCCATGATATGATGCAAACAAAAGGCATGGTGACTATCTTCAAACACATGTGGGACAGCAGCATCCAGACCTTTTTGTCCGTTGGACAAGAATGTCATATCATTGAATGGGTAGTTATGATATTGGAGAGCCATCCTCAGCTGCATCAAGAACCAAACCCAGCTATCATAATTGTCATCTTCAACCGCATTAAATGCCACTGGAAAGACACCATCATCCGCATCAACCGCAGCGGCAACCAGCAACTTGTACTCGTTTGTCGCTTTGAGCGGAACCTTGTCGAGAAAAAGGAGGGGCCTACATCCATTTGCAAAACCATGCAAAGAAGCATGGAATGCAACAAAAACACGGCGTGTATCCACTGTTTGAGACAACTCAAGTGAACTCCCTGGGTTGGTCTGGAAAAGCCTATCCCGATACCAGGGCAAATGGCCGAATGTCTCCCTCATAACATGAAACATCTCCTTTTGTGCCACTTCTCTGCCTCGCCAAACCTGTGAATAGGTCAGCAGAACTCCATATTCCTCATGTATTTCCTTGACAAGGTCCTTCGGTTTGAGCAGTGAGTTCTCACGCAGTTTCTCCTTAATGATGGTAGTCAACCACTGCCTTGTTGCTCGTCGCTGAACCTCTCCACCCTCTCCTCCACACGTGTGCTCATCAGTCATTTTCTTGATAACAAACTTCTTGTTGCGAGATGACTCAGATGCATGCATTCGCCAGGTACAGCCATCCCCAACACACTTTACAGTGACACGCGTGGTTTCATTCTTGATGAATCGGTACACAAATCCTTTCCCGATGGCGTATTTGCACAACTGAGCTCGGAAATCCTTCACGTTGTCAAATTCTTGACCAACACCTTTAATAATGTCATCCCAGAACACAGTAGGATTATTAGTAAGCTCCTGTGGAGGATCTATTATGATCTCAGAACCATCATATGCATTGATTGCATCATCAAAAATCCCAGTTGGTTCCCTGCAAAAGCCATGCATGCATCTGTGAAATTTTCTTTTTTACAAACTTTCCGGAGTACAAAAGACATAACTTGAGTAGCTAAATACCTTTGCGTGCTATCAATGAGAGCAAGCTTCTCCTGATTCAAGACATCTGGAGCAGAGGAAACAGTTCCAGCTGCTGTGGCAAAGGCAACATCACGTCCAAATTCTACTTGAAAATCCCTAGTTTCATGAAGAACAATAGAAATTATTTGCTTTTGACAGTATCGTATCACAAAAAGAATTATTGCCCTTACAATCTACAGCCAAGTGATTGTCATGAGAGTGCAAACAACGAGTAGCATACACTTAATCATGTGACATATCTACGATGAACTAACAGTTCAATAAACAACTAGTATTAACTGATCACACTAAGTAGGATTCATACAAGCAGATCTGCAACTCAGGTGAAATGAAAAAAAGGGAAAACTAAAGTAGCAGTGATTACAAAATACAAAGACTGAAAAAAGATCATGCGACGGATTCAATCAGGACATGAAACCATTCAAATAACATAGTGAAGTACAGAATGTTATATGGAAAACTAGGTAAGACAAACAGCTACAACATGGGACAAGTAGCCTAGTAGGTATGCATTAGCAGTTCCCATAATTAACAGAAAGGGGCACTAACAAAGTTGTAAAAATGCCTGAGTAACAAGGGGTGGTACCAAAGTAATGATGCGTATAAGGTAATCATGTTACATGTCCGTGGCTTAACTAGTTCTTAAGTGGTATGATCTGTTTCCTAAACAAAAATTATGCTAAGAAGTAGAAAACCAAGGTACTGGCGAGATTTAAATTCTAGAGATTTCACCAAACATGAATACATGATATGCATGTCAGTACTGGCAGAACTAAAAACTCCAGCACATCAGGTAGGCAGACGATTTGATAGGATAACCACAGCTTGAAACAAACTGCATCTCTTGAAGTAGGCATATACATAATTGACTTCAGATAATACTACTTTAGAAAAAATTAGGGACTCTAAATTTTATGTTTTCTGTTTTGAATGGCAATAACAGATCGTAACCAAGGTACATCTCAAAATAGTTAGTAATCAAGGACACAGCAGAAATGCAAAGATTTCATAAGTATATGAAGATTAGTTACATACTCATTGTAATCATTCAATGCAACCACCGGTCTTGGTTGATTGGCATCATGGGGATTAGCTGGAACTGCGTCACAGGCGGCATTAGGGGTTTTCTTGTTACTTTTGGATGCCCTGAGAGAGAGAGAGAGAACACTGAGTGTAATGTGAAAGAGCAATAGTAACATCGGAGAAAGACAGCCGGCACAGTACCACCTACTTGTTTTTGGAAGCTGGCCTTTTCCTTTTGTCACCTTGTGCATTAGATCCAGTTTTAACAGTGGAAGCTCCATTGTATGGTATGATACTCCTAATTACGCAGTATGAGAAAAATATACATCGCATCAGGAGATGCTTGATATTGGCTCTTCCAAAGGAACTATAAAAAGGTTAAACAGGAAGATGGAACAGGACATACCTGTTCTCCACTCTACTAATCACAAAAACGTCTACTTGTGCAGCACTAGCAGTAAAATCAACCATCCGTTGCAAATCTCTATCACATGAGACTGTGATGAGTGTTCTGTTATTGTTCGGAAGAAAGTACTTGAACGACATATCTGTGACATCGACATGGAACACCTTGGACACCTCATCCTTGAAGCTGTCCAGTAACATCTCCCGAGAGACGTCAACAGCGTGTGCTTCTCCTCCTTTGTAGATCAAATTCCCGTTGGGACCAGAAGTGAACTCCCCACCATATTGGCAAATGGCAACTACAATACCACCCTCTGCCATGCTCCGTAAGCTGTTCTGTGATGAGTGACGACACTACATTTTAGAAGAAGAAAAACTTACATTATAGTAACGGAAAATTTATTCCATAAAGAAGGTTACAGAATTCCTGGCTCAAAAGAATATATTCCATAAATATCTTCCTTACGATATTTATCTCTACAGATGTAATTCATTTTCACTCAATCGAGAATATATACATGAGAATTCAAACAAGGTTACAGAATTCCTGGATCAAAAGAATATGAACTCTAAAATTCAGGTTAAGTTGAAGATGCAATTTCACACAATTCATCAAGTCTATGACAACTAGACAAGATATTAAACACAAGAAACAGACGGAACCAGTTACTTATGATATTTCTCCCCATAATTTAGTATGAGTGGGTTTAAAACTATTTAAGCTTGTACATAAGCCAGCTGTCCAGGTAAGCCCAGGATAACAGTGAAAATAAGCCAGTGAAAAAGCTGCCTGTTTGGAAAGGATAACGGCTAACAGGTTTTTTCAGTCGTGAACAGTGCGAAATCTGAAATAACCCTGGACTTGTTTGCCTATTGTTTATAACAGATGGAATTGTTGCGTTTTGGACTGTTTATTTGAACAAGTTACCGAGAAAATAAAGTTCAAACATAAAATAATTTTGCTGATGAAACACTCACAAATATGTAGCATTTTTGCTCACTGGTGTATTCACTGTCATATATTAAAAAATAATAATAATAAGTAAGTAAGATCTAAAAAAACATGCATGCTGTTCTTGGTTAATCCATATATACATGCATAAATATTCAGATAGTTTCACTACTCCTCGGTTCTCACTAGCAGGGAAATTTCAAACAGAAAATTAGAGAAAGTGTTGCATCCATACATGCCCATTTTTGCTAGCATAAAAATGGACATGTTAAGAACTCTTGTGATCTGCATTTGCCTTCAGGTGCTGTATCAATTCATACATTCATACATCCACAGTAATCGGGAGATACAAGCACGCCAAAAGAATTTACCTTTAGGCCCCGGGGAACAGAGGGGCGTCGGGGAACTTGCACGGCGACCTCCTGGCCTCGTCTGTCGTCGAGCTGGACAGCGACCAACACGGGGAGCTTGGCGTCAAGTTAAGAGCGGAGAGACTTCGGGGCGAGCTGTACGGCAGGCAGAACGTCGATCTTGTACGGAGGGGGACCTCGGCGTCAGCGCCCCCGTCCGGCTCCGCGGTGCGGCAACGCGAGCTGGGAGCGAGACGGGACCAGCGGCGCGGGTCCCCGGAGGTACAGGGACCTTCGGATGAGTAGCGAGGAAGCTGGCGTCGCGGGGGAGCGAGGTGGCCGGAGGGAGCGGACGGCTGCGCGCGCAAACCCTAGGCCGCTCCGTCGTTCTCCAACGCGAATGAAAACGATTTGGGGGAGACGAGAGAAAGTTGAAGGGAGGAAACTGCGAATGTGCACTCAGTGGCAAAGATTCCGTAATTTCGTTCAAGTCCAGGGGCCTGGTGAAACAAAACCTGGCCCAAACGGCTCCGACCGCCTCAGCGCCTCTCGCCTCCAGCGGTCGCACCGGCACCGCCCACGCCCCACGCCGCCTATGAGAGCGCTGACGGCCTCCTCCCCGCTCCGCGCCCTCGTGCTCCTCCACCTCTCCGCCCTCTCCCCTCGCCCCCCGCTCACGATGAACCCCTCCTCTTCGTCCTCCGGCTACCGCTCCAGCGCCGCCGCCTTCGCCTCCCCGCACCAGCCGCGCGGCGTTGGTGGCGGCGGCGGCAGGCGATCCGGCGGCCGTGGCGGTGGCGACGGCGGAGACCGCATCGACGCCCTCGGCCGTCTCCTGTAATACCACACACACATACACGAACTCCTCTGCTATCTGCGCAAATCGCTATCTTGGTACTCACCGCTGCTTCTGATTTCGCGGACGCTCCTCTTCTCAGGACGAGGGTCTTGCGACACATGGCGTCGGAGCTGAGCCTGAATATGAGGAGCGACGGCTACGTGCGGGTGCGCGACCTGCTCAGGCTCAACCTGCAGACCTTCGCCAAGGTTCCACTCAAGTCCCACACGGTGGAGGAAATCAGGGAGGTAAAATAGCGATCCTCACGACTTCATGCTTCCTATTCGTGCTGCAAAGCACTTAAACCCCTGCGTGTGACATACTTTTCCATGTTGTTTAATGCTTGTTGGCCTGCGTCATGAACATCCATTGGAATAGCCTGGTCTGTTGTAAATTTCTCTAGATTATTATGAAACTTGGTGTAAATTGAATTGTGAGTGGCTTTATACATGGTGAGTCAAATTCTTCTTGTTGTTGTAGGCAGTCAGGCGGGATAACAAGCAGAGGTTTAGTTTGCTGGAGGAAGAGGGTGAGCTGCTGATTCGGGCAAACCAGGGGCACACAGTGACAGTATGTTCACTCCCCCCAAACAATGTTCTATTTGGTTTTTTACAAGTGCCATACAATTTGTCTTGTCCATGTTCGCCTGCCATGCTGCATCTTATGTTTTTTCTGTAACTGCTGAGAGGCTCAGACATACCAAAGGAGCACTGATACTGGCATGTGCCGAACCACTTTCTAGGATTTCCATATCAGGCATTGTGTGATTTAGATCGAGATGTAAATGTTGTGCGTAGTATTCATTGGTGGTTTCCCTATGCTAAGTAGTTAGGTAAGAATAAGATTGTTGGTTTCCCTGAACTAGGGAAAAGAAGTTGCGATTCATGTATGTTTTGTCAAGTTTCATGCACTAACCACTATTTCAAAAGACCGATCTGATGGAAAGGGGCTAGCGCAATCCACATATACTGTAACACCCCCTCTCACGTGTGACTCGGAGAGGCCAACACGTGCACACAAATCTCAGAGGTATACGCCTCGGCCAATACGTGGACTCAGAGGTATGACTCAAGAGGTCTATACGTGGACTCAGAGGTATGGCTCAAGAGACGTATACGTGGACACAAAGGGGGGCTACAACATTTTTTTTCAATAAAGTGCGGAAGCTAGGACTCGAACTCGAGACCTTGGCTCTGATACCGTGTCAAGCTTCATGCACTAACCACTATTTCAAAAGACCGATCTGATGGAAAGGGGCTAGCGCAATCCACATATACTGTAACACCCCCTCTTTGTCGGGTGTGAAGGGGGGTGTTAAGTATATGTTAAAAATATAATATCACCTCTTCCTATCAGATCGGTCTTTTGGGATAGTTGGTTGATAGAACTATTCTAACATGGTATCAGAGCACGAGGTCTCGGGTTCGAGTCTCAACCCCCGCACTTTTCTCCAGCCATTTATCCACACGTGTGGAGGCTGCTTTCTTCTTCCACACCCATGTCGGGTGTGAAGGGGGGGTGTTAAGTATATGTTAAAAATATAATATCACCTCTTCCTATCAGATCGGTCTTTTGGGATAGTTGGTTGATAGAACTATTCTAACATGTTTATCATGGTCAAGACTTTAACTTCTTATAGCTTCTGCAATGTGCTATACAGTTATAGTCAGATATTCTGTTGTAGCACTTCAGTTTAACTTCCATTTTAATAATTAGGACACTAAATTCCTCTATGATGCCTAGTATTCTCAAAATTAAAAGCTTCAGCAGCATAACACATTTTACAGGATGATAATCGTAGCTTTTAACCTGTGGATATGTCTTGAACAAATCATATAAGATCTTAACTCGGAGAATTCAAGCAACTTATTGTTTGTTACACATGCTGTTGCATTGGTTGACCGCATGTTTTCAAGCCTCATCTCTTAATTTAATCGAAGACACATAATTCCAGTGCACTATCTCTCAGTTGGCATATCGGCAAGACTGGTGTTTCTGCTCTGTTATCATGTGGGGTGGGTTGTGGCATGTGATCTGCTAGTTTCATTCTCTCATCAAGTGAATTGTATTTACAATTTATGAGCAAGCAGCAAGTGGAATTAATCAAGTTTCCTTTAAAAACCTCTTGCAGACTGTTACTTCAGAGAGCCTGTTGAAACCAATTTTATCAGCTGATGAAGTCCCAGGTATGTGTTTTAAAGCTCAGGTTTAACTCATCTCCTGAACTGTTGCGTGTTTGCTAATTCCTTGTATCCACAGTTTGTGTCCATGGTACTTATAGGAAAAATCTAGATTCAATCTTACAATCTGGGCTGAAACGTATGGCGAGGTTACATGTACACTTCTCAAGTGGTTTACCCTCAGATGGGGAAGTTATTAGCGGTATGATTTGCCATTATAAACATTCTATCATTGAGTTTATTCTTCTTGGAACAAGTAGACGAACTAAAGGCTGTTACAGTAGTTGAAGCTATGCTGAGTTATTTATGTTTTGGTCTTTTATTGTAAATGCATAGTGCTTCCAACTGTTCGTTATTAGTTTCCAGCTTGTGGTCTAATGTTCCTTCCCCACCGCTGTCTTGTCAGTACTAACATTTTGTCTTCTTCAGGTATGCGGCGGAGTGCTAACATCTTGATATACTTGGATGTGAGGAAGGCACTACAAGGTATCAATGCTTACTCTACTAGTTGCAGAATATCGAGTTTTTCATCCATTTCCTCACTAGAGGCTAATATTTGACAACCAATTTATCTCTCAGATGGGATGAAGCTATACATTTCAGACAACAAGGTGATATTGACGGAGGGTTTTGATGGCGTTGTTCCTGTCAAGTACTTCGAGAAAATCGAAACATGGCCAGGGCGAGCGCCGATACCATTCCAAAAATAGCTAGGTCCTCCAGTAGCAGCGAGGTTTCTGTATGACTTGTTGTCGAGGAATTCAGACTCACGGATTTTACATGATTTCATTGGCGTGAAAGAGAAATCTATACTGATTGGCGTCTTGAAGTTCCACCGAGGCGACTGTATTTCTGCAGCCCATATGGTTGTTGATAACCGAATTTACTCCTTTGATATGGTGCCTGCCAATTCCATTCACCATGCCACTATGATTTTCCGTTGACCTATTGGGTATGACTTGACACTGCATGTTCTATCCAACCGGATCAGGTGTACAGATCAATTGTAACTTGCATTTCAAATCTGACAGGGCACCTACTTTCGTGCCAAGATGAATAAACTTCTTCACATTTGTGCTTGATAATTTGCCAAAACAAATTCAAAGAAGCAGAAAAGCTAATCACTGCGTTGGATAAATAAAATTCCTCACATTTTTGCTTGACTAGTTAAATGCCCGTGCGTTGCCACAGGAGAACAATATAACATATAAAACAGCCATCTAAATCGTACTTTTCCGTTCTACCATGTAGATATCTTGCTCCCTCTCAGCTTGTCTATCGACTCTCTTGTCAGTTACAGAGCCAATATATCATGACTCCTGACCAGCAAAATTCGATTTTACATCATTGCTTCATCGCGTGTGCACATTTTCCTAAACCTTGAATTCCATGGCTGAAGTCCCCTCCGGTGAATTCCGCCATGTATCCATGGCCCTCTACCTTTTTCCCCATTGTTTTTACACATCTATGTCACCATTCTTCTCGGCATTGCTTCGCCATGTACTTTCTCCTACCTCGAGAAATTTATGACGAGGTTCATGTCACCTTTCACTATTTTTTCCATCTCTCAACTCTACCTACACCTTTGTCGCTGCGACAACGCTCGAATCCTTAGCATTATCTCAGTCCACCTAGCAACAATAGCAATTAATGTGTACACTTATTTATTTACATGACCATTCTGGCTCTACTTGGAGTCGATTTTTTCATTATATGTTTGCATTCTCCAACTCTAGAGGTGGTACCTATTCCCTCTTCGTCCATGTTCGATTAAGCCCCTCATTAAGGGGATTTGAGAGGATTGAGGTGGTCTTTTTTTATATGGATTGACGTGGTTTTTTGGGAGGATTTCGATCTGCAAGGAATTTAATTCCACCTCAATCTGCTTTAATCTCCACCAAATACATTTGGATGGAGCCACGTCGCATGTCTTACTTTAATGAAGAGAAAGTGATCATGTAGTAAGCAATACAAACTTGCCCAACTAAATTCAACAAGCAAGTTTCTGATTATCCAAAAAATTGATATATGCTTGGTGATATTGGTCACAATCTTTCCGTCTCCCTACCACACAAGCACACACGGTGTCTAGCCTTAATCCATTCTAGAATCTATCATATTTCTTTACAAACCAATCAAGTAACTATTGCCTATTTCTCGAATGAGGCACACGGCCAACACCCTTTGTTCACTGGCCGACACTCTCCTTACATAGACGCTATGCCTTCTTCAAGTTTTGACCCCCTCCCTCCCCCCACTGCCCCACACCCCTTGTTCTCCAAGTGTTGCTCCTTTCATCATGTCTTTGGTTTGGTTATGATTAGTTTGTAGAATGGGATATAGTTTGCTAAATCTAACTAAAATGGATGTGAACATCTTCTCAGTAATGAGTGCGTAGCTGCAAATAATATACATTAGTTTTGTGATCACACAAATTCTGGATAAATATGTTTAGTTTTTATAAAGCATTACTATCTTTTTTTACAAGTAAAGCATAAGATTTATTACCGAGAATTGTTAGGCAAATCGCCCATTACAATAACAGCGATATTCGCTGGGATATCTGATTCCCACACATTCATGAAACCAGGTGCGCAAGATGCACCTATTTTAGCCAACTCATGAGCAACACCATTCACTTCCCGCTTGCAACTAATGATGGAGCATTTGGAGAACCGGTTACCGCATTGATACTTCAGGTCCTCGATTATAGCAGCCGCAGGTGACAAATCAATTTCCGTAATTCATCGCGTACATCAACAGTTGTGCATCGGTCTCAAATACAACTCTGATCGCCCCCAGGCTTGAAGCCAGGTTTATTGCAGCTTCCAGCGCCTTTAGCTCTGCCATGAAACAATCCTGTATACCATAAGAACATCCGGCTGCAGCAGAAATGACTTGTCCATCACCATCACGTGCTACGACTCCCTAGCCTCCCTGACGATCTCCTGTTTTGTACGCTCCATCAACATTGAACTTGAGTAGATCAGCTTCCGGTGGTTCCTATTTACCAGGTGAGCAGATGGCTCTTTGTTGGACGGGTTTGCAGAATTGCAGGCTGCCAGCTGCTAGACAGCGAGCACGGTGTGCAACTTCAGATGCCGCCAACCTTCCCTGCCCTCATGCACATTATTTCTCTAATTCCACCAGTTCCACCACAGCAATGATCTCCACACGCTTGGGCTCATTAATTCTCCATAACTCATCTAGGATCTCATGCAATCCGTCACATTGAATCAAGTTTTGTCTGATGTCCAACATATTCAGCTCCTTCCACACCTCCTTCACTTCTTTGCATTTGAGAAATAGATGACATCCATCCTCATTGGACCTTTGGCACAACAAGCAGCGTGTGTCTTCTAACACCATTCCTCTTCGGGTCAGATTAGCACGAACAGCTAGTGAATTATGAGCTATTCTCCATGCAAACATCCGGAATTTGTTCGGGCATGGCAGCTGCCATAATCGCAGCCAGCGTTTATCACCATTGCCCCCCAGCGCCTCCGGGATACTTGGTATCGTAAATCATTACTATCTTATGTAGCCAGCAAGTAGCAACTGTACCTTCAAATAATCAAGCTTGGCAATTATCTCCAAGCAATCTGTAGTATCTACATGAGAGAAAAGTCAAAAACCACAATTTAGTAGTTCAGATAAATCAATTTACGGGTTACAAACAACACAATTTTCACAACATGGAGATCTTCCAAACGAAATCTTGCACATAAATACCTGTCGCATTTTATAAGAACAAAACTGAAAAGACAACTATATCTTTGAAGGAAGCAACACATTTACAAAAGGAATTTGCATGTATACATGATTTTGTCTAAGAATATCTCCATAGACCCTGTAAACCAGATCTTCAGACAATAAAACTACTACAAGAACAGTGGATGAATCATTTTGGCACTTTATTGTACAAGGTCGAAAACACTGTACCATCATTTCAAGTTTGAACCTCCTAGTGACATTTCCTTCAGTTGCAAACAACATGATACTTCATATTTTCCAAATGTAACTTTTTTTGCAGAGAAATTTTCAAAATTAACCAAGCTGAAACAACCAAGCCCAGCAGCTAGATGACCGTAATCACGTTTACTGATGCTCCCTCAAATAGGATAAGTATCAAAAGAACAGAATGTAAATATACACTCTTCTTAAATTTAAAAGGTGCTGACCCGTAAACTATCCTTGACAATTATCAGTGTCACATAATAGCAAGCCTAGCTTCAAAGTAAGGAATGTATATCATGATAAGATAATAATATGCTCACATTCTGAAACTTAGCACACACAATCAACTGATGAGAAAATAAGATAACACAACCTTACCTCACAGGTGAAGATATCCAGATTTGTCTGTTTCGTGCTTTGCTTGTTTACAACATGTCTCCCTAAATCCAGTGGCGGAGCTAGAGCAAACTCAATCAGGGTGCACTAACATGTAATATGTGCTGATTTAGCTCACCAGGGTGCACTAATCATGGATTACAGGGGTGCACAGAGTGATTTTTTGGCTAATTTCAATGTAAAAAAAAAAGCTACCCGGGTGCCTGTGCACCCGGCTGGTTGCATGCAGCTCCGCCGGTGCCTAAATCTCCTAGCCTCAAAGTTAAAATTTGATTCTTAAATTCAGGAAAATGAACAAAATAATATCAGTGATGCAATGCGCGAAAGGATGCAAAAGAGAGAGCACATTTCCTGGGTTGGAAAATCTCCTAGCCTTGAAAAATTCATGAGTTGGAAAATGAGGATGATGAGACAGTACTATTCAACCCAGTAAACTTGGTGGCTTCTTCATGTAAAGAGAGAGCACATTTCCTGGGTAGATTGCTGCCTGCATGAAACATTTTGGATATGAGTTGTTCTCTTCTAGCAGTTGTAATTTCGAATTTATAATGAAGAAACTTATATGTGGTGTTCATGTAGAATCTATACCTTGATGACACTCACTCCATAATTCTTCTCACGAATTCCTCTGGTAGCTCTCGCCGAGGCATATAAGAGAACAGGAATACGTTTTGCCTCCTTTCCTCAGACCATGGTAATGCCTAAAAGGGAGGAGGGCAGCAGTGCACTCAGAAATTGGGAACACTTTGACCAGAGAGTTTAGTCTATTGGCTCGGCCGAACCGACATCAAATGAAAGAGAGGAAGGCTGCCAAGTACATCCATCCATGTGGAATCACATCCGAAATTGCAATTTCAGTTTCTATGCACGAACTTTAAATTCACAAAATAACTACTGTTGCCCAATAGATGTAGGAACAATACCGTTTTCTTGTACCACTGCTTAGTGAGGAATATGAATTAGGAGTGCATCACCAGGAACAAATCCGCAGGTGACGGCGCAGCCACGAACGCCACAATGTTGAGGACGCCGCGGATTTGTTAGGTCTAGTGCACGGTCTCGCCCAGGGTGGGCAGATCGCTGCACGTCGCGTACACGCGGTTGTTCGAGAACATCTCCGCCGTGGACACGCGCGCCGGCGCCGCGACCACCGCCACCACCACCACAAACTCGAACAGCACAAGAGCCCGCACGACGGATCAACATGGTTGTTGCTGCAGACACCCTGCCCTCGGAGGACGGCGAATCTCTGGGCGGGAGGACTTAACGGGGGTTCTGGCCAAGATAGCGCGATGGGGGATGGTTGTGCAGCAGGCCGAGATCGAGATCGAACCGGACTCGACGACGGCCTCTTGGCGCTCGGCGGATCTAGGGAAGCGAGCTTCGCCGTGGTCCTCGACGCAGAGGCTTTTAGATAGGAACGAAATCTTTCTTTTAGATAGGAGAGATAATTTGCCTTCACTGCATTGATTTTTTTTTTTTTTGATAATATACTTGTATTCAAACGGAGAGAAACAAAGTACAGAGCCAAAACAAGCAAAGAAAAAAACAGAGAGGAAACAAGAACAGCAGAGCTGGCACAATCCATCTTCAACCTCGAGGTCACCAGGCGCGCAATCCCTCCACCGTCGAAGACGCCGAAGAAACCAGCCGCCCGGAACACCCACCATGGGAGCAGAAGAACTCCAAGCCCGAAGGCGTTGAAGAGCCGCAGTATCCACCAGCTCCGTAGAGCTGGATCTGAAGACGAAGAAGCAGCATCGGCCGGGGCACTCCCCAAGCTCAAACTGCCCCAGATCTGGGGCCAGCGCCACTCCACCTCACCGGAGATGGCCAGATCTTCCACCTGCACACCACGAGCCCGCACAGCCGCCGTCTTGAATCCCCTCCGCCGGCCTCCTGTACACTCGCCACCAACCTGCCATCGCCGCCGGAGATAGCAACGGCAGAGAGGTGACTCACCCGCAGCCCGGCAGCGCCGTCGAAGACGACGCCGAAAAGGGGGAGCCGCAGAGCACCAAAAGGCCGACGCCGACGACCCCACCACGCCAGCGCCGCCCCCGAGCCCCATATCTACACGCCGGAACGCAGATCCAGGGATTCCCCACCCTCCCGCCGCCGAAGCGGCCGGCGGAGGGTGAGGAATCCCGCAGATACGCCGGCGGCCGCCGGGAGAAACCGAGTCGCCTCCGATTCGCCTCTGTGCACTGTAGAGATAGGGAGGTTCCAGAAAAAAGAGCGAGTGTAGAGTGTCCTTTGCATTGAACTTTTTATAAAGATAGACACTGCGTTGAACTTTTTTTTTCAAAGACTAGCAATGTGCCCGTGCGTTGCAACGGGAGCACAAATGTTCTAGTAGTTTCACACTAATTGTGTTAAACATGTGAATTTAGGATATTTTTTTACAAAACAGTAGAACTCTGCTGCTTATTTTTATATTGATTTTATGAAAAGGAGTACAAAGTAATGCATAAAAAATAAATCAACTAACTACACAAAGGAAAGCATTCTAAGGGACTCTGTAGTCCTGTACCCAAACCTTGAAGCCAGCTAAACGTTGGCTATTCGCCCTGAGAACTGCCCAATCCAATTCTTCCTTAAACTTCTTCTGGCAACGGAATAGGTTAGCTCTGATACCTTTGAAGATATGATCATTTCTCGTAGTGCAGATTGCCCAAAGTGCCAAGATGAACACTTCCATAAAGCAAGGCTGCTGAAACGCGAGCCTGAAAGACCGGAGCATATTATGAATTTAGGATTATCATGCACATCAAACACTAATTGCGTTGTACATGTAATTTCAGGATTATCATGCACATCAAACATCATTACATAGGGCAGGGCCAAACATTATTTCCAATCAAGTGTATTTTTTAACACAAAAGTACAATGACTTCCACAAAACCACCATTCCAAAGCACACAAACCTGCCCTTCTAGAACTAATAGTGTGCAACTACCATTTCAAAGCACACATCAGATTTTTTGAAACTTATTTCCCATCCTAACTATAATAGGTAGACACATTACATGCGAAAAAAGAATCATGCATGCACTCAGTAGATTGTATTAGCCGTTGCTTATGCAGCTCCTCCACCTTCTGCTAAAGCTTTTGTGATACCTCTATTTTCGTAGTCCTTGTTCATTGTCTTGACTGGTGCCAGACAAAATCCTTTTGTGCAACCAATGCAGAAACTTCCTTATCCTTCTCTGAGAGCAGGTTCTTATATGTTCTCTTTAACTCCCTTGTCTCAGCTCTCCAATTTCATCCATTGTCCTCATGCTCCGTTGTTCTCTCGCTATGCTCAGCAAAATTTTCAACTTCCTCTATTTTTAACTAAAATTAAGGATAAAAAAGAGCAGGCACAGAACAATAGTAAATGAGATGGACAAGTTGTACTTCATGCTTGTGAGGACCGAGTGATCCAACTGATGTTGGTAAATACCTTCAGTCTAACATTTTCTGCAGCCAAAGCTGGTGCGCAAGTTTTGAAATCTTCCAAGTCCTCAGTTTGGTGTTCTACATTGGACGAAAAACAATGATATCACTGGACATAGCAACATAAATTCCTAGAACCGGATGCTCCTTTCTAATGTTATCATCATTCTGCAAAATGCGCTTCTAAATGGGAAGCATAACATTAGGTGACATTTCAGGCCGGTAACAATCGCTAGGAATCACAACCGTTAATCACAACTATATACAATCGCTAGGAATCACAGTGTTTTTTTTTTGCAGAATTTTTTTTTTAGAAAAAAACTTCACGTTCTCCAAAATTATATACATGAAATATATGCGCGCCAACGAGTAGGTTCCATTCCCGTGATCAGTTTCGAGTTTGATCGACTCTACCTTCTTAATTTATGATCCAGATTCACACAAACAGTCGGCGAGTTTTTTCAAATTCGTCGCGCTCGGTCACCCGTTTGAATTTTTCTTTCACGGGTAGATGGATATCACCCTTCCAAGCAACTTTCGTGTTTTAACCTTCTTATTTTGACGGACATATAAATGTGCACTTTGCTCGCCGCTTTTTCGCAGTAAAATTTTCCAAAAAAACATAAATTGGCTCTCCGGAATAAAAAAAAATTGCATCAAAAGTCCCCGCGTGCCGCTTTTTTCGAAAAAGTCCTCGCGTTTCCTACAAAATGTGAATCGGCCGCCCGGAATAAAACTGCGCGGTTCTTTTGCACAAAGGTCGTTGCGTTCTCCACATATTACAAACTAATTTTATTAACATCATCACCAAATAACTTTAGTAACATTATTTTTAATAGAATATATATTTCATATTGGACCTAATGACACACATTTTTTAAAACGCTCCTTACCTTTTCAACATTTTAGAAGTTTCTACTTTTTTTCTCTCTACTCATAAATCATAATTTTCATCAATTTTCTTTTCCATAAAAATGACAGAACAACCAACAAAATATGAATTAACAGTATGTTTTAAACTTTTTATTTCAACAGACATACATATATATTTCTCTTCAAACTTCAAATTCGTTGCATTTTAGACCGTGCAAAAAAAGACAAATTCTGACAGATTTCAAAAAAATTCATTAATCTTCAAGATTAGTTAACCAAAGAAAAATGATATTTTTTAACGATACCAAACAATGATTTTCACCAGGCAAATTAACCTAAAGGGCGCGGCATGCGCCGCGTCAGGTTACCTAGTAAATGTGAATGGACTGACGAACCGTGGACACAACAGAAAATATCATTGTTGGAATACTGGCTTAGTGTCCAATGATGCAACACGTATGGTTTGTTTATGACCTCACTGTATGAGGTAACAACTGAACATAATAAGATTTTACTGCAACAATACGAGTAACTATTAGCTTAATCATTATTCAAATATTAAACGAAGGATTATCCAGATTTTACGCACTACATATTGTCCAAGTATGTAACAAAAGGAGAGCTCGCACACATATACTAAACAAGATAAGCTAATTGAAGTCACTGTACTCAGAACTGAAAAATATCTCCTGAATCATAATAGGTTTTAGCTCTTGCTCTTGAGCAAAACACTCCGTTCTAAAAGGATGACCACTTTAGATTATGGTCTGAAATATAACACGTATGGTTTGTTTATGCACTCATTGTATGAGTGAACATTTAAACATAATCAATTTTTGCTGCAACAATACGAGTAATTATTTAGCTTAATCAATATTACAGATTTCAGCGAAAGATTACTTAGATTTTAGGCAGTATATAATGTCCAAGTATTGGAACAAAAAGAGAGCCCGCGCACTAAACAAGACAAGCTAATTGAAGCCACTGTACTCAGAACTGAAAATATTTCCTGAATCATAATAGCTTTAGCTTTTGCTTTTGAGAAAAACACACAGGGGTTCTGAATGATGAACGCATAACTGCATGAAATCTGTGGCATATGATAATGTTGAACTCTTGCTCACCTAAACAAAAACCAGGACAGATGTCTAAATAGAGTGTACACATGAGTTAAAAAGGACATAAATCTGGATATAATGAATTGATTACTGCATGAGATCCAGTCACAGTTGAATTGTGTGCAATAAAATAGCTTGATAGTACTATATCCTGAGTAGATGATCGTTGGAGATAAATATTGCTTACAGTTAGACACGACCTTCTCTTATAGACGAGCAATGCTTCTTGTGGAGTTTCATTTGTTCTAGAATTTTCTCTCCCTTGCTTGAAAGTAAATCCTTCTTCGCACAGATGTTTTATATCCAACTTCCATTCGGTAGAAAACGCTCAAGTTGTAAGTGATGGAAACGACCACGGAATTTACAACAAGATAATTTCTGAAAAAAATAGTCATGGGACACGAAACACTATTATGGCCACGAGCTAATACTTTGATATGGAACAACTGAATATGAACGCATCAAAGAAAATTTAAACCTATGAAGCAGCATGTGTTATATCTCCAACAATAAAATAGCTTGATAGTACTATATTCTGAGTAGATGATCGTTGGAGATAAAGATTGCTTACAGTTAGACAGGACCTTCTCTTATAGACGAGCAATGCTTACTATTGTGGAGTTTCATATGTTCTAAATTTTTCTCACCCTTGTTTGAAAGTAAATCCATCTTCGCACAGATGTTTTATCCGACTTCAAGTTGTAAGTGATGGAAACCAGCACTGAATTTACTTGTCATGAGCTATGTGCTCATATGTGAAGTCAAAGGAGCACTATCTCACGGTCTGCATTGGCTTTGATATTCTGGTCTCCAGTTGATCCATTAATTGAAGTACTGAATGTAAGAACCATAATATCATCATCCGTCCATCTGGCATCTATCGATTTGTATTGTTTCTGGCCTTGATCGAGCATAGGGGAACTTTGAGTGTAGCCTAAATTGAAGTCCATGGGTATTTGGTGAAACCCATTCGAATGAAAATATCACCAGACATATACAAAGTACAAATAGAGCCATCGGATTCCCTGGATCCAAGAGTAGCCAACATGTTTTACGATGTCAAGTAATTCAACTTATATCAAATTATCAAGTAATACTGCAATAGTACATAACATAAAATGCAAAATTTGAAATGCTTGTAATTAGGACAGCAACAATATATGCGTAAGAAGCATCAATTTGAGGATACAATGCTCGCTGAACTGCTGAGTTGGGGTCGGCTGTCCTGAAATTAGTGCCCAAGCTTTTTTATGCAAGTTATATTGGATTAGAACTATGAGAAAGCTATTTCAGATGACGCCCCGATTTCCAAGTGCAGAATTCAATGCTGCATTCTGCTTTTCTAACAGACTCCACAAAATATTAGAAGGAAAAAAACAGAATACAAGCAGACTGGGGTAAAATCTCGATCTTGTCCTCAAAGTTCTTTGGTGCACTGCCTAATCCGAATAATCCACAAGATAATTTCTGAAAAAAATTGTCATGGGATACGAAACACCATTATGGCCACGAGCTAATACTTTGATATGGAACAACTGAATATGAACGCATCAAAGAAATTTTAAACCTATGAAGCATCATGTGTTCTACCTCCAAGAATAAAAGATCAAGAATATCATACCATACCACCAGTCCACCACCGAACATGTCCCTGGCATGGAGAAGATTGGATTGCCTCGCCCTCTTCTTGCATCTCGTAGGACAATGCGAGGGCTCAGCGGGTGGCGGCCGAGGTCGAGTACGCCGATGAGGCGAGGTGCGGCGGCGTCTCGATTTCCAGTGCCCGGCCGCGGCGGCGGTGCGCGGAGAATCTGTAGCGTTGGTGACGGAGCTCCGCACCGTCGACCTCAACCCGTGCGCCAGCGGCAGCTCCATCCCAAGTCGAGCCACTGGCATGAGCTCGTCGCAGGCGGGCGCGTGGGCACAGGGCACGTTAATGGTGACCTCGAGCCGGCGGCCATGCCCCAGGGCGGAAGCTAGTTATGTCGCTGCACGATAGAGGAAGGGATCATGTAGATTTTGAGGCAGAGGACGAAACGGACGAGCGAAACTAATGCGCGCTGATTGAGCGTTAATTATAATTACTGATGATTACTTGCTGCCAGATGGAGCTACGACGGATACAGAGGGTTGGACGAAAATCGGAGGGTGAGAGGCAGAATGTGGAACCAAATTATCTTTACTATTAATTAAATGGGAGTTGGTGATGGTGTAACCCGGCAGAAAATTCTGCCTCCCGATTCTGCCTTCCCAGACCATTGAAACCATCAGGAGCGTCCACTCGCCTCTCTTCATAATATTATCCGTTGGATCTTTGTGGATGTGAATATTACGCGGATTGCCACCGCCAAGTTACCGAAGCGGTACGCATGACTTATCCTGTTGTCAACAAGGATTTTTTCCGCGTCGTCTCCTCGTCACCGGTTTTTTAGCAGTAATTAATTGCCTAATCAGCCTTAATTACACGACCAATCAATCACCCTCTCAATCAGCATTAATGACACGCCTAATCCATCGCCCCCCGATTGACCCTCTTCCTGGGGACCTCGCCAGCGACCGAAGCAGCCTGTGACGGCCATGCAGGTACGAGCAAGGCGGTACGACGGTGGCCCTCGGTGCCGCCCCCGGCCGGGGGGAGAAGCCCACCCTCCTCCCTCAGTTGCTGCGCCACCTCTCCATCCTCCGCGTCTCGAGTTCACGGACGACCTCTCGCGCATGCTGTGCTATGCTTCTCCCTCTTCACGCTGAGATTCAAGCACGAGCAGACACTCCCGGTGATGGGGATCGTCGTGCTCTCGGCCAGAATGCGCTGGGGAAGAGCAGGGAAGCAGCACCCATGCGTGGCCTTTATAGCCTGGCTATGTCAGATCCGATGGCCAATGAGTCGTCATCCATGGCGCCGTCACCGGCCATGGAGCCGTCAAGGTCCACCTCACGCTCCAGGAATAGAGGTAAGCGACGAGACCCATCAGAACCTCAGTCTCTCGTGTTCGACTGGATTTTTGTCACATAGTAAATTTGTAAGTGACGGTATTTTTGCAGTTCAGTTTTGTCGGACTATCACTGTTAGTTCAGTTATAAGTACGAGACCTATCAGAACCATCAAGTTAGTTCAGTATTGTCACATAGTTACACAATTGTCTTCAGTTTTATGTACGAGATCAATTCCCCTGGTCTTGCTTACTCTATTTAACTAGAGAACAACACTATCTATATGAAAATATCCTTAAACTCAGGTCAAGTGCGGAAAGGACAGTGATGGTTAAGCGTGCTGGACTAATTGTATATCACGTGATTAAAATCAAGGTTAGTGCTCTGTGTCTATCTCCACTCTTTTACAGATCTTTGTCTCTAGATCTCTTGCCACAGTAAGTATACTATACATCTCGTATTATGTTAGTGCCACGCTGGTAGCCTGGTACGAAGGTTTGTTGTGCTACAGAATTTTTCTGAAGAACAAAGCCAAAAAGATGCTATGGATTTATCCGGAGCTCAGGTTCCATAGCTTTCTAACGTCTGGCTTCCTTATTTTTTCTAACTCAACTTCATGTTACTGCTTTCTGTTGCTTCCAGTTCAGCTGTGCACACTTCCAGCTGATTTTTGTGTTGATTTGTTTCAGATGAGCTGTTATTGAATAGCTTGTAGAAGATGATAGTTTAGAGCCTTCAAGCACTCAAAGGGCGTCATCTACTGGGCATACAGCTTCACAACCACAGGAAAGAGCAGGAAGCTCAAGACAACCTGAGTCTTCAGAAAGCTTAAGAAATGATCCTACTATCAGGTAATATAGCCCTTTGCTTCTGGTCTATGTTTATTTTTATTTGACTGCATGCCTATAGCCTGCATATTCAGAGTCGATGCTCTTTGAAACCAATTGGGCATAGAAACTTGGTCCAATTCAAGAATGATTTAATTTTTGGTTACGCAAAACTTGACGGTTAATGAATAAACGAGGATCAAATATAAATACTGGAAGTGAACCACTGTGCTTTGGAAGATCCTATACAAAATTTGAAACCAATTGGGCATAGAAACAGCAGTCCTAAGGTTAACTAAGTGGTATATACCTTAACAAGAACAAGACGACAGAATGATGGTTGTATGGGAAGACCAAACACACGATTTAGGACTATAGAAATGCTAAAGTTTTCGGAGCAATCCACCAAAATGAATTTGTAACGATCTCAAATGTACATGTCAGGTCTCTCTCTCTGGGCTAACCGGTGTAGGAGTTCAAATAGAAAACACCGACCTGTGGTATCAATTCCTCGCTTCACGCCGCGCGTGAATCTGTAAACCTGCTGATGCGTATATATATTCAGGTGGGGAGCCTTTCTCCCCACGGTGAACTTTCAAAAACAACAAAAGTGTTGAGGTTCGGTGATGACGGTCGTGAAGACGACTCTGTTCTGCAGACCTTGCATTTGAGTACCTGTAGAGGAGAATGTGTTGCATGAGGGGATCGACTCTGATTATTATGTCTGGCTTGTAAATCTTCAATCCAGCCTCAACCTTCCTTCACCCATAAACACGAAAACATTCAAAAAAAAAGTCCATGTAGTCTCTTCATGTAAAGACAAAGTCTGGATCACTGAACGTAGATTGCCGGCCAACTTCTAAATGATACCAGCAGTATGATGTAACTATTTCACGATTGTTTGACCTTGTAGTGTAATCAGATCATTTACGGTAGTACCGTATGATATTGTCAACATACAGAAGTACCGAGTTAAGCTGATTTTTAAACTGCTAATTGGTACACAAGGTTAGTGGTTTAAAGTATGGAAAACAATAATCCAGGAAATAAGCAGTTTGCATATTCCATAGTGTCATTGTGGTCTATAATAAGTGGTCATGATCCATAAACAATAAGGCAGGATAGACTAGCAATTTTGGCTGGTTTCAACCACTCAAATGGTGCTCATTTGATGGCAGCAGTGCAATGCAATCATTTTAGTCACACCAGCACAGAGTGGGCGTTTTGATGGGTTCATGCTTACAAACTGAATTTCTTGACATGCTACCATGTCCAATTCTATGCGGCCTGAACAAATCCAACATGGCTGAATATATGACCCTGGTACAGGTTTATTTAGAAATTTTCAAAGCAAATTACTATGCATTACATGACAACGAATTTAGCACAAATATTTGTTTCCAAAAAATGTCTGCAAAATTGCATTGGGAATTAGTCCATTAGCGTTCCATTTTTTAGAGGACCGATATAATAATAATTTGATTACGAACTCACTTTCTTGGATTCCAGAACTCACTTTCTTGGATTCCATTAGTACTACCGTAACATATAGATAGAAAGATAATGTTCTGGATCGATTAATTTGTGTTCACTATTGACAGGATCCATCTATGCAATTTTTTTTTGGATAGCATGAATGTGATATTAGCATGGTGGGCCTCCTTAGTTTTTTTAAAGCTCCTCCTTACGTTCAAAGGTAAGAATATTCCAATGTTAGTTTGTGGTACAGTTTTTAATGATAATTGGTGCATAGTACGCCTTGGATGACATTATTTGAGTGAAATACCAGTTAATGTATGTTTTTGTTTTATGCCTGACATATTATCTGGCATACTAGATTTGGTCAATTGGATAATGGTAGTTTATTAGATGTTAGTAGATGCATACGTAGGACTGGACTCTATCCTTACAGTACTTAATTAAAAAATCAGAATCTTAGCATTATTTTAGTTGCGCTACTAAAGGAACATTTGTTCGATGCTACACTTATATCATACATAGTGCCTCTAACCGAACGTTTCGCATATGGATTCATCTGTGGAATTTCTTAGCTATTGCTTATGGTGCCAAGTAAATTGGATCAACAATTAGTTGTTGTTGTGTGTATATTGACCATGCCTTATTTTCTAGAGTTCCTTTGGGCCACAGTCAGTACAACATCAATTTAGTTTTGCAAATGATTGCCTTATTGGATGTCATTTTTATATCCTAAATAATTTTCAGGAATTGTGAACAACATGAGCATGTGCACCAGAGGGTAGAGCCAGAGGGACAGTCTACAGTTAGAGACATAACAGAGAAGACATTGTTTGGAGTAAGAGAAACCCACCATGTGCATTAGGGCGATCTGAGAGATTAATCCCTCCGATTCCATATTACAATATGTTTTAGTTATTTCGAAAACAGATGTATATAGACAAATTTTAGAGTGTAGATTCACTAATTTTGCTCCGAATGTATTCCGTATTGAATCTCTATTAAGATAGTATTTAATAAGGAAGGGAGTAGAAAACACAATTTTATCGCAATGTCCTTTGAGCTAGAGTGCGTGCCGTTGTGTAGTAAAACGATCTTTCAGTTGGTGTACTTGTGTGTGCTTTCTTTTCCATGGCTGTGCAAGGTATTTAGCTGTAAGAGATGATTGTCGAGTTGGCATGGGGAAGAAACGAAAAGCAGAAGATGGTGCCATAGTTAATGTAATTGTAATACGTAATCGTAATTATTGTGTTGGCATAATAAAGTAGAAAAATAAGTATTTCTTCATCTCTAAGAGCATATGTAAAAAAATTATACCCCGTTGCAACGCACGGGCAATTAACTAGTTCTTTTAGATAGGAGAGAAGAGATAGACGCTGGGTTGAACTTGGTATAGAACGCTTCTATCGACTGACAGGTTGGGCCACTACCTCGGCTGCGACTTGCGTCTCGTGTGTGATACCATTCTGCCAATCTGGGCCCACTGTCATACACGCAGCACCAATGCTCCCTCCCTTCATTGGATCGAGTTCCCATTGGACGGCTCGATTACTCGTACCCAGCGATCCAACGGCCGCGCGACACCTTCCCCTGCCTCCAACCTCTACATAAGCCCAGCACCCGGCTCATCCCCGCAAAACCTAGATCCCCAGCGCCGCCACCTCCCTCCCTCCTCGCTCGAATCCCTAGCCAGCGGCTTCCTCTCCTCCCCCGCCGCCACCAACAGCCATGGCGACCGAGCTCGCGTACGCGCCACCGATGAAGGCCGGCAAGGAGGGGTTCCAGGGCACGCAGGAGGTCCAGCACAGGATCAGAATCACCCTCTCCTCCAAGAGCGTCAAGAACCTCGAGAAGGGTAGCCGCCCCCGTCCATTTGTAGATCTTCCTCGTGAACTTTGATCTGATGTTTGTTCGTGTTTCGCGGTGGTTGTGGACAGTTTGCTCCGATCTGGTGAAGGGGGCCAAGGACAAGAGCCTGAGGGTGAAGGGACCCGTGAGGATGCCCACCAAGGTGCTCAACATCACCACCAGGAAGTCCCCCTGTGGAGAAGGTGATCTCTCTTGCTTCTCCCGTATCGCTGCCCTGTTAATTGCCGTGATGTAACATGTCTAGATACATCCACTTTTTGACAAATTAAAGTCATCTATTTTGGAACGGAGGGAGTAGAAGATATGAGTTAATTGCCGTGATGATGGTGTGCTGAGCAGATGATGTGAAACATTTAGACCACTGAGATCTTAATTGGTCTTTGATGTCTCTAAAATCGAGCTTTTTAAAACTGATGCTTAGCATGCCAATGCAGAATTGTCCTGTTCTTGTGTACCTTGAGATGTTTGAGGTAGATTTGTCAGTTTGGCATGATATTTAGTAAAATGGAGTGTGCATGGGTAATCGTTTTGTTTGTCAGCTGAGCACATGATGTTATAAGGAGATGCTACTGAGATGTTACATCATTGAAGTATCTTAAACCGAGCTTTTTAAAACTGATGCTTTGTTTTATCTAATGCAAGTAGTTTAGTTATGTCAGCGGGTTGATTTGCAGTTTCTTTAGTCATCTTACTAGGTGCTGAACTGTGTGAATAGTTTTTGGTATTGTCAAGCACATTAAATCTTAGTAAGGATCCAAAGCTTGAACGCTATTCAACATGTGTCAGTTGTATTTCGTACATGTTATTTTCATTTGGGGAACCTGTTTAGGACATTGGTGTTTTATGATGGGCTAATCAGATGATGCTAAACCAAGTTATTCCTGAGATTTTCTGTGAGGAATTACAAATCGAGATTTTTAAAACCCTGCGTAATGTTTCATGTTTTCTCCCTTCTAGTATGCAATGCAAGTAACTTGCATTGAAGTGTAATCTTGGATTTTTAGAATCCAACTTGTACGAACTAATAGGTTTGCTTGTCATAGTCAGTTGACATATAATTTAGACCAGAAAAGTTTTGGGCATAGATATAAGCTGAGCAAATGATGATTCCATATGATTATGCTGATACATTTGATGTTATATAATCGAGCTTTTTAAAACTGATGCTCAGCTTGTCACACCACTGTTTGCAATCTTTAGCTTGTTTGTTGTGGTTGTCCCAGCACTAAAGTCATGTTGCTTTGGTAATCAGGTACCAACACCTGGGATCGGTTTGAGATGCGGGTGCACAAGAGGGTGATTGACCTCGTCAGCTCCCCAGACGTTGTGAAGCAGATCACCTCGATCACCATTGAGCCCGGTGTTGAGGTTGAAGTGACCATCACCGACCAGTAGTTATGCTACCCAGCATTGTTATGTTTTTACAAAGGTGGAGAGACACCAGTGAACAAGATGTTTTTAAACTTTGTAGTATGAGACTGGTTTTTGTAATGACCTAGTTCTGTGCCTCGTGATTTTTAGTCCCTATCGTAAAAGTTATCATCATCAATTTTCATCTTTCTGGTGTGGATCTGATTGGAAGTTTATATACATGGCTTGCTATTCATCTATGTTGTTTTGGTAGTGTTTCTGCAGTATCTTCTCCTGGACCTGTATTGTTTATTCCTGTGTGCAAAGGTTTGATGTTTACTTAATGCGCTTGTTTAAGAATTGCCTTTGCACCATCACCGACCAGTCGTTATGCTACCCAGCTTTGTTATGTTTTACAAAGGTGTAGAGACACCAGTGAACAATATGTTTTTGAACTTTGTAGTATGAGACTGGTTTTTGTTTGATCTAGTTCTTTGCCTCGTGATTCGTAGTCCCTATTGTCCAAGTTATCATCATCTATATTCATCGTTCTGGTGTGGGTCTGATTGGAAGTTTATATACATGGCTTGCTATTCATCTGGTAGTGTTTCTGCTGTATCTTCTCCTGGATGTGTATTGTTTCTTCGTGTTCGCAAAAGTTTGACGTTTTCTTTAATGCGCGTCTTGTTTAAGATCTCCTTTGCTAGCAACGTGAAACATAGGAAAGAGTTACCGAAAAAATTCATGGTGTTCTATCGGTGTTGAAACAAATTCGAGAATATGTTCCACTGCTATGAATAGTGGCCAATTCCCTGCTGTAGAATGTAGGCCCTGGTGCCTCGTTCTTCTTCGTTGCCGTCCCTTCTCTCTGTCTCATACCACACGCGGCTCCTTTTCCCTCCATCTCCTGCAGCAACCACCCCAAGTTCTGTGAAGTTCTCCGTGACGAGGAACTGAGCTCATCGGCAGATGCTGCATCCACGGCAACATGGGATGATGTGAGCGCCAAGCGGGCTGATGCTGCAAGGGAGGACTCGCTGGGAAGGCGGTGCTTGGGTGCTGCAAACGTCAACATCCAAATTTGCATCTTACAAACCCTCTGAACTCTGATCTTATAATATTTCACCCTTCCAATATTAGCTTCCAAAGCCGACAGTACAATTCTTCATCCCTCTATAATATACATGTTTCCTGCTATGACCTACAAATTTATTTAAGGTTCCTAAGTCACAATTATTATAATGCTTTAATATATTATCAAGAATATTTAGGACACGTTACAAATGTACAAATGTGCTACCATCTACTCACTGATACATGGCGTCGTATCTTGTGCATCCGGTGCGTTTGTGTATCCCTGCATCCGAAGACCTTCAGCCAACCGATCTAAATCGTGCGTCCCAACTCGATCTCACACGATTTTGCACTAAACCGCCCCGTGCAGACCTTCCATTGTGCAAATTACCCCCTAAACAGGTCCAATCCTCTCTCTTATCCCTAAACAACACGAGGGTAACCTTTGAGGACAGCGTGCCGAGGTCAGCCACAGGCAAGATATTCTAGAGAGAGCTCATTGCTAAAGTCAGAGCGCCCAAGCTGTGGCGAACCTGCTTCTATTCTGTTACAGAGCAATTCTCGCTTGCTAAATTTCAAAGATTTCACAATTGTAATCATCTTAGTTGAGGTTTACAAGTTAGCTAGCTTTAGCTTTTGTGCCCCGTGTGTGATGAATGTCAGCCTGAACATTGTACAAAAATTTGTATTGTTTCAAAAACCATTGTTCGGCAAAAAGTATCAGAGTGTGTGCTGTAATATGTATACAAGGAATGCAAAGAGTGAGTATTATTAATGGATAATGGTTGTGCATCTATCTGTACAAAGGATGCATATGTGCCGGTTGACCTGGATCGTGCGACTGGGTACTGCTGTACACTAAGACTACAGTTTCCAGTGAAGCTTAAAGAGGATGTGAAGGCAGTATAATTGAATTATTGTCCTCTCACATATCACCTCATGTTCAAAGAAGTAAAGATATATTCATTTGAACTAGAATAACAAAAATGCAAGCTCTAATTTACTCACCACTAAGACAAACAGTTGGACAAAATAAAAATTCAGATCCATTACACAAAGACATTTTTAACACCGAATAAAATAGTACTCTTGATAAGCTCAGATTTTTCTTTCATCATGTTGTGTGCATGTGTAGTGGCAGAGTATAAATCAGCATTCTTTAATTTTAGCTACCACTCAACTCAAACTGAACATGCTATGTCTAAACATTCTCATAATTAAAGCTTTCCTGGAGCAATGCATGCTTTAAACCCAAACTGAACAATATAAGTCGAAAAAGAGAACTTTATTCATGAATAGAAAGAATGTGTTTACAACCAGCAGCTACAATAGCATGAACCATTTCACTAAGCCAAGTCATTCCTGATCTTGATCACTTGAACTTTAGGAAGTACATACAACCAATGCACCCATCTTCAGCTCACAGGCCAAACTGGGCAAGTTTGTGTGCCAAGTCGTAGCTGTTGGTTTGCAAAGCATGCACCAAAGTCTGTAGTCAGACTAAAAAATCACACGATGCAGACCAAGAGCAGATGCACCTTCAGTCGCTGCTGCACAAGGTTCAGTCTCCGCTAGCAGAGCATTGCGCAGATGTTGTATCTTCCCTGCTGCTGTCGCTATGAAGTTGCCTGAATCGGAGCGAGCGATCAATCCCCAAGCATCAGACTTCGTGCTAGCATCAAAATTGACATTGACAAAATTCAGCGCTTTCCTGGACCAGTTTGTCATTTGCTTAATTGTACTGCTACACACAGCAGGAATCTTTGAGACACCACTGAAACACATTCGGACTTGTTAATTGTCCTAATCTCCTGGAAGAGGTCGATGGCTTCTTGGTTGGGACGCGGAGGTAGCCATCCTGATCTGTGTCGTGGAGGATCCAGCGCATCCATCGGCAGCAGCTCGCCGCCGTCGGCCGCGATGGCGCCGAGGCTCTTCCGCTCCTTGCGCCGAGGCTCTTCCGCAAGGCTCTTCCGTTCCTAGCGCCAGAGGGTCTTCCGGACCATGTATGAGGCGGCGCCGGCCTTGAAGTCTCTCGGCGCGAAGGAACTATGAGGAGAGGAGGACGACGGCCGTGTCTTCGTTGACCTTGCTCGGCGGGGAAGCCATGTTCTTGATCTGGTTGTACGGGAGCACGAGGTGGGGTGTCGTGGATTAGAGTTAGGGGGGTTTCATAAACATTGGTTAAGCTTAGAAGCGGGCATGTAATTGCAAATTTTCTGGCAAGTCCACGCGAGGCACACGATTTTGATCGATCGACCGGAAACGTTTCGGATGCACGGATGCACCAAACAACCGGATTCACAGGATACGGCGCCCTGGTGCATATCTTTGCTGCATAGCATATATTAACAATGATGCAAGCACTAAAGATTGCAATTTTGCAATGATCAGATGCATTTGCGAGAACTAGCTGTGTTCCAGCATCTGGATTTATTCTTATTTTTTTTTGAGAACATTCAGAAATAATTCAGTGTGTAATACAACACATTTTACCTCACACCATGCCATGCTACGAAACTAATATTACAGACTCACACATCATCTCGCGAGAAGACCAAAAGAGTAAAAAAATCCTCTGACCGTTGGACAGGCTACAAAAATACATACGCGGTACGCTGCAGATTTCCAGGCTAGTTCTTCACGAAAGTGCTTAGTACGTCGAAGTAGTTGGGGAAGGTCTTGCGGGTGCACCCAGGGTCTCTGATCGTGACAGGCACCTCGGCGCAGGCGGCCAAGGAGAAGGCCATCGCCATCCGGTGGTCATCATAGGTGTCGATCGCCGTGACGTTCAGCTTCTCTGGTGGTGTGATGATGCAGTAGTCCGGGCCTTCCTCTACCGTTGCTCCAAGCTGGCACATGATACACAAAAGGTGAGATTAAGCCCTGGGGATGCAACAAGAAGCTGAAATATAACAACAGGAGACAGGTGTCCTACCTTCGTCAACTCCGTCCGAATCGCAACCATTCTCTCGGTTTCCTTCACTCTCCAGGAGGCAACTGCAGAAGAGAATGGACCAAGTGTCAGGACCAAAATATGCGATGTAGCTGAAGCCATCCAAAAGAAATCAACAGCAACTCATAAGAGGGTTACTACACAAAGACTATAGAAAGTTTACCATCTCTGATAGCAGTTGGACCATCGGCAAAGAGGGCAACAACAGCAAGAGTCATAGCAACATCAGGCATTTTGTTCATGTTGACATCAACAGCTTTTAGGTGTTTCCTTCCAAAGGGCTGACGTGGTGGACCAGTAACAGTTACACTAGTGTCAGTCCATGTAACCTTCGCTCCCATCATTTCAAGCACCTCAGCAAATTTCACATCACCCTGCAATATTAAGCATCGTCAGCGAGAATGACAGCAGAAGAAAATGCACTTACATTACTGTAGTTATATAGATTCATAAATGAATGTCCACTTAAAGCTTGTTTGGTTGATAACAGTGTATCTTTCATTATGTTATACTGTACTGCAAGTATGCTTTAACCAAATGGTAAAAATGGATGGTGTTATTCTACCTGCAAACTGGTGGTGCCGCAACCTTGGACAGTCACAGTCCCTCCAGTGATTGCAGCGCCGGCCAAGAAATAGCTCGCACTTGAGGCATCGCCTTCGACATAGGCATTTCCAGGGGACCTGTCGATTGTCAATTCCAAAGAAAGGGAGGGCTTGTTTAGGAAATGAATACTTCAACGTTCATTTAGTTGGAGCTAAAGTTTCGAGTACATAAGAGAAGTAGGTTCAGTAAAAGCAGGGCAAAACATACATAAGGGCCAAAAGAAGCAAAATCAAGAACCATCTGCAAAACAGATGCTTGTTGCCAAACAGCTGCTGTTAAGCTGCCGACATTCTTCAGCCGACTTTTAAGATGGATGATACTTCTGGTGTGACCAATTTGATGCACCAGAAACATTAACCGTGCCAATGCATTGTAAGTAGCGGAGTCGATTCCCTAGGCACTGATTTCCTAGATTCATAGCTACTAACATTATGGTCATATCCACATAAATAAAGTTACTTGAGCAGCCTAACAGTATGGTCATATCCAGATAAATAAAGTTACTTGAGCAGTGAATAGTTCTTTACAATGTTCTATTCCCTAGTTTATCCATAATTCAAATGTGAAAAATGTTTGGACAAACCGAAAGTGGAATCCTTTTTAGTACTCCACTACTAGAAGAAATAAAACAGTTAAAAGCTTATTGGAGCAAGTAGAACAATTCAAAATCTTACTTGTACTTCTGTCCTCCTTTAATGTAGAATCTGTCCCAGCTATCAGAATGCTCTGCCGTCACGCCAAAACGCTCCATCAATCTCAATGTCATTTCAACGTAAGGTACAGATATTAGTTTATCAATGATTTCAATCTCGACATCTCCAAGAGCCAAAGGAGCAGCCATCAGCAAGGAACTCAAGTATTGACTGCTGATGGAACCAGACAGCTTGACCTGTGGAATGCAATTCAATGTTAAGTGCTAATCTATGATATGCCATGTCATCTAAGAGCAAAACAACCAGCATATCTGTTGACTTTAAATTTATCGTGCGTTTGCATTGACAGTACAAATCTTGGTAATAATGTTTTCTAAAAAGAATGGAAATGTGTCTACAAAATCGCATAACATGCAAGTTCATGAGGCTAACCTTGCCACCAGGTAGCCCTCCAATGCCGTTGATACGAACAGGTGGGCAGTTAGTGCCAAGGAAACAATCAACGTCAGCACCGAGTTGTTTCAAACCAACAACTAAGTCACCAATGGGTCGCTCCCTCATTCTTGGTACTCCATCAAGCACATATCTGAAATTCAGAAAAGCGACACCATCAATCTCAAAATTATTCCTGTAGATTCAATACTTATTTCCACAAGGATAAAAAAACATACGTTGCATTTCCACCAGCAGCTACTACAGCTGCTGTCAGTGGCCGCATTGCAGTTCCAGCGTTCCCCAAAAAGAGTTGTACTTCCTCTTTGGCATCCTTTTCAATCGGGAACCTGCCGCCACAGCCAACAACTACAGCTCTTTTTGCAACTTTATCTGCTTCCACGGAGAGCCCGAGAGCATCCAGGGCCTCGAGCATGTAGTGGACATCCTCGCTGTTCAACAGGTTATCAACCACCGTTGTTCCCTGATGAGCAAAAGTGAGCTTAGGATCAGCTAGAGATGACAGGCGAAGTGTAAACCATTTAAATTTCTGACCTTACTGTACAGGGCAATAGGGCATGCTGCACTATAATATTCGCACGAGTGGGAAACTGAATATACCCTGAAGGATCCTAGATTTAGTACCTTATAGCTCGTGAAAACCTTTTGTGATCATGCTGTTTAAGAGAATCTGAATGTTGAAGCTGTATCATTTTGAATGCACGTACATGAATACTAGGATCATAATAAAGCCACTGACTGACATGGCAGGATCACCTGCTTATAATACTAGTATCATTTAACCTCATATATCATATATCATCTTGATGCAACTAAAAGCTACATAATTCTAATGATTTGACAAACGAACATAGGAATTGGCTACAGAGCAGACTAACTTTGAACTAAATCCTACGGTTAGATCGTTTATGGATAAAAAATTCTTATGATCTCGCGAGCACCTAGCATGACAAGGTACAGCTCGGCTCCTAAACCCCCTAAAATCCCAATTCACCCAAAAAGGAAGGGGAGGAGCCTTTCTCTGATTGCTCGCTTACCTCGGACAAGGCGGAGAGGAGGAGGATCCGGTTGGACAGCGACTTGGACCCGGGCAGCTGCACGGCGCCGGAGATCTCCCGGATGGGCTGCAGCACGATCTCCTCCGCGCCGGCCGGCGCCGCGGGGGCCGCCACGGACGTCGCGAGCACCGCCCCGCCGCGCCCCCGCAACCGCATCCCGCGAGCCGGGCGGGCCGGCATCCGGAGGCGGCGCGAGAAGGCGGAGGAGGCCGGGGCGGCGGCGGCGCGGTCGAGCGACACCACTGCCGCCGCGTTGGACGACGCAATGGTCGCCGTCATCGCCATTGACGATGCCGTTGTGGCGACGACGGGGTTGGTGGGAGGGAGGAGAGCGTGGGGGACGCCGGGATAGCGCGGGTTGGTTGGGTTGGTGGGGGTGAACGAGAGGGAGGAAGGAGGAAGAAATAGGAGGAAGGTCGGGTCAGTCGAGGTGGTGGTAAGTAGGAGCCGCTGACATGCCACCAACCCCCGCCATGTGTGTAGTTGTGCGTGGACTGCCTATGCTCAACAGGTTTGCACTTTGCACACGGTGGATGCACTTCGATCTGCGAATCTTCAAAAAAAAAAAAAATCAACATCCATGTTTTGCATAGGGGCAGGTCTAAATTTGACCTACTTTTAGAGAACAAAAAAAAATGAGTTAAATAGAGCTTGCTCATTTCATACTACTGTACAAGCTTAGTTGAGCTAGGTCTAGATCGGTCAAGCCCGACTGGTTTACACCTCTGATTGTGAATTTGTGATGGATTACGACAATTTAATTTCTCAATTGCTTTTGTCAATATTAGAATTTGGCGTACTTCTGCCTCCACTTTTCACTCCGGACCGCAAAATAAGTTTTGCACGTCACACGTCAACAAAAGCAACCTAAGCCGAATTGTAATTGTGGAGAAAGATCAATGAAATGTCAAAATAAATATTAGAAACTCTTACAAAAATAACTCACGCAGACAAGTTGAACTCCTCGTTAGGCTCCAAGCAATGGACGCATCTTCGGTGGTGTGTTTCACATCTGTTTCTTTTGCTATTGGTTGGTCCAAGCATATCAAGAAATCAAAATGGCATGTACTCTATTGCTCGTGAGTCGTGTTCTTATACCATTACAGATCGCCTCGTGCATCATCTCCCACTATAGGCTGCAATGGTTTTCTAGCGTGCCCTCGACATTCATACATCTGTGAAATACTTCGAATTACTGGATATTTGAACCACATGTTTCGTTCTTTTTGTGCCACTACCTCACCCTTAAAGTACTTCAATGTTTTTCGTGGTTGGAATTTGTCTCATCCCGTCGTGCTAGGAGAATGCGCATCAATGATGTTGTTTCGTGGTTCGTCTCGTCTATTGACCATCACTGCTTTGCTAGCGCTTCGTATGCATGTTTCTCCCGCATAGAAGGTACCCCACTCCCTTCACCCCCATCGTTGTCCTCTACTTCGCCACCCCCTTGTGTGGCCACAAATCAAGAAGTTGAGCAAACTCTTTTAAATCTTACAATGAAATCATTTGAAGGACTATTCATTGAGGCACATGTGTGATATGGAAGAATGTGATTATCCCTATAAAGTACCTTGGGTACTATCCAATCCACGTTTAAAAACATCAAGTTGATGATTTAATTTACATTCGTCAATGTTGGACTAAATGTAACCACATTGTTCATTTATCTCGTTTAAGTTCCTTCTGACACTAATATTCAATGGTATTGATACTAAACATACATACAAAAATTCAAAAAAAATACAGTCTCAAAATATTGTTTTCATTAATATAAACATGATTCATGTAGCGGGAGCTTCGATTTTTGCGTTATAATATTTTCGAATAATGTTTGATTCTACATAATCAAAAGTTTCAAATAACCGTCCTGACAAATAAACACTACCCATCTTTATGCACGTACAATATTTTAAAAATATTCTTAAGTTTTAAATAATGTTTTGATTTTTACATAAAAGGATCTCGGCCACATTCTGACGTTTTCACGCTATCTGTTGTTGGATGTATGCCCAAAAGGCAATGTATTTATACATCTTATTCATTAATTATGTTTCGTGTTAACTATGCTATAACTGCTATGATTTATGAATACGTGATTCAGGAGAAAGCTCATACACACGTGTAGAAAACATGAACAATAAAATATACCCTAGTCTTATCTACAGACTAATTTGTTGAATGCTTGATGATCATACTTTCATGGTCATGGACACTGTATATGTCAGCATCAGTGAGTGGCATATTGTTAAAGAACAATATTTTCAACAATATGCCTGGGTAGACCCAAGTTTTGATATGCTAAGAGATTCCGTTTGTTTTGTCCTTAGCTTATCTCAGAAAGATTATTATACGACATGTTCTTGAACCATGAGGTTATTAGGGTTGTGTACACTAGAAGAATTACTTTGGTGCTGTCAACCATCACTGCCGTTACTGGGTGATCATAACATTAGTTACTGTGTAGTTGCGAAGGTGTACATAATCTTAATATTCTGAGATGAGAGATTACTCCTGTCAAAAGAGAGATTCACCCTAGGCCCACTCGATATGAGAGGTATCCATTATGTTCTGCAGACAATGCATGGTGAAGTTACACTGTGTGGGATATCGTAATATGGGAATGAGTAAAGAGAACTTGCCAGTTAACGAGATAGACAAAGATGTAGTGAATCAGGAAAGATTCATGGCAACATCGATGGATCTATATCTCAGGTAAAGTTTTGGTATCGCGAGTAATGGGAATGATGTATTAATAATCAACGGGTTCAACAGAGTGTATTCGCATAACGGTAGCAATTATTCAGGTTGTCCACGAACCTGACTCTGGCCGGTGATTAGATGAGCACATCAAATTATAGCTACACGTTATCGAACCTGTAGGGTGGACACGCTTAAACTAGGATTGATTAGTTGTGTATATTGGTTGGACTGGAACATAGTGAGAAAGTATCATCGGAATGGTATCTGCGTGATAGATATATGTATATATATCAGAGAGATTATAAAGGCAGACATTGGATGTCTCGGATTGATAGAAGTTACTATCATTGTCGGATTTATTCCGAGGGTGTTTATGTAGATGGTTTTATTTATCCAGAGTATTTTGTCTGCGGGCATTGGGTGTCCCGGATGATGTAAAAGTGTTTTATATGATAAATAATTAATTCCGGAAATATTCTGTAAAAGGAAATATTCAAATAAAAATTAATTAGACAAAATATTATTTAATATTAATTTATTTAATTGATAAATAATTATTGGAAAAATATTAAAAATTAAAAGGCCAATAAAAGGTGGCTGCTACATGGGCCTTAGGGGCCACATAGCAGCCGCACCACCACTAGGTGGTGGTGGGCCGAAGCCGTGCGCGGGGGGGGGGGGGGGGGGGTGGGGATTAGTGGGACGAAAGGCCCATGGGGGGGGGGGGGGGGCGACCGGCGGCAGCGACCAAGGGCCGGCCGGCCTAGGTCGGTACGGCCAAGCAGGTCCCACCCCTAGGTCGGTGCGGCGGTGGGCTCCACCCGGGGCGGTGCAAGGAAAGGAGGGGGAGGCGAGTTGGAGTTGCATTGGACTCCAACACCCTCTCCCAAACTGAATTGGGGTTGGGGTCTTTCCCCTTCCCAAGTCCCTCCACCCTTTGGCCATCTATATAAACCCCCACCCCTCCTATCTGGAGACACACAAGTTTAGATCTCTTCTAGTTGGATTAGAGGAACCTCAAGTTTAGAAGATCCTCTCCGATTAGACTAGATCTAATCTCTCTCTTTCTCCTTCTCATGTGTTGAGATCTCCACCTTCATATATGCTAGTAGTGCTTCAAGCTTGGACGGTGAAGCCATGCTGAACCTTTCCGGCGTACGCGTGCGTGCTCTCAGGGGTGAGACGTCTGACCCTCACTCTGTTGGACCAAGGAGATCAAGCAAGGAGAAGACATGCGAAATCTCTCTACCAGGCTTGGTTGAGAGAATCGGCGACAAACTACATCGTCTATATCATCGACATCGGCGACGGGCTACATCGACTACGTCATCAACACTTCTTCCGCGACTTCGGTGTTGGTAATGTATTCCATCTAGATCTTCGGATCTTCGTATTCGCATGTATCTTCATAGTATAGATCTTGGGATGTTGCGTAGCATGATAGACAGAAAGTTTATATTTCCGTTGTGCAACCCAGCATCTGCGCTAGCTTGTTATTCTACTAGCAAAGATCTTCCATTTTTACTACCACATTAGATATGTCATACTCTTGGTACGGTCAAGGTGAAGTATTGCAGATTTTTCTAAGTTCGTATAGTTATTATTTAACTATTAAGTGCATGTGTCCACATGACATTGAGGTGAAATCAAGGCCACATCTTGTGTGTAAGTTGGACAATGCCTTGTATGGTCTAAACAAGCATTGAGAGCATGGTACTCACAATTGAGCATGAAGTTACAGAAGTTTGGTTTTGTTCCATCAAAAGCTAATATTTCTTATTCTTCTATCATAAAGTGAAGTCAACTATACATGTACATATCTATGTCAATGATATAATTGTTGCTAGCTCCTCTCAAGGCGCAAATTCTTCATGATTTGAAGGTGGATTTTGCACTCAAATATCATGGAATTTTCTAGGCATGGAAGTACATAAGGTACAAGAGGGAATTCTTTTGACCCGAGAGAAGTATACCTCGGATATACTCAAACAACTGGTAAGATGAGTTGTAAACCATAAAATACTCATCAACTTTTGAAAAAATGTCAAAGTTTAAAGGTGAGCCATTGAGCCCTAAAGATTCTACAAACTATGGATCCATGGTTGGAGCTTTACACTATTAACTTTGACAAGGCCTAATATTGCTTTTATCTATTAACAAAGTATGTCAATATTTTTATTCTCCTACTACCTCACATTGGACAACAATCAAGAGTATCCTAATATACATTAAGGGTACATTTGGTGTAAGATTGATATTAAGCAGGCGCACATCTATACTTATTAGTACCTTTTTCTGATGCAGATTGGACAGACCCAAATGCTAGAAAATCAACAAGAGGATTTGTAGTGTTTCTTGGTTCTAACCTAATATCATGGAGTGCACATAAACAACCCATTAAGTATAGAACAAGCACTGAATCTGAATATAAGGCAATGTAAAATACCATGGCCAAGGTAATGTGCATGGGTTCATACTCTTTTAGAGAAATTAGGTGTTTCACATCCTAATTAAGTCAATGGTTTTATGGTGTGGTAACATTGGTGGAATGGTGGTACATACATTTCTCCAAATCCAGTATTTCAAGTAAGACCAAGCACGTAGAAATATCTTCTTTTTTTTTGTAGAAAGAGTGGCACAAAACTTACTTGACACTCAGTTCATACCAACATTAGATGCTGATGGTTTTACAGAAGCTCTTAACAATCATCAGTTGATAGCATTCATAAACATAACTTAAAGAAGTTTGGAATGAAGAGGAATGCTAGAGATTTTAGTTAGCATCTGAGTTATCCTTTATATGTTTCCTTGTATGACAAGATGTATAACCGAAATCTGTTTGTATAGAGATTTGGTAGGTTGATAAGTACATGCAAATATTGTAAGTTTGTAACAGACCTTCATGTATTCTCCTCCCGATGACATTGGTTAGTAGGCATATAAACACACTAGGGCGCCTAAACTGGGCACGACGCATCCACCCATTTTTCTTTGACATGAAACTGGGGGCAAAACCCCATGAAACACCCTCCACCCATTGCCGTGTCACTCAAGCATAACCATGTCGGCTGAATATAACATTAGCAACATTGGATATGGTGGGATTTTTAAAGTCAACGAGAACAAAAAAGAGACTAAAGTAAGAGAAAAAACAGCTAACTTGTTAACATATGGCCTCTAATTAGTTGCATGTCTCTTAGCCTCGCTTTCTTAGAGCAAAAATTGGGTTTAAAGATAAGAACAAAGCAACTCATACGAATGCTCGAGTTTCCTTGAATGTTATCCCTACTCCAACACTACATAATCCCACCACTTGAATTTTGGCTAGATAGCGCAAGAGGTAATAACAAGCAATCTTTCAGTGTGGGGGATGGGTTAGCGAGGAAGCCACGCCGTTAGCATTCACAGACCCGTAGCGCCATGCAAGGTTGATGAATTATACATGGCATGCCCAACTGGTGACTGTGGTAGAGGTTAATGGTCTGATTTTCTTGCACTCATCTACTGGCTTTGACATAGAGTAATCCTGATGCCTCTCAAGCCTACACAACTCGCTAGATAAGACACAGTCGCTACTTCTTGAATATATGGACGATCTTCGTCTGTCATCACTGAAGAACTTCAATGAGAATAGCAATGTTAGTATGTATCCTACGTGACGGGTGTGTCCGACCTTGAAAGCGTCCCTGAACCGGTCTCAAAAGTTGGGAACGGACACAAGGTGCCGTAAATACAATGGGGTGTCGACGGGGGCTGTTTTTAAGCTCCGGACTCTATTGATCCATAGGGACCTTGCAAGCTGCGGGTGGAGACGCTCTAAGAGCTAAAAGCTACTCTCTTCGATCAGAAATGATTGGGCTAAATTTGTTTAAATACGAATTTATCTACATGTATTTTAGTTTTAGTTTATAGATAAATCCATATTTAGACAAATTTGTGCCAACCATTTTCGATCGGAAGTTGTATGTCATTTTTAAACACCCGAGAGCATCCACATCTCCGTTTGTTTAGGTATGAGGGTCCCATGGAAACCGATCTCCAGTGGAAACCTGGAAACTCGCAGATGTGCCGTTGGATCTAAAACATGTGCTGCGGATCTGTCTCGTACTTGTACCGCAGGTTTTGCGAAAAAGCGCCCGCGTCGCCCATTGTATTTTTGCACAAAGCTCCTTCTAGTCATCTCGAAATACTTCACATCCAAAAATGTGCCACCGCAAACATATGGTTAGGTTTCCCTAGGAGCGGCGGCGGCGGCGCACACAAAGGCGACTCGCCGAACCACCAAGCTGATGCGAGGGGACGCCCCGTTTTAATTCCATGTGGCTTCGACGTCTCCTCGGCTTGGTCGTCGTCGCGTGTTCTGGCCAGCCATGACGACGACGTCAACGAGACACCGGCTCCAACGCGCAACAGCGCAAGCCTCGTCGTCGCGTGCTCCGGTCATGTCCAACGACGAGCCGCTCCTCCAGACCTCCACCGCGCAAGGATCCGTCACGGCCTCTCGCTGAGAGGTGTTGCCTCAAAAGCGTGATCCTATGTCAGTACACTGTACATAACAGAGTCATCTGAGCTCAAGAACTGCAAGTTCATGTTGGACGATCGCTACTCCCTGAATTTTACAATTTGCAGTGGTCACTCGATGCTCCAAAATTGAACAAGTGTGCTGACCTAGTGTTATTACGTTGCTTGAGTGATATACTGAATACTTGTGATTGATTTTTACTGAATAAATTTTCCATTCGCATCAGATGAAGCTGCAATTTTGTCAGGTTGGGCATATTGATATGTGAAAAATTAAATTTGTGTACTGAATATACTGAACATTTTTTGACGACACATATGTGCAAGTTCGGTCAGATCGTCAATTGTAGCTGCCCTGTACACACTGAACCACTCCGGCCGGTGCACTTCCACGCCCTCCAGTACACAATCCAAAGGACAGACCTGCAAGCGACACAAGGGATTCGAAATAAACAAGGCGGTGGTGGACGCGCAGCCGCCGGAGCTCTGGCCGGTGTCTGTGGTGTAGATGGCGTGACGCCCGAGGGCGGTGCAGCGCGGCGGGAACTCCGGCCGGCGGCGGCAAACTTGCAGCTCAGAGGTGAACAAGAGGGGAACGAATGGTACAGGTCCTTGGTTTGTACAGAGAGAAGGCACGAGGTGTAATCTGCAAAGAAACAAACACGGTGGCGGGCGCTTATTTGCAAAACGTATGGTACAGATTCGAGACTGATCCATAGCACACGTTTTAGATCCAACAGCGCATATAGGAGTTTCCAGGTTTCCACTGGACATCAGTTTTCATGGGATACTTTCTCGGTATGAGGGTCAGTCTCATGACTTAAAAAGTGTAGGGCCAGGTACTTTGTACGGTCCATCTATGAACTTATCGACGTGCGACATCGCCATTGGCTTAAGGCAACGCTACCAGAGACGAAATGAATCCAGCACCACCATCGGTGCAGAGCCAACCACCAAGCATCTTTTTTTTTTAACAAAGAAGGACCCGAAGGGTCCAGTGCTGCAATTAAGCGGTGGGATTACATCTTACAAAGAGGACCTCAGAAGAAAAGCAAATTACAGCTAAGTCCTCAGCTTTTATAAAAGGACCTACAAAAGTGAAGCAACAGCAATCCAGTCCTTCTCCACCGCGAACGAAGAAGCGCTCGACATCACGGCCATCGGCGACGTCGCCGGGGACGATACCACTTGGCGGCGGGCTGACGAGGAGCGCCGTGACGGAGACGCAGAAGGGCCTCCCTGATGGCACACCGGCCTGGAGGTTGCAGAAGCTGCAGTGCATCAGGCACCACAGCGCGGAGCGGCCCCGAAAGCCATTGATAACCTCGGCAGATCTTGGCCTCGGTTGATGAACTCCGAGAAGAACAGCAGCACCCTGCCGTGCAGAACGAAGAGGAGCCTCGCACCCTCGATCTCCAACTCCATCACCTCAATGGCTGAGGAAGAATCGCCGGCCCGCCGCCACCATCTCCTCCACACATCAGCAAATCTCCAGAAACAGATCTGGAGAGCAAATGCAGAGCTTATTGACACAGGATCTTTGGCCTGCACCAACCGCCGCCTCCGTCTCCCACCTCAGGAGCGCAAGAACGGCGGGGACCGCCACCTCCGACCAGCAGCTCGCAAGCGGCCGGAGCACCCGACACGGCATGTCGCCAAACACCAGCATACGCCGAAACCTAGACTAAACCTACTCTACTGCTGTACAGGGAGGGTCCCTCACCGCACCACAACGCCGGCGAGTGCCGGAGATGGGAGGGGAGGGGCCTGCCGGCCCGACGCGGAAGAAACGAGGAGGAGCGGTGGGGAGAGGAGAGCGGTGGGGGAGAAAGAAAGTTAGTCGGCTTACCTGGTTTTACCACCAAGCATCTGATACGTAGCAACTCGGTCGCGGCGGTGGTTGGTATGCGCCGCCGCCACCAATCCCCGGCCCCGGGAGTCAGGCGACGACTTGCCTGGGAACACGTACAGCAAGACAAGACAACGTTCGGTTTCAAGTCTTCAGGTTTTGAACACTGTGTGTATCAGATACACCGGACTGTCCGTCAGCCATTGTTCTGATGCCAATTCTGATAAAGTTTTCTCAAATCGACGCCGGATTTCGAGACTGTCTGCCGCGTGCACATACTCTTTGCGAAAACCTTTGGAACTTTGGATTGGGTCGTTGTTTTGGGGACGATGGCCAATTCTTCAAATAGGGAAATCATCTTCCCTCCCGGAAATGTCTGGGCATGAGGGCATCCGACTCGGACCATCCGAGTGATCTTTGCTTTGGCGAATCTTCCTCTCTAATGTCCGTATATGCTCCAGTGCTCTGTTCCATGCGCACGTGGTTTGTGCAGCAAGCTCAGCTATATCGTAGCAGTCCTCCCTTTTCTGTCACATAAAATGCATATAAATCTATATACTGAAACGCGTCTACATACGTATAGAGGGACCCCATAGGCCCAATGGCTATTGAATCAGAAAATTTGGCCACGATCGCACCCTCATATGTCCGGCCCGACCTAACTTTTGCCACACCCCTGAGCGGGCTCAAAACTTGGTGGCAGCCTGGGGTGCCAGACAACGTATGCAGTTTCACACAGGCGGGGCAGGCCTGTCATCCGCACACCGGCCACGTCGGCTGTAACGGCGAACCAGCTTTCCCGTCTTCCCAGGCGGCACAGCGAGGCCAGCACGGCGAAAACATGTCGCCGTCATTTACTACGCCGTGTCACCTCCCAACCCACCCGCGCCACCGTTCCCCGTCTACCTTTTTTCGCCCAGTTCGCCGACTATAAGAAGACCCGCTGTGCTGATGCTTCTAGCCGTGCTCTCCCATCTCGCTTTCGACAATGCCACACCGCCTAGCCACCTCCTAAGCCACCACTACCAAGGCTGCGTGCCGCCGTTTCCTGACAGGCGACCCAACTCCTCCGTCATCTGACGACGAGCACAACAGGAAGGGCGAGGAGGTTGAGCCGATGGAGGGCAGCCGGAGGACGAGGAGGAGGGAGAGGAGGGGGGTGCAAACAGAGGAGGAGGCGCACCGTTGTGGCCGGAGCAGGTCGCCACGTAAAACTCCTTCCTTACCGCGCACACAGACGAGGTGCACCGACAGCTGAGGGCAGTCCTCACGGACGCGAATGCCGCTGCCGAGGCTCGCACCATGACTCAGTCGCGCGAGGGCGTGCGATGGAGTAGAATGCCCACTCCCTCATGGAAGCAGAGCGGCAGTCCCACTAGCAGGTTAACGCCTAGAGGGCCACGGCCTATATCATCGCTCGCAAGGCTGTTCCGGGCGCTCACCACGCTGGGTGGAAGACATGTTCTGCCTGACACACAAAGAAGCGTACCTGGAGAGGAGAAGCCGGGAGGCCGAGTTGATAGAGATGGAGGAGTTCGGGGCGACAATGTAGAGGGAGAGGGTGGCGTAGGAGGCGGCGGAGGAGGAGCGGTATCTCCGCATAGCGCAGAGCGAGGGCCGCCAGGCGAGACATGTGCGTGGGCTCGTGCACAACAGCGGTAGAGGCGCACCGGATGGCGGTGCTAGCCAGGGTGGAGAGGCCGGTGGGTATGCTCTCAGGTTCCTGTCGCCCTTCACGTTCCGTACGCACTTCTTCTTCTTCTTCTTCTTCTTCTTCTTCTTCTTCTTCTGGAAGCAACGTTATGGGTGTGGAGTCTGAGCGATTGATTTTGGTACATGTGTGTTGTTATTGTGTACCACGCGTCATTTTATTCAAGTTAAATTTATTTTGACATTAAAAGGACAATGGCGTTAAATTTCGATGCTTGTATGATCGAGTCCTTTTTGGAAAACAGTAGATTTGGTATCAAACTTTCGACCTCCCACACAATACCTTAAGATACATACTAAGCACCTGTCCAAATTTTTTAGATTGATACGAGCGCTTATTATATATTAACAAGTTGGTTGTTTTCGGGAAAAAGATGTTGAACAACTTGCTAATATTTTATGAACCATTTGATCGAATATTTGACAGCGGCTACTCAAAAGGAACATCTTTTGTCAGTGAGTCATCCACTCGGGCCACTCTGATTAAGTTAATGCAGATCCGTCGATGTCAGTATTGAATTGACCTAGGTGCACCGTATTTGTGTCTTCAGCACACGCAACTTGCATGAAAAGAGGAACACTACGTAGTGCCGTCACCGTCTTCTTTCTTTTTTGTAATCACTAGCATGGTGGCCCTCGCAAATGCGAGGGCATTATCTTTTATGAATTGAATATGTTTTAGACAATTCATTAATACTTTTATTTTTGTCCATTTTTTATAATTGTTACATACAACTTATTATAGTAATGTACTCCCGCGCTTCTAAATATAAGATGTTTTAGCTTTTTCTAGATTCATATGTATGTAGACACCTTTTAGTGCGTATGTTAACTCTTTTTTTTGAACCAGGAAACCGTAGGGGTTTACCCCTACGGTGTGAATTTTAGTGTGTATGTCAACTCATTTCAGACTATATCTAGACAACATTTAAAATAGGTAAAATATCTTATATTTAGAAACAGAGGGATTACTATATACCTATCACAGTTACATCCATCATTATGATGCCATACTTGGCATTTAATTTATTTATTTATAATACACAAATAACTTATTTGAGGTTGTCTATTTGTTTTTTTTATCATAGAGCCTAATTGAACATCTTGATCTACAAGTCATCCATGGATGTTAAATGGATAGGACTTTTTTGTGAACTTTCTCACAAAAGTGTTTATATATTTGAAACTTATATTATGTCAGTTTTTTACGATAGATGCTACTACGAAAAATGTGAATATATAATAAAAAATGTTCCTAAAAACTTGACCAACACATATATTACCATAATAGTTGAAATAAACATTCCAAATATTTATTATGGTTGATCATAAAGGATCTAAATATGAAAACGATACATGAATTTTAACTTTCTTTAGTAAGAAACACATGTCGCTTTCTAATTGAACCCCCAAATTGATTTGTTTTATTTGACATGTGGCCCCACCCCATTAATAGCCTAATCTTGTTGTCCCTTTATATCAGGTCTCTAATTGCTTATAGTCCATCTAAGGCTAGTTCCATAATCCATCGTGACACTGTCTCTTAGCAATCCACATTATACTTTTTTATACATGGCGCATAATTAAAAAGGAGAAATAATGAAATGGTTTATTATATTAAATAGATATGATCTCGTAGGTAATGATCTATGCACACGTCATAGTTTGAAATGTGTATATGATTTTTATTCATAGTGCTACAAAATTTTATAATGACTCAAAAAAGATAGAGCATGCATTCTTAAGAATATAAACTACTTTTGGAATCCTGCAGGAAAATTAATCTTGCATATCAGCTAAGCAAGAAGCAAGAAAAATGTAAGAGAAACCTCAATATGGCTAATTGTGCATTTAATTTTTGTGTGAAATATTATCCAAAGAGTAATGTCTGATGTGTATTGCATAACAAATTCTAATTAAAAATATTTCAAAATAAAAATATACATTATTAGACGTGCTTATATAAGATGCGGTAAGCTGCAAGATAAGAAATAGACCAACTATTCAAGGCAATCCTAGATAAAAACGAATAGTAGTTGGTCGAGTAAACAACTAAACATAGTAGGAAAAATTCACCTAAATGTTACCGATAGCAGAAGAAATTGGACATAGGTCGGAGTACAGACCGATACAGATACACATATAACATTACATCATCATTGTTTAAAAAAGGTATTTCTATAAATAATTAATTTGAAGAATAAATTTCTAAATCTAATGGTCTACCAACGCGCTAAGTTTCTCACATACGCAAAATCTAAAATAATTATGGATTCAACATTCATTGTAAAGCTTCTACACCACTTATTTCAGTATCGAAAATCTCCCGCATAAAAGTTCCAAAGTAGGTTAGGTAATTTATCTAGCCATTCACCTATTAGTCATGTCATACAATGTCCTAATAATTCGAGAATGAAACTTCAAATCTACTGCAAAACAACACAAAATTATATCGACAATGTCCTAATAATTCGAGAATGAAACTTTAAATCTACTGCAAAACAACACAAAAATATATCGAAGCTCCGCTACTCACGTCTAAGAAAATCAAAAGCTAATTCTGGATTATCTAGTGATTGTTCAGTATCCACACAAATTATGTCTGTATCTGAAATTTCTTCTCACACAAAAGCTAAATTTGGTCATAAAAGCTAAAATTAATATTTAGCAAAACTTTCGGATGTATTAAGCTCACCACTTCAAGCATGAAGCAAATACTTCCTCCGTTCCTCAATGTAAGATGTTTTAGTCTTTTTTCACATGCACATGCACACACATGTATGTAGACACGTTTATGTGCATATGTTCATTCTTTTTAGTATGAATTTAGACATGTATGTGTACACCAAAACATCTTACATTGTGAAACATAGGGAGTATTAGCAAAAAGCAATGTTTTCTTGCATGGACCTGATGGTACAGATTCGAGGCACTCGCGTGCATGCATGGCTGCGTCCGCATGCTGCTTCCGCTGTGCACATGCACCAGCAGTACAGCACCCGCATGTTGCCTCAGCTGGAACGCACCGCCTCCAAAAGAATTTACACCGGGCGTGGTTAGCGAGTCTCTCTCGTATCTCAGCGCAACATGCCCGCGTTTTTTTCTTTTTTGACATGATGATGCACGCGTTTGTTGGTACCGGTTGTTTTGAGAAGTATTGCACCCGGCCGCCCAGACTTTGTAGATGGATTCATACAATGCAACGCTCCGATCTCTAGTTAAATCGTGACCATAAGTTGCGGAGCCAACTACCGGCCCGACATCAGCAAGTTAATCTTTCAAAAAATTGCTTTCGAGGCTATATGTATCGTGTCAACCGGACCTACACAATTACGTTAATTAATAATCTTACATTAAATCCTAACCGCTGGTTTTAAATCCAACTCTCTAAACTAATTTTAATGATGTGGCTTAACGTGGTGTCTCTATTTATAACTCATTTTACTTTTAGTATATAATAGATTCTTGCCACAACAAAACATACTCGAAGACTTTATTTTGCATACTTTTAAGTTATCAAAATAAGCAAAACATCCTAGTAGATCAGCGAGGAAAAGAGATAATCTATCCTTTAAAACTACCTTGAAAATTATCTAATGAATACTCTTAAACTTTTTTATTTATAGGATAATGACATACTTTTTTTCCATCTGGATCTTTGCATTCTTATCTAATGACCCATGAGAGAGGAACATAAGCGACAAAGGCTATATAATTTCGGATGTGCGATCTGCATGTCTCAGGTTAGAAGGTGGCCGACCGCGAAGTTGCGGAGCCTGTACTTGTATCCTATAAGTGCAGTTTCACATATGTTTCTTTTCATCCGGGCTAATTTCCATATCCTCGTAAGAGTGAGGATAATATGGGTTACACCACCTGAATTTGTCGCCATAAAATAACTCCCGGTGACTTCCAAGCCTAAGCAACTCATATATGAATATAACACCCAATTTCTATTCTTTGATACTCAGTACAACACACAAACTCATGTCGGTCTCTCTTAGTCGTTGCTAGAGGAATTGAACCGAGAGGGGCACAAAGAGAGCGATATTTATCGGTTGTGAATTGGTACGTGAAGGTGTCCCGCTGGCCCACACCGCATGCTTGCGTGTGCTTTCACTATAGTACACGCGGTACCTTTCTCTTAACAATTTTGATTGCAATCTTCACCTTTATGCACAGTAAAACTATATATTTTCGGGTCATAGGATCTCATCGGTAGAACGCCTCCCAGCCAAAACTCGGTCGATTTGGAAAGCCAGACCAAATTAACACTAGATTATTGATATAAACACTGAAGTACAACGATTTTTTTTCTTTTCATTTTAGACTCATCTCGAGGGTCCGTCTTTTATCCCCAATGGAGACATCCTTCTCTAGGACAAACAATTTTATACTTATAGTGGACTTCTCTACAATGGCTGATCCTCTTTTATGAATTCTACTTGCTAGCAATGTTGGGGATATCGCTTATCGGGAAATATCGGTTGACCTAAGATAAGGGGTAAATCGGCCAGTTTATCGGCATATCGGTCGATTTATCGGCCGATTTATCTTATCGGTCAGATACTGAGAAGCGATAAATCGATCGATTTATCAGAATATCAAAAAAATATCTTGAACATTGCTTGCTAGTCTACGCTCCGACCAATTCAATCAAAACTGAAAAGACAATATTTTCTTGAAAATATCTAAGAACAATGATGTGCATATTGTGTATCAGATGCGTATAGTGCACAGATGATGGCTAGCGTGACAGCGTACACCCAATCTACTAGATCATGTTATGCTGAGTTGGTTAAAGGTGTGAGTGTTACGATGTACAATTACCTGTGGTTCCAAGCCATTGTTTCAACTTTGGTTGCCTTTCTCACCAAAAAACAAAGTACTCTTTCTTTCTTCACAAAAACTCTTCTAGTAGAACTTGCACAAGATGACAAGAGACACACCTATTTCACCTGTTTCACTAAAAAAGGAAGAAGATGCTGGCATGAACTTGGAAATGCATATTTTTCTCAAATTGGTACAAAATTTCGATTGTATCCCGTGTGCACATATTCTTTTCCAAAACCTTTTGGATTGTATCGTTTCTTTGGGACCGATGAATACATTGTTCAGATGGCGAAATCATCTTCCACCCCGACATGCCCATGCTCACATGGTTTGTGCAGCTATCTCAGCTTATAAGATAGGTTATGATGTGCTATCTTTGGATAATCATAAGAAAATGCCCTAGTTACTTCAGTTCTGGATTCACAAATGATATCTTCTAGACAGTCGTGACAAGTTAATATTTCGAGTGGATTCCACATTTTATCCCTAGTTGTTCATTCGTGACACTAATTATACCATCCAAGTGAAAATTTGTCCAGATTAACTCTTTTTAAAACTTTGTCCCCTCTTCCTTTGATTTATGTTATGCAATGTTTAATTTGCTGATCAAGCTTCAAAGATATTAGTAGGATGCCGGTGAATGGGACAGAGAAGTCTCGACGTGATTGCCGATGACACTTTCTGAGCTTTACACAGTATTGTTGAGGCACACCAACCTAAATTCCAGTCATATCTAAGAAAGCTGACAAAATGCGCTTAAACGGGGTAAAACAAGGTCAAAGTTTCTTAAATATTCGAGAATATAATAATTGTTATGTACAACCGGGCATTAAAAAGTGGAAGTTGTTATCCATTTACAATTTTTTGATGCCTCTAACAGTAGGGTACCCTACTATTTTTATATTAAAAGAGGGAAAAGTATTTACATATTTATAAGAAGCCTCAAAGGCTTGAGTCTCTCTCAAATATTTTTAGTGAAGGTCTGAATAAAAGGGTGAAGTTCTGGCTTAGTTCTATGAACTATCAACCGAAAGTCCTCTAGGAATCCTGCTTTCCAAGCAGTGGTGGAGGGGTTAATTCCATGAAACATCATATTGTTTCTTTCCTTCCATATGCTCCATGCTGCCACTACAAATATTTTTGTAAACATAGTTTTTGTCCAGGATTGTTTGGCTGCTGAAATAATTTGAAGTCTATCTCCAACATTGTGCCAAGAAAACCCCAGCAAATTCCAGCATTGGATACTAAATTGACATTGGAAGAACAAGTTCTCAAGATTCTTTTCCTAATTATTGTTGCACAAAATGCAATTATATCTAGAATTAAGGGTATATTGTCTTCTCTTTAGCATATTCCTGGTGTTTAGTCTGTCAGACAACATAAGCCAACAGAAGAATTTCAGCTTAGTAGTGCATTCAGATTTAATTTCTAAATCCATTTGAACGCTTCGTGGGAAATAATGTATGTGAAGCAATATTTGTAGTATTTGTTTGATCTAAACTGCTTGTCACCCCAAACATACTGCCATGCGTCATTATCACTGGTTGATAGATCATTATGTGCTGCCTCTTCCTGGAGATCTCTCACCTCCTGCATTACTTCAGGAGATAGAAGAAGATCAAAATTGGCTTCTAGAGTATTAGCTGTTAAGAATGTCTTTGTAGAGGAATCTTCATCTATTACAAAACAAAAGGCTCTTGGCTATTTGTTATCTGCCGTCTGATCCATCCACAAATCCTTCCAAAATAGAATGGAGGAGCCATCATTTATTTAACAAGTGGTAAGGCCCCTAAAAAGGGGACTCAGCTTGAAAATATCTTTCCACCAGAAAGATCCACATGGATACATAGCATGAGGGATTTTTTTTTTCATAATAGGCTTTCTAAAGCAGAGTCACCTAGGGTGTATCCTCTTTATTGTAGAATTTGTGAAGGAATTTTATCAGAAGAGGCTCATTTTGAATTTTCAAATTTAGCACACCCAGACCTCCTTTCTCTTTTGGCCTGCACACTTTGTCTAGGGCTCTAGGCAATCAAACAATTGCATTTCTCACATTCTTGTATTTTCTTATTCCACAAAGTGTCTTCTTATCTTTTCTATGTGTTCTAATTTTTTTGGTGGCAACTGTAAACAACACATGTAAAACATTGCAGCTGAGGTTCAAAAAGAATTTATCACAATTGTTCTTCCACTGTATGAAATCATCAAGAATGATGAATGAGGCAATGAGTTTCCTTTCAATTCGGTTAACCAATGGCATTAATTCCAAAACTGTTGGCTTGGTATTTCCCAAGGGCAACCCCAAATAAGTAAAAAACATAGAGCCTGATGTGCATCCAAAGATCTGTGCTAGCTGATTGGAGACATTGTTATCCAAGTTTATTGGATTCATCATGGACTTGGCATAATTAATGTGTAGTCCAATGGAAATAACATATTAATTTAGAATTTCCTTCATACTATAAATTTGATGAGGACAAGGAGGCATAATAACCAATGTGTCATCTGCATATTGTACAACTGCATTGTCCATTTAGAAATTCACTGGAAAGGTGTTTGAATAATATTTTCCCTGTATGCCTCATTGATTGCAGCTTGCAATAAATCTGCTGCTAAAACAAATGTCAGTGGGAAAAGATGGTCTCCTTGTCTCACTCCTCTCTTGCACCAAAATTGCTTGCCAGGCACTCCATTTAAAAATACAACTGATTTTCCAGAACAATAATTGATATCCATTCAATCCATTTACATTAAAAAAAAATATTCATATGATGATTTAATATTAAATTTCTGTGCATATTGAAAGGATAGTGGCAATAAATTTGGATGCACGTATGGTCATATATTTTCAAAAATCAATAAATGTAGATCAACCTTTCTATCTCCCTCACTTTCGTTGAACACGTACTTTCTAGGACGTACTTAGCATCTATCCTTATTGTTATAAATTATTTTTTGCAAAATAATAATCAAGAAATCATTTTTGCACTTTTAAGGTGTCAAAGTAAGAAAAACACCCCAGAGCAAAAACAAAAAGGCAATCCTAATGATATTGTGATACATCTACATATCCAATGTGCACATGTAAATTTTCAAGAAAAAAAATATTTTGGTGGCATGTGTAACATAAAAAATTGGTCTTTAAAAAATAACTTTTTGGAGCACGTATTTTAGACTCTGTTTGGCAGTGAATAAATTCTAACACCAATTATTCGAAACCCAAGTATTTTTCTTGCCTATGCAATGGAGACTACAGTATTGCGAAAAAGAGATCCAGCAAAATAGTTCAGTTTTTGGCAATATCATGATATGTAATACCGCTGTTTTTGCTAACGTCAAACACATCAAAGTATAAAACTATGATATTTCCAGAAAATCACAATATTCTTGGAATATTTTGAAAATACTCTACTGCCAAACACACATTTTTTTTGAATTTTCTACCACTTTATAACAGGTCAGCAAGCCGCCTCATTAAAAACCTTCTAGTCCCCTTAGGTACCCTGGTAAGGAAAATAGTGCGTCTGATACTTGCTACCTCAACCAAACAGAGATACAGAGTTTGAATCGCAACCAAATCTAGCTAACTTGTGTGCCACCATGTTCGCTTCCCTTCGACAATACTGAACCAAGACTGAACCTATCCTGTGAGATATCAAGAAGCAATCTGTTAATATGGCCGTGTAGGGGCTCCAAACTTCTGTGTCTCCGTTAAAAGCTTGGCAAAATTCCATTGAATCCATCTCAATTATAACAGGAGCACAACCCAATTGTTCAACTAGCAGCAAGCCCTTTTGAAGCGCTAGAGCTTCTGCCTTCGCTGCATCCAATACGTTAGTAAGAGGCCAACAAGCTCCAGCAACAGCATCGCCTTTGCTGTTTCTAAGGACCACTCCCACTGCACCTGAACCATTCACAAAGAAAGTAGCGTCAATATTCAGTTTATATGTGTTAGCCGGAGGCCTTGACCATGTCATTTCATGTGGTTCTCCATCCGACTCAGCACCCCCGAAGTTCGACGCTAGAGCCAGGATAGAGAAAGCCGAGCGTGCTGGCGTCGCCACCCGTTCGCCCTTGACTGCTGAAAGGACATAGTCCGTTAATCTTGTTTTGGTGTTTGATCACAACACTTGGAGTGTTTAACCCTTCGCTAAGTGCTTACAGGAAAACTCAGGTTTTGTGTTAAAAGGTTAAAGCGTATCTCTCTCTATACAAAAAGAAGAAAGAAATCGACGGAGATCGCCGTTTTAGTGAAGCCCTGAGAAACCAGCCCCTAGGCCGGCCAGGCCGGGCTCCAGGCCGGCTGGCTCGGATGGGTAACCGGCCCCCAGGCCGGCCAGGCCGGGCTCCAGGCCGGCTCATCTGATGCCTCTGAGCAGAGCGTGTGGCCGGCTCCCAGGCCGGCCTCCCTGTACCCCTTCAACGGTTACGTTTTAGGAGGAGCTATAAATGCTCCTCCACCTACCTTGGGACATGTAGCTCGCCCAACATTGAAGTCCACCATTATTGCAAGCTCAAGCTTCACCAGATCTCCGAATCCCTCCACCCAAACTCGTTGATCTTTGGAGGATTGAAGGAGAAGGCCCGGATCTACATCTTCATCAAGCTGATTTTCATTTCCCCCTCATTCACTTGAGGGACCATTTGCTAGGGTTTCCATTGGGAAAACCTAGCTCCTTGTTGTACTCACTTGTTGTCTTTGTGACAGATTATAGCCGTTCGGGAGCCCCCAATCCAGTTGTGGGTTGTGCCCCGGATTGTTGCTGTAAAGGCTCCGGACTCCGCCTTGAAGGTTTCCGATAGTTGAAGGTGAACCAAACCTTTGTGGTGCGGTTCATCGGAGAAGAAGATGAAGCCTTTGTGGCTGCTGAACCATTGTGTTGGTTCACACTTCTCCAACGAGACGTACTCCCCTAAAAAGGAGGAACTCGGGAATACATCCGTGTCTCCGCGTGCTTTCACTTCGGTTACCTCTATCCTTGTTTACTGTCGTTACTTCGTATATCTTGTTTAGTTGCTAGCTTGTCATATAGGTAAATTCATCGTAGTTGCATATCTAGAGAATTTACCTTTTGTGTCAAGCCTAAATTGAAAAAGAACTCAAATTGAAGTAGCACCTATTCACCCCCCCTCTAGGTGTCATACGACCCTTTCAACTGCTTCCCTCCTTTGCCACCAAATATACCAAGCACCTACCGCAATAGCTTCTTTGAAATTTATGTTACCAAGCACATGCATAACAAGGCTTTTATTCCAAAGAATTTCCTCCATCACAACTGAGCCTGACCTGTCATGAAGATGGGGCTCGATTTCTTCCAAAACGCCAAGCGATCGCCAAACTTCTCTCGCTCTAAGGCACGTAAACATCAGATGTTTGATATCCTCAGGGCCACTCTTACATATCGGGCACTGAGGGATGGTTTTAATATGTCGATCAACAAGAATTGATAACCCCGGAACAGTGCCATGTAGGGATTTCCAAATATATTTTTTTAACCTTGCTCGGAACCTGGAGTTTCCACAAAATCTCCCATACTGGATTTTGTTTCGAATGCCCTTGGTCGTCGCTTCTAGTTCTCCTGCCAAAAGCATGATTCCATTGTGCAAAATATGCTGATCTTACCGGAAAAGAGTAGTTCTTTGTCAAGTGCCAGGCCACAAAATCTTCATTCATATGACCATTCAGTGGTATCCGCAATATTCGAGCAACATCTAGAGGATTAAAAATGTCATTAAGTAACTGAACATCCCATGAATTATTTTCTTGGTCTATTAGTTCATCAACTGTCTTCAAAAGTATTTGAGCTTTCGGGGTTAGGATCATTCTTGAGGGGCTTCCTGGGATCCAAGGGTCCTCCCAAATGTTTATTAAGTTACCCGAGCCAACTCTTCAGATATATCCTCTGGTTAAACCAGCTATAATAGCCATGCCAAACACACCCTTAGTTATCTTTTCACCAGACATCGTACAACCTACCCTCATAGCTACATACCGTAAACTTGAGCCGGCCTAGGCTTAAGGCCTTCTCTCTCCCAGCCCATGTACATGCTCCTCCCAAAAAATATCCCATTCGCCGGCCTGATCTCAAAAAACAAAAAGGCATCCGCCGGCCACCAATGGACCATGCTCACCGTGAAAAATGAGAACGTCCTGCGTCCTTCGGTACCCGGCCACATATTTTTTTAAACAATCCTTGAGTCTTTTTTTTGCAGGTAAACAAACTGGAGTCTTCACTCCTCACTTCTTCGGGCAGCTTGTTCGGGTGAAAGGGCGGCGCATATATTACGGCCGATGTGGTTGCATATAATAGGAGCAGACCTTATCCCTATCCCCATCTACAGTCCAGATAGGCGATTTCTTGGGCGAAACCGCGCGTAGCAGCTCGCCGCCGACGATTCGCCGGATCCCTCGCTGACATGGGTATACATCTCGGGTACCCTACCATGAGGGTACCTGGTGCACGTGACGACTGAGACCCAATAGCAAAGAGCCTATTCGAACCCCAAGACCAGAGGCCCAAGAAGATGGAGTACCCTCCAAGATTAGTCATAGGCATAGTCGGTTAGAACTTTCCTTATATGTAAATCAGGTCGGTTACGTACTCCTGAGACCCAGCCTATTTAAGGACTGGGAGGGGTGCCGATCTAGGACCAAGCCATACACAAACCACCAAATCTCTAGCGAGATCGACATCTCGCCGAAGCCTCTTTGTAACTGCATAATCTCACACGATCAATAATAAACAAGCAGGAAGTAGGGTCTTTACCTCCACCCGAGGGGCCTGAACCTGGGTAAATCTTTGCCTCTGCTTGTCAGCCGACGAAACTACCAGTACTACCACGTTCTCTCCCCATAATCTCAACCCTAGGTCCTTAACCATGGGATTTGATGAGTGTACCCCTCGTCAATTGGCGCCGTCTGTGGGAAAGAATAGTGCTGGACTCACGGTTTCTTCGGTTCCATCGGAAAACGGCGACTCGCCGATCGGATCTACAAACGGCAACTCGCCGGCTGCATCAACAAACCAGAACTCGCCGACTCAGGCGGCACACGGCAACTCGCCGACTCACTCGACAAACGGCAGCACGCCAGCTTCACCTGCAAAAAGCGCATCGGATCCTCTGATGGATTTCGAGCCACACTCGCCAGAATTCCAGGAGGCCTTCTCCGATCTCGAGTCAGGTTTGGGTTTAACCGTTGGTTCGTTCAATTTTTTTGTCAACAAGCTTGGTGTGCAGGACTTGACGGATCCACGCCAACTCGCGACTTCCGCACCCGAGGCTCCATCGGTTGCGGCTCCTTCGACTGCGGATCCATCAACTGCGTCCATACCATCGTCGATCCTCCAAGCTTGCTCGTCTGCAACAACCATGTCCACACGAGAGATGCACGAGCTCATTGAAGAACTCCAGGGCGAGGAGGCCGAATCAGCATACCGCACAAACGATCCCGAGCTCGATCTCCCACTCGAGGATAGTTTCGACTGCGGGATCTCCCTCAGCGACTTTGACGAACCCGAAACTCATATCGACAACCACGTCGACTCCGAGATCTGCACCAACAACAACAACCTCGACTTCGAGATTCATAACAACTTCGCCGACGCCGAGATGAGCATAGGCGATGAAGGCATCGACAGCGAGATCCGTCCAGACGGACCACTCGATGGGCATATCGACTCCGACATGAGCCTTGATGACGACGTCGAGTCCATGATGGGACTCGAAGACACATACACATACCCTCGGGTGATACCCCAGCAAGTCTACGTTGCCTTCGCCGCAGAATCATCTGATGCTGCGGCCAGTCGCAGGCCTACAGAGTTCCCGTGCACGGTCACTATGCCGGACGGAGTCACAAATCTCACAATTACTGCTGAGATGGCAGCAAAAGCAGATAAAGTTATCAAGGAGTGCACAATGATGCCAGCAGACGCAACACGAGAGGAGATGCTGACCTTCCAGTACTTCAACTGGCAGGAATCACTTCGACTGAAGCAGATAAGAGCAACACTCGAAGAACGCAAAAAGCAGGCTAGCTTGTCGAGTGTGCGCAGAAGACAGCTCTCCCTGAGCTCCACCGGGCGAGCAGACACAAGACCCAGATCAAGGCTGTCACACCTCTCGCCGGATGAGAGGGCGGCACTCACCCGCAACTTAGGCAACTCTTTCATGACATACGACGAGGAGGGAGTGCCAGTACCCAAAACAGCTGCGGGTGCTCTCTTTACCGCTGCAGCATACCTAGAGGCAATCAAGCCTCCAGCTGATGACCCCAATGCAAAACTACATCGCCAACAGATCAAATCACTCGCCTTAGCGGCGAAGGCCATACGCCAAATTCCAAAAACTCCAGGGGGAGTCGAGACCGTGCCCTAGTTGACACGCGTCGTGAAGAGCATAATCACAGTGGTCGCCGCCATCACTCGAAGGAAAGAAGCGGCTCACGTAGGCGCAGGTCCAGGAGCAGATCACGCAGATCTTACAGTAGCGACTCATACTCTGATCGAGAGCCTGAGCCACATGGAGCTCTGTGCTTCACTCGACGCGTCCGCGAGACACGGATGCCCAAAGGGTTCAAACTTACATCTGAACAGCCCAAGTACACGGGTCGACAGGAACCTTCGGGTGGCTGGAAGACTACAGGCTGGCTGTCGCGTGCCAGCGAGGCACAAACACCACAGCCATGCAATACATACGACTCATGCTCGAAGGCACAGCCCGCGACTGGCTCAAGGCCCTACCTCCATCAACATACGACTCGTGGGATCACTTCCGCACTGATTTCATCAAAAACTTCGAGCCTCTATGTGAGCGCCCAAAAACGTTCGAGGAGCTGCGAGCTGCGTTCAACGGTCAGACGAAACGTTGAGGTCATACATCAGACGATGGACTGAGATACGCAACTCAGTCGGAGTAATTTCAGAAGATATGGCCATGGACGCTTTCATAATGGGCCTCGCCAGGCGGGACTTCAAAGAAGCACTTGGTCGCAAAAAGCCAACCTCTGTGGCTAACCTCTTGATGATCGCGACTGAGTGGGCAGACGGAGAAGACATGGCGCGCACACACGCGGGTCCTCACCCCGTGACAATCATGAAAGCGGCAGTCGAAGCCGCAGAGACTCATACAGAGACGACCGAAGGCGCAAGCGTTCAAAACGTCACTACGACGATGACAGACCCGAATTCATGGCGGCTGGGTTCTCCACACCCCGCAACGACCAAGACAGAAGCGACCGGCGGTCAGAAGATCGATGGGACAGTCGAGATGATCGACGGGACAGTCGAGATAATCGCCGGGACAGTCGAGACCGCGGCCAACGCAGCGACAGCTACAAGAGGAAAGACTGGCGCAAGTCACGACCCGGAGCACAATCCGAGCGATCATTCGAAGAAAAGATGGATGCTGATTGCAGATTCCACCTGTACAAGGGGGAAGACGGAAAACTGCGCTCCAATCACTCGATGAGAAACTGCAGGGAGTTCGACCAAATGGCGACTGATTACATAAATCTCAGAAAGGCAGCAGCCACACCCGCACCCGTAGCTGCGCCGCAGCCAGCCAATGTACCTGTTCTGATGCCGCCACCACCACCACCACAGCCTGCATCAGGCGGTAACATCGCGGGTGCCATACAACAAGTGCCTCGGGTGGACGAACCTCAGTATCCTCCACTCCAAGGGCAGATGTACATGATACAGAAAGGTCGCCCTTTCAACAGGAAGCAAAAACTTCGCACTCGACAAGTAAACATGCAGTCATGTCACCTCCTGCCGTAACAGAATTCTTGAAAGGATCCGAAACTGCAATAAGCTTCAGCAGAGAGGACCACCCACCATCGGTCGTTCGTCCAGGGCATTCTGCTCTGGTACTCGATGCACAAATTGGAGGCTACGCCATGTCCAAGGTGTTCATGGATGGTGGCAGCGGCATAAACATCATCTTCGCAGATACGCTCCGCAAAATGAACAGGCCAGTCGAAAACCTGCCAAGATCTTCAAATACCTTTCACGGTATCGTCTCAGGCAAAGCAATAAGCCCAGAAGGCACCATACAACTCGACGTAACGTTCGGGGACAAGAACCACTTCAGGACAGAGTCGATTGAGTTCGAAGTTGTCGACTGGAAATCACAATACCACGCATACTTGGACGCCCGATGTTTGCTCGATTCATGGCGGTTCCACACTATGCATACCTCCAGCTGAAGATGCCTGGACCAAAGGAGTAATCACAGTCAAAGAAAACTTCCAAAAGTCCGATTCTTGCGACCGAGAATTCAGCAAAATCTCCGAGATGTTTGGCATGGAAGCAACACTCGCTGATCTAGCGGTCTCCAACGATTGAACACTTATGCCAGAACACAAAAAGGTGGCAGTCGACAGAGCATTCAATGCCACCAATGACACAAGATCACATCAGGTGCACCCGACTGACCCGACCAAGACAGCCAATGTCTCGTCGAGTCTGCCTATCGCATAGGAAAGCGCGCTCGTCGAATTCCTCCGTGAGAACTGGGATATATTTGCATGGTGTCCAGCCGACATGCCAGGTGTCGGGGGAATACTCTCTGGATTAACCGCGGCCCAGTGCGACTTAACTTACTCGCACGGATGAAGGCCCACTTGGGAACAAGCCCAACATTGAACCGCCATAAGGAGAAAGATCTAGAAGACAAATCCCGGAGGACGTGAAGACCAAGTAGTCTCCGAGTAGGCCTCTGTGGATGTATTCCTTATGGGGAAGTTTCCTTTTGTAACCTAGCGAGCCTCTGTGCATATAACGAGGACTCGCAGGACTTAGAGCGGGTCAAGCTATCAAGCCCCAAACCCTAGCTCATACGGCGAGTACCAGATCGGATCGCCTCCATTGTAACACCTCGATTATCATATCAATACCAATCTAGGGTAGGCAGGAAGTAGGTCTTTTACCTCACATTGAGGGGGCCGAACCTGGGTAAATCTGTGTTGATCTTTGTTCCTGCGATCCCAAGCTCGGAGATGCTTGACTCGCGTAATCCCACACCTACGAAGTCATCTATGACACCTGACGTGACAAACCCACGACAGTTGGCGCCCACCGTGGGGCCTGCGGTCAAAAGCGTCACGTTCCGCGCAGGATCCATGAAGGGAGCTGAAGATCTTGTTGTTGGCCGTATCATCACGGTCAATGGCACACCCCTCATCGACGATTCAAGCTGGGGGCCGGAGGCAGATTATTTGGAGACCGGCCACGTCATCCCGTTCGGATCCTTCAACGTCTTCGTCGGCTTCATCGGTGGCAGGTCCGTTAGATCGGTCCAGGAAGGCGATTCAATAAAAGAAGTCGCCGATGACGGGGAAGAATCCGTGGAAAGCATGGACTCGCAAGAGTTTGGGTCCATCATACCTGCCTTTGAAGAAAGTTGCTGGGGTTACCCACCAGAAATCACATCATCACCAGATCAAGAGATGGCACAAGTCGCGGTTTACATGGCCGGAGGAGCAGGTGTGTCAGGGACTGCTGGAGAAACCGAGGCATCGGCACCCCCAAGCAACCCACTTCTTGTCCCTGTGTCAGCCACGAACGCCGCCCTCCGTGCAACAGAAATTGAGGCCGCCAGGGCCGAGCTCCTATATGAGGTTCGAAGGATGGAAGAAGAGCGCCGCAGGCTCGATCAGATAAACCAAGGAATCCAACAGGAGCGGCAGAGAGTAGCCGCACTGGCTGCGACTCAACAACAGGGTGACCCACAAACACAGCTGCGCGCGACTCAACCAACAGTGGAAATCCCGCTCACTCCAGCCGCAGGGACAAGAATCCAGACGACTGCGGAAGGAAGGGTACCGACAAATCAAGAGACCCAGCAACAACCAAGGAGGTTTCACACCCCACAGGGCCATTACCAGAACCCTGTCGATAATATGTATGCTGCGGCTAATATCTTGACACAGATGGTACCAACAGGCGATGACCCGGTCAACGCTGAGGCGCGGCGCGCGATTCAGATGTTAAGTACGGCAGTCCTGCAACAAGCCAATAGGGCGGAAGCCGAAGCACAGCTGCCCCTCGTACCATTCAATCACAGGATTACGGCAGAAAGAAGCGTCCAGAGTAGGCCGCCAGAGGACGTGTCAGGAGTCGCACAGAGGCAACAGGAGCGAGTCGCAGATAACCCCGCAGGCGCACCCACAGCCCTGTCCTCGCGACTCAAGGGACCAGCGTGTTTCACTGAAAAGATCAGATCGGAACCTTTTCCTGAAGATTTCAAAGGGCCACGCAAGGTGGCAAACTATAACGCCAGCATGGATCCAACCACTTGGCTTAACAATTACGAGATGGGCATGAGCATCCTAAACACATCTGAAGAGATCTGCGCACGCTACCTGAACATGATGCTAGAAGGAGCAGCGCACATATGGCTGCAAAATTTGCCTCCCAACTCTATAAATACTTGGGAGGAACTGAAGGATGCCTTCATTAAGAACTTCGAAGGAACTTGCAAGCGACTCTGCAATATAGAAGATTTAGAGCGCTGTGTCCAGAAGGAAGGCGAGTCAAGTCGCCATTGGATGAAAAGGGTGGCAGAAATAATACACTCTTCAGATAATATACCACCAAGCTCAGCCGTCCTGGTGATGGAGAAAAACTGCAAGTTTGAGCCGCTGATTCATAAACTGGGTCGCATGAAGGATAAAGTCAAAAGCCTCAGCGAGGTGATGGCTGCGGCTAACAAATATGCCAGCTCAGACAAAACCAGAGACGCGTCAGACGGAGAAGAAGAGGAGGTTGCTGCAAAAGGAAAGAAAAACTCCAACAAGCTCCAGCAGCAGCAAACGAGCCACAACAACACGAGTCAGAACAAACGCAAAAGCGAAGATGGTCACTCAGGGCTCGTAGCCAATGCGCGTGGAGGATTCAGAGGCCAGCGTGGAAGAGGTCGAGGATACGGCTCCCGACCAATCAATATGCAAGAAGTGTTCAACCGGCCATGCGACCTTCATGCGACAGGTGATGGACGGCCAGCGGACCATACCAAGGCGCAATGCCATTATTACAAAAAGTGGAAGGAAGAGAGCCAACACCACGGGGAGAATAACCATGAAGGAAACCCTAGTGCGGCTCATAACACAAACATTGGGCAGCACGGCGCGAGTAACCCCAGACAGACGGGGCAGTATCACACCATAGTTATTGATACCTCCAAAAGAGAAGAGAAATTGAGCCGGAGAAGTCAGCAGGTGAACGCCGTGATACCAACAACACCCGCTTGGTTAAGGTGGTCAGAACACGCGGTAACCTGGAGTCGCGACGACCACCCGCCACAGGTACGGGAACCTGGCAAGTTGGCACTGGTTGTGGCACCATACGTTGCAGGATACAAGCTGACCAAAGTGCTTATGGATGGAGGAAGCAGCATTAATATCTTGTACTACGATACTTTCCAGCGTTTAGGACTCAAAGATTCCAGCTTGCAGCCCACGTCAACAGTATTTCATGGCATTGTCCCAGGAAGGTCCGCACGGCCAGTGGGGAAAATAACCCTCGGGGTAACTTTTGGAACAGAAGAGAACTTTAGAAGTGAATTTCTAAGCTTCGAAGTAGTAAAATTCCAGAGCCCATACCACGCCCTGTTTGGAAGAACGGCCTTTGCTAAGTTTATGGCCAGACCATGCTACGTGTACCTACAGTTGAAGATACCAGGACCAAGAGGGGTCATCACAGTGTACGGAGACAGAGAAAAAGCGATAGAATGCGAGAAAGGAGATGCGGCTTTCGCAGAATCCGCCTGTGCCGCGGAAGAACTAAAAGGTTATAAGTCGCAGGTGGACCCAAACGATATGAGTGTGGTTACCACGCCATCTGCTGAGCCACCAATGAAGTTCAAAGCGGCCCAGGACACTAAGCAGATAAATCTTATTCCTGGCGACTCATCCAAGCAAACTAGCATTGGAGCACACATGGAAGAAGAACAGGAGAAGGCCCTCGTTGCTTTTCTCCAGGAAAATAAAGACATCTTCGCATGGAAGCCGTCAGATATGCCAGGGGTACCAAGAGAATTAGCAGAACATAGCCTCAAAGTGAACCCTGCGGCTAAACCAGTGAAGCAGCCACTACGGCGTTTTCATGATGACAGGAGAAAGGCAATAGGAGAGGAGATAGCTCGCTTGCTGGCTGCAGGATTCATCACAGAGGTATACCATCCGGAGTGGGTGGCAAATCCAGTATCTATCTATTATATACTTAAAACACAGGATAACCAACGGTTAGATTTGTCTCCCGAAAACTAAACGGTGGAGATTACGTCAAGCCTCAACAGGTAGGAAAGTGCGCGGATACACGTGAGGCATCACAACGTACATGGAGTTGAAAAGGAATACGTGACCACGGGACCAAAACGTTTGAGATTGATAATTGATTGTACACACCGTGCGCAATACGAAAACTATGTTGTGCAACGAAAAGGAAAGGTAAACTGATCGATCTTTATCTATTCAAGGACTCTTCGTGATTATTTGGATGTTTCAACCGGACAAGCCATGCATATGTGATTTGTGCTGCTTCCGTACGTATACCTTGGCAGCGATTCAAGTCTATATATATGTGTTCTGCCAGTCTATATATGTGTGTTCTGCCAACGAGAAATCGTAGATCGCGACAGTTGATACCCTGCCAATTATAATCGTCCCAGCCTTCAGCTTTTGCTCGACGGAGAAATTCGTCAATGTCGGCAGTTGATCTGGCTGCCAGCGTCCACTGCAATGTTCCAGCATTAAACATCCGATGAGATTGATGCGAGGCTGCGAATCTCGCGACGACGAAGTCGACGTCAACCAGCTAGATGAATACACAAGGAGCCCTCAGTCTATGAAGAGTTTGTATGGCGATATTGATCTGATCGAGAGGCGAGGTTGTCGAAAAAGCCATGGAATATGTAGATCAATGGAGACCCCGATGGGGCAACCACAGGCACATCGGCAGTACAAATGGTTTGCATGCTCTGATTATTTTCTGAACACAGGTAGTTACACGCGTCCTAGGTGGTCAACAAAAGCATAGATGAGATCAGAGAATACGGCAAAGCGGTCAATGGCGTGATGATATTAGAGAAGACATTATAAGCAATGAATTTCCATCCTGATCGGAGGCAGCCAAAGACGTTTTTTAGATTAGAGAAGACGCCACACCAGGCGCCGGTCTCCATATCAAGTCGTCGTCGATGCTAGACACATCGGTAATACAAATGGTTTGCATGCTCTGATTATTTTCTGAACGCAGGTAATTACACGCGTCCTAGGTGGCCAACAAATGCATAGATGAGATCGTAGAATACGGCAAAGCGGTCAATGGCGTAGGTGATATCAGAGAAGACATCATAAGCAATGAATTTCCATCCTGATCGGAGGCAGCCAAAGACAGTTTTTGAGATTAGAGAAGACGCCACACCAGGCACCGGTCCCGATATCAGGTCGTCGTCGATGCTAGACGTGCACCATCAAACATGCATGTTCATCAACGGCATAGTGCAGGCATTGAGGCAAAAGCCTATAACATGAGCTCAGGAAGAATGTGGAAGAACTGCACTCACGGCTGTATTTGTACGCGGCCATCAAAGACAGGGCATAAGCGGCCAATTACGTAGATGAGATCAGTGGCGATGGCATTCGCAATGGGTTTTGCACCCTGATTCGAGGCAGACAATGGCGTTGTTTAGATTCCTTCTGGAACAACGCAAAGGTTCCGGCGATGACCTTCATCAAGATCAAGAATTATGTATATGCCGGCACAACAACACAAATGTCTCGGCGATCAACATCACCAAGATCATGAACTATGATCACGCCGGCACATGCCCCCGCGCCACCACGCCTACGTCGGGCCAGGAGAACATGGCCCAAGTGCACGTATGTACCGTGGGCAAGGTGCCAAGTCGCCAGCTGTCGATTTCGAGAAGTGGATGCGCACGTGCGCTTCAACGACACTCATGATTTTGAGAAAATTGTCCCGCTATATATGAAGGTAGAGGTGAGGGAGCTTGGTGAGGCGTCTGGTGCGTCGAAGGGTCTTTGTTTGTGGCCTCCTGTGCTGCAATAACGCTTTAGGATGCCAATCCGTGCCATTCAAGATTGTTGCAAATTCATTGTACACAGTAACACGCCATGTGAATATGGTCAAAATGTGAATTCATGTGTAATGGAGCTAGCTTTGTTCACTAAGAGCAATCAGATATACAAGATCAGCCTGCAGGAGCGGCAAAACAGGATCTGGAACACAACAATTGCAGGGTCGGAATAACCCATTATAACGGCCCAGCTGGGAAATTGCATGAGGGGTTTCTGGAGGTATGGTCCTGGCCAGCAACGAGGGCAGCACATTCAGGTTCCATGGCGACTTTGTTGTTGAGGAAAAGGCTTCAGATTTAGAGCCCTTCAAGGAAGGCAAGGGGTTCTGCTTGGCGTCAACACAAGTCGTGATTGGAGCAATCTCGGCACCCGTGTTTTGACGGGCAACGAAACCAGCCATGGTGATACTTATCCTGCATGAATCTAGCATTCATATCACATGAGCCCTGCAGGTTAGAAGCAGATACTAATGAGCTGATTTTGTTGTGAAAAAAATGGGATTTGACGCAGGTTTGGAGAAGATAGTAATGCTATACTTTTTATATGTTGACTTCCATATCAGTACTTATGTACAAATAATAAATCAATAATCCTATGTTCCTTCTCATAAGGTTAATTAGTTTTCCAAAAAGCTAAATGTTATTATCTTAGAACATATCGAACTCGAATCCAACTTTTTAATTTTCAAAACACATAACACAATTTTTTTGGTCAAAATGATGTCACACTTGACGGAGGGAGTAGTAATCTGGGGCACATATAAAGTTATAAACAATCAGTATTAAAGTTACTCTTCCCGTTCCAAATTATAATCCTTTGTAAATTTTTCTTGATAGTACATGTTAGTGTGTTGATTCACTTATTTCACTCCGTAAACATACGAATAAGGAAAAGAATAAGAGATTTATATTTAGGGACGAAGTGATATTTAAGAGTCCAAATCCCTAACAAAAATAAACGGACAAAAGGGATGGGAAGAAAAAAGAAGAAAGTCAGATACTATTATGAATTTTTATGTTTTTGAATGACTGCCCCGAATGCCAATGCCATCAGCCTTTCATGGTAAAAAGAAGATTATATCAACAAACCTCATGCGCTTATTTAAAAGTATCTTTCAAAATAAAAACACGTCTCCAAACAGTGCATTTTTAGGGAATCCTTTCCTTTATTTTAAGTTATGCCGATATTATACTAATACCAATTTAAATCTAACGATAGTTCACAACAAATCATAAAACAATATATAGTTAACCTAGCCGCGCAAATGCGTGGGCCACCCAGCTAGTTATATACTTAAAACACAGGATAACCAACGGTTAGATTTGTCTCCCGAAAACTAAACGGTGGAGATTACGTCAAGCCTCAACAGGTAGGAAAGTGCGCGGATACACGTGAGGCATCACAACGTACATGGAGTTGAAAAGGAATACGTGACCACGGGACCAAAACGTTTGAGATTGATAATTGATTGTACACACCGTGCGCAATACGAAAACTATGTTGTGCAACGAAAAGGAAAGGTAAACTGATCGATCTTTATCTATTCAAGGACTCTTCGTGATTATTTGGATGTTTCAACCGGACAAGCCATGCATATGTGATTTGTGCTGCTTCCGTACGTATACCTTGGCAGCGATTCAAGTCTATATATATGTGTTCTGCCAGTCTATATATGTGTGTTCTGCAACGAGAAATCGTAGATCGCGACAGTTGATACCCTGCCAATTATAATCGTCCCAGCCTTCAGCTTTTGCTCGACGGAGAAATTCGTCAATGTCGGCAGTTGATCTGGCTGCCAGCGTCCACTGCAATGTTCCAGCATTAAACATCCGATGAGATTGATGCGAGGCTGCGAATCTCGCGACGACGAAGTCGACGTCAACCAGCTAGATGAATACACAAGGAGCCCTCAGTCTATGAAGAGTTTGTATGGCGATATTGATCTGATCGAGAGGCGAGGTTGTCGAAAAAGCCATGGAATATGTAGATCAATGGAGACCCCGATGGGGCAACCACAGGCACATCGGCAGTACAAATGGTTTGCATGCTCTGATTATTTTCTGAACACAGGTAGTTACACGCGTCCTAGGTGGTCAACAAAAGCATAGATGAGATCAGAGAATACGGCAAAGCGGTCAATGGCGTGATGATATTAGAGAAGACATTATAAGCAATGAATTTCCATCCTGATCGGAGGCAGCCAAAGACGTTTTTTAGATTAGAGAAGACGCCACACCAGGCGCCGGTCTCCATATCAAGTCGTCGTCGATGCTAGACACATCGGTAATACAAATGGTTTGCATGCTCTGATTATTTTCTGAACGCAGGTAATTACACGCGTCCTAGGTGGCCAACAAATGCATAGATGAGATCGTAGAATACGGCAAAGCGGTCAATGGCGTAGGTGATATCAGAGAAGACATCATAAGCAATGAATTTCCATCCTGATCGGAGGCAGCCAAAGACAGTTTTTGAGATTAGAGAAGACGCCACACCAGGCACCGGTCCCGATATCAGGTCGTCGTCGATGCTAGACGTGCACCATCAAACATGCATGTTCATCAACGGCATAGTGCAGGCATTGAGGCAAAAGCCTATAACATGAGCTCAGGAAGAATGTGGAAGAACTGCACTCACGGCTGTATTTGTACGCGGCCATCAAAGACAGGGCATAAGCGGCCAATTACGTAGATGAGATCAGTGGCGATGGCATTCGCAATGGGTTTTGCACCCTGATTCGAGGCAGACAATGGCGTTGTTTAGATTCCTTCTGGAACAACGCAAAGGTTCCGGCGATGACCTTCATCAAGATCAAGAATTATGTATATGCCGGCACAACAACACAAATGTCTCGGCGATCAACATCACCAAGATCATGAACTATGATCACGCCGGCACATGCCCCGCGCCACCACGCCTACGTCGGGCCAGGAGAACATGGCCCAAGTGCACGTATGTACCGTGGGCAAGGTGCCAAGTCGCCAGCTGTCGATTTCGAGAAGTGGATGCGCACGTGCGCTTCAACGACACTCATGATTTTGAGAAAATTGTCCCGCTATATATGAAGGTAGAGGTGAGGGAGCTTGGTGAGGCGTCTGGTGCGTCGAAGGGTCTTTGTTTGTGGCCTCCTGTGCTGCAATAACGCTTTAGGATGCCAATCCGTGCCATTCAAGATTGTTGCAAATTCATTGTACACAGTAACACGCCATGTGAATATGGTCAAAATGTGAATTCATGTGTAATGGAGCTAGCTTTGTTCACTAAGAGCAATCAGATATACAAGATCAGCCTGCAGGAGCGGCAAAACAGGATCTGGAACACAACAATTGCAGGGTCGGAATAACCCATTATAACGGCCCAGCTGGGAAATTGCATGAGGGGTTTCTGGAGGTATGGTCCTGGCCAGCAACGAGGGCAGCACATTCAGGTTCCATGGCGACTTTGTTGTTGAGGAAAAGGCTTCAGATTTAGAGCCCTTCAAGGAAGGCAAGGGGTTCTGCTTGGCGTCAACACAAGTCGTGATTGGAGCAATCTCGGCACCCGTGTTTTGACGGGCAACGAAACCAGCCATGGTGATACTTATCCTGCATGAATCTAGCATTCATATCACATGAGCCCTGCAGGTTAGAAGCAGATACTAATGAGCTGATTTTGTTGTGAAAAAAATGGGATTTGACGCAGGTTTGGAGAAGATAGTAATGCTATACTTTTTATATGTTGACTTCCATATCAGTACTTATGTACAAATAATAAATCAATAATCCTATGTTCCTTCTCATAAGGTTAATTAGTTTTCCAAAAAGCTAAATGTTATTATCTTAGAACATATCGAACTCGAATCCAACTTTTTAATTTTCAAAACACATAACACAATTTTTTTGGTCAAAATGATGTCACACTTGACGGAGGGAGTAGTAATCTGGGGCACATATAAAGTTATAAACAATCAGTATTAAAGTTACTCTTCCCGTTCCAAATTATAATCCTTTGTAAATTTTTCTTGATAGTACATGTTAGTGTGTTGATTCACTTATTTCACTCCGTAAACATACGAATAAGGAAAAGAATAAGAGATTTATATTTAGGGACGAAGTGATATTTAAGAGTCCAAATCCCTAACAAAAATAAACGGACAAAAGGGATGGGAAGAAAAAAGAAGAAAGTCAGATACTATTATGAATTTTTATGTTTTTGAATGACTGCCCCGAATGCCAATGCCATCAGCCTTTCATGGTAAAAAGAAGATTATATCAACAAACCTCATGCGCTTATTTAAAAGTATCTTTCAAAATAAAAACACGTCTCCAAACAGTGCATTTTTAGGGAATCCTTTCCTTTATTTTAAGTTATGCCGATATTATACTAATACCAATTTAAATCTAACGATAGTTCACAACAAATCATAAAACAATATATAGTTAACCTAGCCGCGCAAATGCGTGGGCCATGGTACGTGGCGAATGTGCGTCGATTACACCAGTCTTAACAAAGCTTGTCCAAAGGATCCATTTGCTTTGCCAAGAATCGACCAAGTAATTGATTCAACTGCTGGGTGCGAGCTGTTATGCTTTTTGGACGCCTATTCAGGCTACCATCAAATCAAGATGAAGAGGGAAGACCAAGAAAAGACGTCCTTCATCACACCCTTCGGAGCTTTTTGTTACGTCAGCATGCCCTTTGGGTTGAAGAACGCAGGTGCGACTTACCAAAGATGCATTCAGAATTGCTTACATGAGCAAATAGGACGCAACGTTCATGCCTACGTGGATGATATTGTGATTAAATCGCAAGTTAGCCAGGATCTTATTGGTGATCTGGCAGAAATATTTACAAATCTCAGAAAATACAACATGAAGCTCAACCCCACAAAGTGCGTCTTCGGAGTACCAGCAGAGAAGCTATTGGGATTCATAGTATCAGAAAGAGGCATTGAGGCCAATCCTGACAAGATAAAGGCCGTGATGGATCTCCAAAAGCCGGAAAAGATAAAAGATGTACAGCGGCTTACTGGTTGCGTAGCAGCTTTGAGTCGCTTTATATCAAGATTGGGAGAAAAAGCGCTACCTTTGTACAGACTGCTGAAAAAATCAGACACTTTCGTTTGGGACGCAGAGGCTGACGAAGCTCTGACAGCCTTGAAGCGTCAATTGACGAATGCTCCAGTTCTGGCGGCTCCAAAAGATAAAGAGCCAATGTTACTATACATAGCGGCGAATTCCCGCGCTGTGAGTGCTGTCATGGTTGTGGAGAGACAAGAAGCAGGAAAGGAATACCCTGTCCAGAGGCCAGTATACTACGTGAGCGAAGTCCTCACAGCTTCCAAACAGCGTTACCCACAGTGGCAGAAGTTGGTGTTTGGAGTGTTCATGGCGAGTCGCAAGCTGAAGCACTACTTCCAAGAGCATCCAATAACTGTGGTGAGTTCAGCACCATTGGCAGATATCATTCGTAATCGAGAAGCTACTGGAAGAGTCGCTAAGTGGGCGATTGGGTTGGGACCACATCACATCAGCTATGAGCCGCGTACATCAATTAAATCGCAAGCCCTTGCAGATTTTATTAACGATTGGACAGAAATCCAAGTTGCCCCCAGCATGGCAGAAACCAAATACTGGACCATGCATTTTGATGGGTCAAGACAGTTACAAGGCTCGGGGGCTGTAGTGGTTCTGACATCTCCCAAGGGAGACAAGTTAAGGTATGTGTTACAGATACACTTCAACTGCACAAATAACGTGGCGGAGTACGAGGCACTGCTTCATGGTCTACGTATAGCAAAGGAGATGAACATCAGTCGCATACGCTGTTTTGGAGATTCAGACTTGGTGGCACAGCAGGTCTCCGGAACGTGGGACAGCAAGGACGCAAACATGGCTGCATATAGGAGAGAGGTGGACAGAATTGCTGGACATTTCACTGGATACCAAGTTGAACATATTGATCGGAGACAAAATGAAGCCGCGGATGCCCTGTCTCGGCTTGGATCCAATAGACAGTCAGTCTCACCCAATGTTTTCCTGGATGAACTGCACAATCCATCAGTCAAGCCTCCAGCAGAAATTGACATTGCAGAGCCAGAGGATGATTCAACTTTAGTCGCAGCCCTGCATGAACAGCCAGGATGGACAGAGCCATACATGGCATATTTAAGTCGCGGAGTGCTGCCGGACGATGAAATTGAGGCGCGCAAAATCATACGACGATCAAAGGCCTATACAATCATCAACAATGAATTATACAAGCGCAGCGTATCAGGAGTATTTCAAAGATGTGTCTCACCAGAAGAGGGACAAAAAATCTTGCACGAAATTCATTCAGGCGATTGTGGCCATCATGCTTCGTCAAGATCTTTGGTGGCAAAGGCGTTCCGACATGGATTCTTCTGGTTAACAGCATTAGCAGATGCAGAGCAAATTGTCAGAATGTGCGATGGATGTCAAAGATACGCTAGGCAAGATCATATGCCAGCCCAAGCACTTCACACAATCCCATTACATGGCCTTTCGCCGTATGGGGTTTTGACATGGTGGGGCCTTTCAGACGGTCTTCAAACGGAAAAACTCACCTCTTAGTCATGGTGGACAAATTCACAAAGTGGATAGAAGCAGAACCTGTGGGAGATTGCGAGGCTGAAACAGCAGTCAAGTTCTTGAAGAAGATATTTTGCGCAGACAATGGGATAAGATTGGACCTCATGTCAGTAGCACACCCGCAGAGCAATGGACAAGCTGAGCGAGCTAACCAGGAAATTCTCCATGGAATTAAGCCGCGCCTTATTGAAAAGGTCGAAGCATCTCCAGGATGTTGGGTGGAAGAACTGCCAGCAGTACTGTGGAGCTTGAGAACAACCCCTAACAGATCCACAGGATTTACACCATATTTCATGGTCTGTGGAGCAGAAGCAGTCATGCCCAGCGATATCATACATGATTCACCAAGAGTTGCGGCTTACATCGAGACAGATAATGAGATAGCTCGGCAAGACTCGGTGGACACATTAGAAGAAGCTAGAGACTTGGCAGCATCAAGGTCAGCAGTATATCAACAAGACTTGCGACGCTATCATGCCAGACGCATCAAAACACGCACCTTTCAAGAAGGCGACCTAGTGTTGCGACTTAAACAAGATCACAAGGGAATGCATAAGCTGTCCTCTCCATGGGAAGGACCCTACATCATCAGCAAGAAGCTAAACAATGGGTCGTACTACCTGCTGGATGTAAGGGAAGAAATCAGCGAACGCCATGATTTCGAGGATCGTCTCGAGGCACCTCGCCCTTGGAACGTCGCACACCTGCGACCGTACTATACATAAGAAAAGGCTAATCAGAGCCAAGCATCATCCTTTCCAGCGTTATAGCTGAGTATCATCACATCCACTCAGGGCTAGAACTTCAACTTTGGTCGCCACCTAGGCGCGACCTATGCAACATCTGATCGCCACCCAGGCGCGATCGACCCTTGTATCAGAAATCGGCCGCCACCTAGGCGCGGCCGTAAACTTTGTATCATCTCTGGTCGCCACCTAGGCGCGACCGACCCATGTATCACCATGGATCGCCACCTACGCGCGATCCAACCTATGTATAACACTCGGTTGCCACCTAGGCGCGACCTTATGTGTCATCATAATCAAAGCTTATCATAGCTTAGCCTATCATGGCAATATCATTATGTTTCTTGGGGTCTTTGTTACCCTGAAACAGCCGATTTATTGGCAATTATCAAATTTACCTTAAGTTGGATTGCTACTCGCATTATGTGGCCAAAGTACTGTGGTGTGGCGTCAATCGAGCTTGATTGCCTATCATGGCCGCTCTCGACCCTGAACACACATATTCCTGGGAAATATGAGTCGCGCGAGTGCCCACTTAAGGATTCAGATGGCCTAACTAGAGGTTGATGTACTGCTTATAGTACGGCAACACCAATTACAATTACTTGTAACTTAACAATTGTTTTATTCATGATGTCAAGTTACAGGTGATGACCTTCAGAAGTTCTCTGAGAAAAATTGAGATGATTACCACATAACATCCTCTCAATCCTTGGGGGCTATATCATATTATCATCAAAAATTTGAAGATAGGTCGTCATCAAGTTTTGAAGCTATCAGGATGCTCTAAAGCTCATGAAGTCAGATGATCTTCCAGGTGCGAGTCAAGGCCAAACCTGTACAATTATAAGCCGCGAAACAAGGAAAAGCACGGCCTAAGCATTCAAGATCAAGAAGTACTATGAAGTTCAGGCCATGCTTGGGGGCTAATGTCGGGGGAATACTCTCTGGATTAACCCACGGCCCAGTGCGACTTAACTTACTCGCACGGATGAAGGCCCACTTAGGAACAAGCCCAACATTGAACCGCCATAAGGAGAAAGATCTAGAAGACAAATCCGGAGGACGTGAAGACCAAGTAGTCTCCGAGTAGGCCTCTGTGGATGTATTCCTTATGGGGAAGTTTCCTTTTGTAACCTAGCGAGCCTCTGTGAATATAAAGAGGACTCGCAGGACTTAGAGCGGGTCAAGCTATCAAGCCCCAAACCCTAGCTCATACGGCGAGTACCAGATCGGATCGCCTCCATTGTAACACCTCGATTATCATATCAATACCAATCTAGGGTAGGCAGGAAGTAGGTCTTTTACCTCACATTGAGGGGGCCGAACCTGGGTAAATCTGTGTTGATCTTGTTCCTGCGATCCCAAGCTCGGAGATGCTTGACTCGCGTAATCCCACACCTACGAAGTCATCTATGACACCTGACGTGACAAACCCACGACACCAGGTATTCCCAGGGAATTCGCTGAGCACTCTCTCCAATTATTTCCAGATGCTAAACCAGTCAAGCAAACAATGCGCCGCATATCCGGCCCAAAAAGAACCGCAGTCGAAGCCGAAGTCGACAGGCTACTCACAGCAGGTTTCATCAGAGAGATAAAGAAATCACAATGGGTGTCCAACCCCATACTCGTAGAGAAGAAGCACACAGATATCCTTCGGATGTGCGTAGATTTTACAGCACTCAATAAATGCTGTCCAAAGGATCCCTTTCCACTACCTCGAATCGACCAGATCGTCGACTCCACCGCCAGGTGCGCTCGCTTGTCCTTCGTGGATGCTTACTCGGGTTACCATCAGATAAGGATGAAGGAAGAGGATGAAGAGAAAACGGCGTTCATAACCCCACTCGTGGTCTACTGCTACACAACAATGCCTTTCGGGCTCAAGAACGCAGGCGCAACCTACCAGCGCATGATGCAAGACTGCATCAAGAAGCAAACTGGGCGAAACGTCCAGGTCTATGTAGATGACATCGTTATCACCACAAGAGAGGAAAACACACTACTCGATGGCTTGCGAGAGACGTTCGCAAACCTCAAACGCTTCCACATCAAGCTCAACCCGAAGAAGTGCACGTTCGGCGTGCCAGCCGGGCAACTGATACCCGATGAGCAAGTCTTGATGCCTGCACAAATAAACGGGATTAGGTTGAGACTCCATGTGCAGAGTGTATAGTAGTGGAAGACAGTTTTCCCCACGAGGGGTGACTCGAGGGTTTAATATCGAACTCTCGGGGAATCTGCAGTGGTAGATTATCTTCTTATCCTTCTTTTGGTTACCTACAAAACAAGGTTAGATGTTTTGGTCCTCAACCTCACCTGTGGTTGTCAAGCACAAGGTGTAAGAATGATATCAGGATAGTTATGCAATGCAAACAAGAAATAAATATGCAATGATGGTGGATGCAATGAAAAATGATATTTTTGGGTTTTTAAATGATGTATGCAAGATGAAAAGTATTTTTGTATTTTCGGATTTAATGATGGCTGAAAATAGAAAAGTGGTATATGGTGTTGGAAAGGTGTTTCTTATGATTAAAAATGGACTGGGGTTCATGGTTTCACAAATGCACTCTCTCTTTATAAAGTGGTAGACAATGGAACACACAAAGTTAACATATGAGATTGCAACACAGGGTTTGATAACAAGTTACTTAGATATATGGGCATCACGTCCTAACATAGAGATCTTTTGGTTATTAACATCTCTTATACTCCACCAAGATGCGAACTAAATCATAACACCTCAGTAATTAAGATAACTCAGAGTATAGCATTAAGTATCATGACATGAAGTGAAAATAAGAACATGCTAGATCTAGTCATGGAGTAGTGGCAATGGTCACGCCCACATCCCCGGTAGCATGGTATTTTAGTTTATCCCTAGTGAGGTAACAAAGTAAGGTAAAGATACCAAATTGGATCGCAGAACTTTCTCTCACGTTCACTGCACTAGCCACCCCCGTTACTCCAACTAATGCACACGTTCCCCCACACACGCTCTCATAAACATGCTTGATCAAAACAAGTAGACAAGAACGGGGTACATAATATGCATCTATACTCATAACTGAAACAAACATTGCAATCTGAAACATATATTAACTCATAAAGATCCACCACAAAGGCATTACAACGGTGACCGTAATCATGTTCAGCAGCTCATACGGTGCTAATTAGTGAAGCTCAAGAGAGGAGAGATACATAAGTTACTTCCACAAACCCATAGTCCAGAGGTGGACTACTCCCTCTTCATCATGGAGATGGTGGAGAAGTCGATGGAGAAGATGGAGACCACGCCGGCAGCGCCCCGCCGGAGTTTTCCCCCTCCAATCTGCAGCTCCTAATCTCCGTTTCGGTGTTTCTGTGTTTGTGCGGCGCTCCTTCCAGAGAACGTCGGGGGACCTTTTTTATAGGCGTTTTTTAGGTCAAGACGAAGGCGGCGCTCCTCGAGTATGAAGATGATAAAACTAACATGGACTTTGCAATTTAATACTTAACAATGGATATCAAAGATGATTACTATTGCTACATATAGTCAAATGATTCATTCTTCAAAGGAGTAGCAATATGCAAATAGTTTATGAAGTGATATCAAGTATTCAAGACAAGGATGTTCATTGATAGTTCACAAAGTGTAACATAGTAGCAAGTAATATGGAACACATGTATGCATAATGATAAGTAGAACATCCTACAATGGTCATAGAGTGTAGATGAAAATCTGAATATGATAGGTGTACACTTTGGAAAGATGTATATGTGAGTAGAGGTAAAGCATGCATAAGTTTCATCCAACTTCCAAACTCTTCTACTTAAGTTAATGATTGCAATAAGGTATTCATTGGTGTCAAGCTCTCATTGCCCCTATCATAGCATCTTGAATGATTAAGGTTAAAGTGAAAGCAAATATGAGTAGTGTGCTTGATAAAGAATGGGTTGATGTCTCATGCCCCTTGAATACAAGTACTACACCATGTTACTCAACTTAGGAAACAAAGCAAGTTCAATTAATATCATTGTAAGTAATAATAGTATCATCAAGAGCGTCAACTGGGGTACCTCTTGTCCCAGATATGGAACAAGCCCATATCAAAATGACAAGACAAACAAACAAAATGAACAATCTCAACACCCTTTTTATTTACCATTTGGAATAGTTTTTTATTGCAAGGTGTATCACAGAAGGTTCACCATAGTATGTAAGTAAATTTCCACCATGAATGATGCATGGCTTAGATTAGCGGCCCAGGCGTCTCTCTAACCATTTATACAAACTCATTTAAACTACTTCATTTCCACTCATTTCACATGATAGCATCCATAACAAAAGTACATGATATCAACTAAATGAGATGAAGAGCATGTTGAAAGCTTGCCATGTGACAGCACATATGGGCTAACTTCCAACCCAAAACATTCATCAAGCCACAAACATCATAATCTTAATCACAATGGGTCAAGTTTTATTATGCAAATAAAAGAACATTGTGCATCAAGTTCGTGAGAGCTATATAACCAATTTTTTCCATTGCAATCAATAACATAAACATTTTCATTCAGAGGTAAGATAACACAAACAACATGTTAAACATACTCGGAATAGCATAAAGCCAATAGGTAGATATGGTGGACTCACTGGAATAACTTTGGTTGAAGGTGTTGGAAACAAGTTTTTGCTTGTTGGAGTTTTTGGGCTAGCAAAAGGGAGAAAGTTGACCATCTAGATGCATGCATGAGTGTCCATAGAACTAACTAATCCATGTTAAACCAAGTGAAATAACAATCAGCACCAAAACATGAATAAGTGATAGCTCTACAAAAAGAATTTGCAAACTATTACTCATAAACAAGCTCATGAATCATGCAACTATATGTATCATTAAAAATCAAGTCAAACATCCCTTTTCCCAATCTTATAAAAGCATCCAACATATTTCAACCCATATTTCCAGTAGCTCTCTCATATATAATTGATAGTGTGGTGGTCTCTCAAGACTCAAACAAAAACAAAAACGACGCTCCAAGTTTATGCGATAAAGTGTTTCGATCGAAAAACAGAAGTTGGACGTGTGCAAACCGAGAGTGTGTAGGTCCAGCGGGGTTGTCTTCACATCCCCAAGCTTATGGTCTTCACCATCCTTGGATAGCTCTTGGTGCATCTCCTCCAATCCCTGTGAAAAAACTTCAAAACACCGTTTCTCCCATCTCTTTTCTGTGGGGTGCATTAATAGTGATAAACAAATAGGTTCCTTGCTGCATATAATCCTTGAACAAAAATTCATATGACATGTCCAGAAAGTGTATAATGTTGTATGCCTACTCATAAACTCAATTGGATCAAAAAGATTCAACTTAAAAGCTCAAAGCATGCATCAAACAAAATGGGACAGAATCTGTCCAGAAAAACAGCAGCAGCAAAACGTATTTTTCTACCCTACCAAACTTTCTCGAAAAATTCCGAAAAAATTCATGCATACAGAGGATGAAAAGTTGCAACTACAGTTCAAATATGAGCTCATTCGGAGTTACAGAATAAGAATTAAAAATCATACCGTGCACTGATTCGTGCAGGAATAAAATCTCCGAACGCTATAAGCAACTTTTTCAAACCAAAAAGGGTAAAACTTGGCACTTTATTAAAAACTCCAGAACCTAACTAGACACAAAATCTCTTGTTACAGCAAGAGGACACAAAGAAAAATCACACATAAAAATAACCGGGTTGCCTCCCGCAAAGCGCTTTCTTTATAGCCATATAGCTAGGCTTCTTACTTGTTGTTTTATTGTGGACGAAGCTCATGAGGGAGCTTGAACTTTGGTGGTTCCCTCTTCCTTGGAAAGTGTTCCATGCACTTCTTGTGTGGAAACTGAAACTTTACATTCCCTTCCTTTGAATCAATGATAGCACCTGTGGTACGAAGAAAAGGTCTTCCAAGAATAATAGGACTAGAGGTTTTATTCCCCATATCCATGATTAGAAAATCCACAGGCACAAAAGTCATATGTAACTCTACCATAACATCACTTACTTTTCCCAAAGCATGTTTAATAGAGTCATCAGCAAGTGCTAGTTCAATAGAGCATTTTTCAAGATTTTTCAATTCAAGCACTTCATATAGTTCTTTAGATAAAACAGAGACACTAGATCCTAGATCAAGTATGGCATGGTGTGTCTCTTTTCCAATAGTTACTAGTACCTTAGGTATCCACATATCCCCAAGCTTAGGTGGTATCATAGCCTCTTGGTTGTACCTAGCAATCTTTTCTTTCAAGACATGATTAGCAATATAAGAACCAAAACCTGCTTGGTTAGTGTTGATGGAAGGATCACTTGCAAATTTTTGTAAGATAGATATTAATTCATGCAAGCTACAATTTTCTAAGTCAAGCAAAGGATCCTTGACTTCATTAAGCATTTTAACTTCCTCAACTTCAACCTCTTTCATTACCCCAATAGATTCTTTAGCAACTCTCTCTTGCTCATGAATGTGTTCCCAAGACTTATTGATAACCTCTTGGCAATATTTTATTGTTTCCTCATGTTTTTGGGCTGTAATGATGCTCTTTAATGATGAGACTTCCTTAGTAAGCTGATCTACCCTTTCAAACAAAGCATCTTGTTTTTCAAACTTAGAGATAAATTCCTTATTAAGCTCTTTTTGGGTAGATATAAAAGATCTAATGGTGTTTTCCAAGTCACTAGAAACATTACCACTAGAAGCATATTTATTTGGCACATATGGGGGTTTATTATAAGAGTTATAATTGTTGTTACCATACCCATTATTACCATAGTTCCTAATGAAGTTGACATCAATATTTTCAGAATTGTTTCCAACTAGTTCTTGCAAAGGAACATTTTCAACACTAGGTTTATTAAGCAAAGCAAGAATAGTATCCATTTTAGATGACAAATCATTAGTTTCTTCAATAGAGTTCACTTTCTTAGAAGGATTAGGTGCCCTATCAGTATGCCATTGACTATAGTTTTGTAAAATGCTTTCCAATATATTTTTAGCTTCTACTATAGTCTTACTCATAAAAGCACCTCCAGCAGCAGAATCAAGTATGTTTCTAGACATGTAGTTTAAACCATTGTAGAAAGAGTGTAATATGGTCCATTCATTAACTCCATGTGAGGGACAAGTTCTAAGCATAAGTTTTATCCTATCCCAAGCCATAGCAACATGTTCATTTTCATTTTGCCTAAAAGAAAGGATGTTGTTTCTATTTTGCAAAATTTTAACAGGGGGATAATATTTCTTAATGAAAGCTTCTTTTAGATCATCCCAAGAATTAATACTACCAGATGGCAAGGAATGCAACCACTCTTTAGCTTTTCCTCTAAGTGAAAAAGGAAATAACTTCAGTTTTAGGATATCACTTTCCACATTTTTAAACTTTTGCATGTCACATATTTCAACAAAGTCATGAAGATGCATAGAGGCATCCTCCATAGCACTACCACCAAATTGTTCCCTAGTTATCAAGTTCAACAAACTAGGACTTACTTCATAACTCTCAGCATTTATCTTAGGTGTGGCAATAGCTCTCGTGATAAATTGATCATTAGGAGTGTTTGTGTAGTCACACAGCTTAGTTCTTTCTCCCATTTTAGCAAGTTTTTTTGGTATTTTTAATTTTTTATGCAAAACTGAAATAAATATGATATGATATGCAATGACACTAACAAAACAAATAAATTGCTTTGTAAGTAAAGATGGATAAGATGGTGCTCACGTAGGTGCAACCTCCCCAAGCTTAGGTGTTAGCACAAGTTGGTGACGTTGACTTTGTTGTGAGATGAATGCGATGATGCACACCCTTGGATAAATCTCTCAGCTACGATTCCCCGGCAACGGCGCCAGAAAACGTCTTGATCCCGAAGAGCAAGTCTTGATGCCTGCACAAATAAACGGGATTAGGTTGAGACTCCAAGTGCAGAGTGTATAGTAAGTGGAAGACAGTTTTCCCCACGAGGGGTGACTCGAGGGTTTAATATCGAACTCTCGGGGAATCTGAAGTGGTAGATTTATCTTCTTATCCTTCTTTTGGTTACCTACAAAACAAGGTTAGATGTTTTGGTCCTCAACCTCACCTGTGGTTGTCAAGCACAAGGTGTAAGAATGATATCAGGATAGTTATGCAATGCAAACAAGAAATAAATATGCAATGATGGTGGATGCAATGATAAATGATATTTTTGGGTTTTTGAATGATGTATGCAAGATGAAAAGTATTTTTGTATTTTCGGATTTAATGATGGCTGAAAATAGAAAAGTGGTATATGGTGTTGGAAAGGTGTTTCTTATGATTAAAAATGGACTGGGGTTCATGGTTTCACAAATGCACTCTCTCTTTATAAAGTGGTAGACAATGGAACACACAAGTTAACATATGAGATTGCAACACAGGGTTTGATAACAAGTTACTTAGATATATGGGCATCACGTCCTAACATAGAGATCTTTTGGTTATTAACCTCTCTTATACTCCACCAAGATGCGAACTAAATCATAACACCTCAGTAATTAAGATAACTCAGAGTATAGCATTAAGTATCATGACATGAAGTGAAAATAAGAACATGCTAGATCTAGTCATGGAGTAGTGGCAATGGTCACGCCCACATCCCCGGTAGCATGGTATTTTAGTTTATCCCTAGTGAGGTAACAAAGTAAGGTAAAGATACCAAAGTGGATCGCAGAACTTTCTCTCACGTTCACTGCACTAGCCACCCCCCGTTACTCCAACTAATGCACACGTTCCCCCACACACGCTCTCATAAACATGCTTGATCAAAACAAGTAGACAAGAACGGGGTACATAATATGCATCTATACTCATAACTGAAACAAACATTGCAATCTCAAACATATATTAACTCATAAAGATCCACCACAAAGGTATTACAACGGTGACCGTAATCATGTTCAGCAGCTCATACGGTGCTAATTAGTGAAGCTCAAGAGAGGAGAGATACATAAGTTACTTCCACAAACCCATAGTCCAGAGGTGGACTACTCCCTCTTCATCATGGAGACGGTGGAGAAGTCGATGGAGAAGATGGAGACCACGCCGGCAGCGCCCCGCCGGAGTTTTCCCCCTCCAATCTGCAGCTCCTGATCTCCGTTTCGGTGTTTCTGTGTTTGTGCGGCGCTCCTTCCAGAGAACGTCGGGGGACCTTTTTTATAGGCGTTTTTAGGTCAAGACGAAGGCGGTGGAGCGAAGATCGACGGCAACGGAGCCACGAGGCCCAAACGGGTGGGTCCCACGCGGCCTGTACTGGCCGCGTGGGCCATGCCCGTTTGGCCCTCGGGTCTCCGTTTGCTTGCTTCCTTTTTCCGTAGTCCTTCTTCCTTCCAAATATTGACGCCCGTAAATTTCCAGGTGATTTCGTTGACGTTTGGGTCCCTGAAACATTAAAATACAAAACTAGGGTTTTCTGCCTGTGCAGGGTTAATTCCAAATAAATGGAAAACTATGAAGTATTCCCAAAATCATGATAAAACATTGATATAACCCTTATATGATGCAAATATGATTGGAATATAAGCAATTAAAGTGCAAAGTTCATGTATGCATTTTACATGCATCAGCAACTCCTCGGGTATCTAGTCTCGGCTCGAGGAATCGAGGCAGACCCAGAGAAAATACAGGCCATCTTGACGATGCAAAGGCCTTCAAAGCTCCATGACGTGCAAAATTTGGCGGGTCGAGTAGCAGCACTCAGTCGATTCATCAACAAGCTGGGTGAAAAAACACTCCCGTTCTATCGACTGATGAAGAAAGCAGACAAATTCGAGTGGACGCAAGAAGCCGAAGCAGCCTTCACGGACCTCAAGCGAGTCCTCACAAGCCCTCCAATCCTCGTCGCACCAAGGGAACGGAGCCACTGTACCTATATGTCTCCGCAACTAACAGGGTGGTGAGCACCGTACTGGTAGTCGAACGAAGGGAGGAGGGACACACCCAAAGCATACAACGTCTAGTCTATTACTTGAGTGAAGTGCTCTCCATGTCAAAGCAGCGGTACCCGCACTATCAAAAGCTGGCCTACGCCGTGTTCATGTCCTCAAGGAAGCTGACGCATTACTTCTCCGAGCACCCGATCACTGTAATCAGCACCTCAGGGATCGGGGACATCCTCACAAACCCCAACGCAACTGGGCGAGTCGCAAAATGGCTCATCGAGCTAGCACCGCGAGATATCAAGTATGATTGCCCGAAAGCCATCAAAGCACAAGTCTTACCTGACTTCCACACCAAGTGGATCGAAGCTCAGCTGCCAGGAGTGCCAGATGTGTCCAACTCATGGACTATGTACTTTGACGGCTCGAAGAAAAACGAAGGCGCAGGCGCGGGTGTCATCCTCATATCACCAAAAGGCGACAAGCTTCGCTATATCCTGCAGATGGGATTCGAGTTCCCATCCAATAACGAAGCAGAGTACGAGGCCCTGATAGGCCAAAGCCCTCGGATGTACTCGACTGATGATCTACGGTGACTCGAATCTTGTGGTGCAGCAAACAATGAAGGCATGTGATGCAATCGCAGATAATATGATCGCCTACCGTGACCTGTACAACATCATGGAGGGCAGCTTCGAAGGCTGCGAGTTGCGGCACATAGGGCGTGAGAGCAATGAAGAAGCAGATAAGTTAGCCAACATTGGCGTGACCAAAGCACCAGTTCCACCTGGTGTCTTCTTCGAGCGCATCGAGCACAGATCCATCAAGAAAAAGCGAGCATCTCCTACATCAGCCGCACCAGTCAAGAGCAAAGCACCTAGCACAGAGGACCCGCCAGTCGAGGTACTCCTCATCAAGACAACTGGACTCAACCTTTCCTCGCATACATACTCCGCGGCGAGGTACCTGAAGACATAACAGAGTCAAGACGCGTCACTCGACGATCTAAAGCATACACTGTCATCAACGGTGAACTATACAAATGCAGCATATCAGGTATGTTCCAACGTTGCATAGCATTTGAAGATGGCCAAGCCAACCTTCGTGATATTCATGCAGGTACCTGCGGGCACCATGCCAGCAGTCGATCACTCGTAGCCAAAGCCTTTCGCGCAGGCTTCTACTGGCCCACAACACTCAAAGACACGGAGGACATAGTCAAAAGGTGCATCGGCTGTCAAAAATTCGCCACAAAGCCGCACGCACCCGCATCGGCGTTGAAGACAATACCATTGGCCTGACCCTTCGCCCAGTGGGGGCTCGATATGGTTGGGCCACTCAAAAAATCCTCCCATGGAGGGCATACTCACCTTCTGGTGGCGGTCAACAAGTTCACTAAGTGGATTGAATCAGTCCCTATCACAAGTTCGACTGCCACTACAGCAGTCAATTTCATAAAATCCATCATATACCGCTTTGGTGTGCCAAGTAGCATCATCACTGATAACGGTACAAACTTCACGGCTGAGGAATTCCGATCCTTCTGCAAAGAGCAGGACATTACGCTCAATTATACATCTGTGGCACACCCGCAATCCAATGGCCAAGTCGAAAAGGCCAATGGACTTGTGACGAGCGGAATCAAGAAACGCCTCCTGGTGCCACTCAAAAGGGCCGCGGGTGCTTGGGTCGAAGAACTTCCATCTGTGCTATGGAGCCTACGCACAACACCCAATGCCTCAACGCAATTTACCCCATTCTTCATGGTCTACGGCGCAGAGGCAATCCTGCCATCAGATGTAAAATTCAATGCACCAAGAGTCGAAGCATACAACGAAGACGATGCGATGAAGCACTCGAAGATGCAGTCGACTTGCTCGAAGAAGCACGCAACACGGCGCTAGCACGCACAGCTGTCTACCAGCAAGACCTCCGCAACTATCACAGCCGTCGACTGCGTACCAGATCCTTCGAGTTGGCGACTTGGTACTTCGACTGAAGCAAAGAAGGTGCACAAACTTGCTTCTCCATGGGAAGGACCCTTTATCATCACCGAGGTCATTGGTGGTGGAGCATACAGACTGAAGCACGCGAAGACAGGCGAACTCTCGCACAATCCTTGGAACGTTGCGCACTTCTATGCTTAGATTACTCAGTCGCACAATGTAATAGGCACATATGTCGGATGGCTGCAGGTTTCAGACGCGCTCTTTTCCTTACCAGGGTACCTAAGGGGACTGGAAGGTTTTTAATGAGGCGGCCTGCAGCTTAACATTCAAAAATGGAATATAGTCAATGATTCCTCATATTTCTCCTGTTTACTACTCGCATAAACTAGTCGCACAACCTTAGCCTCACCCGAGTACTCGGGGCTGCGCTACTTCAAAACGTGAGCTCTCGCTCCTTCTTCAAACATAATACCCCAGCCGCACTCGAATACTCGGGGGCTGGGTCATAAAAAATCATACATAAACAAAAAAGTTGCTCAATGGCATGAGTTGAAGCTTCAAACATCGCAAAAATTCACAGCCTCACTCGAACACTCGGGGGCTGTAGAATTCATGTTCTATATAAAGTGTTTTTCATAAACCCCACTCGATACACTCGGGGGCTGCATACATACAAGTAAACAAATATATACTAAGTACAAGTGGCAAAATTTACACTCGGGGCTGTCCCCTATACAGAAAAACCCTAATCTTCCGGTTCGTCCTTTACTGGAAGAACAGGGCCCATAAGTTGAGCATGATAGCACTCAACCAACACCCTCGCATGATCGACTGTATCGTCAAGATGCGACTGCGACAAAGTCGATCCAGGAACGGGTGGACGTAGCTGCATATGTGGACGCTGGCTTCGGATATATGCCATCGTTGCGTTGGCTCCATCCACAAGCTTCTGGGTGATAAAGTCTCGAATGGGACCGGCACTCCGGAAAAGCCCGAGCAACGCGTGGATTCCTTGAGGTTGCGGCCCTGTCGGAAAAAGAATTGGTTGATGCGACTGAAGGCCGACCTGCATAATTCAGCAGCATAGTGCTCCGCCACACTCGATCCTGCAGAGTCGCGAGTATGCGTGCTCGGTGCTTATCCAAGCGAAAGTGCTGACGGCCAGTCGTGGGTTCGTCAGTCGCATTGTTCAACTGCTCATCTACACGAGCCTGCTCCGCCTGGAAATCTGGAACAAAACCTGCAACAACACACGTTGGGTGAACAAAAAGGACAGACTATGAACTCTTGAGATAAGAGCAGTCATGCTTACACTCAGTTGTCTGTTCACGATCTCCATCTCGCCAAGCACATACTCCTCCCGCTGAGTGGGTAAAGCAGGCCTCGCTCTCATCCTATCCAGCTCACTCCGGGCACTCCCCAACTCTTGCTCCAGTTTTGCGACTCGAGCCTTCATATAACGCATTACTGCGGCATCGTTTGCCACCTGAGCTCGAGATCGAGTAGGGGCGCGATGCCGCGACGAACCAGCCGAAGTGGCGGCTGCCCGTGGCTGTTCCAAACATCATAAAAATCTTCAATCAGACATGGGAGATTCATCACACAGCTCAGTCGAGTAATAGCACATAGCCTTTCAGGCAAAAGCACGAAGGAATTAATTCATAACAAAGGTAGCAAAAGCGCACGCATACTCGCGTGATCATAAGGTTTAATTACACAACATAAATATGGGTTCGACTACCCTATTTCTCAGACACTGACTCTGACCTAGCCCTACTTCGCGAGTGGCAACCTCCGCCGCTCGGCGCTCCATAGTGGCTATGAACATGTTGGCCAGTCGAGCGGCTGGCTCACTAACGGATTTCAGAGACATAGGCTTCCCGCCAGGCCTTCGAGGAAAGTCAGACATGGCCGCTTCAAAGTCACCCTTTATTCCGTGACCCAAAATGAGCTTGAGGGTAGACTCCGAGCCGCGTACCGTGAGAGCGCGAGCAAAGCTCGCCATGGTTGAAGTCCCCGGTCCAAGCACGCCAGCAAAGCCATCAGCAGTCGACGGCACCTCGCCTAGTGGGAGCACCTCCTTGTACACAGCGCCGAGGGTGCTGGCAGACTTGGCAAGGGAGTCCTTCGCCTGGACAAAGGAAGCACCAAGGTCACCTATAACCTGGTCGAGTGATAACTCATCACTGACCATGTCAGTAGGTGTTGGCACACCAATCGCCTCTGTAACATGAACCAGAAAAAGTAAGATTACTACATACTACCCAACGGGTACACGGGAGGCATACAAAAAGATGGTTCCTTACCTCTCACGTTCTGTGCGAGGCCAGCCAGTCGCTCAGCATACTCCTTCTCGCGCGCAGCGGCAGAACGCTGGGCGGTATCCGCGGCTTTCTTCGACTCGGCAGCTTGAGTGGCAAGAGCTTCTTCTAGCTCCTTTACTCGGGTTTCAGCCGCTGCCTTGTCACCTGAGTTTGGAAAGCAAAGCGGTAAATCAGCATTCGACAAAACAAAGACAGTGCAAAAAGACCTTCGGGTACAGAATCAAATTTCACTTACGAGTGAGCTGCTCCAAGTTAACACGCAGCCTGTCCCTCTCTGCTCCATCTGAACAAAAGCTTTCCCCGATTCTACCAGATTGAGGTAGTAAGGCTACAAGCAAATGCAATTAGCATAAATCAGCACATATATCAGACGCAACATATGCGGGTGGTCATAGGACACTTACGTGGTCCATCCAAGTCTCAGACTTGGAAGCAGAAGTCCCGACTTCAGCCGCCGGGGTATCTGCAACCTTGGTGGTCACAAGAGCAGCAGCTGCGACTGCTGGCTGCGCAACCTCCGGGGTCACAGGAGAAGCACCTGGGTGATCAGGAGTCGAAGCCTCGACGACAGGAGGAGTCGCTACTCGATCGTGCTCAGCACTATAAAGCATAAAGGGAAGAGAGACATGAGCCAAACTATCATACAGTAACTTTACATATGCAAAAGGCAGAAGGAACAAACCTCTGTTCTTCCTCTTCTTCGCTGTCATAATCGTCAAAGCTTGGACCTCCAAACTGCACGGCGCCACTCGACTGGGGAGGAGGCATCGAGCTCACTGGGCACGCTGCCAATGGAGCGGTTTGGGCAGCGTGGGGTGAGCCCGAGTCGCCATCGTCCCTCAGATCCTTCTCCTTCGCGGGTGAGCTCATAGACGAGGACACGTCTTGAACACGGAGGCGCTTGCGAGTCCGAGCCTTGGCACATCGGGCGCAGGCGAAGCTTCAGCGAGTGCCTCGTCCACCTCTTCCTCTTCAGCATTTTCCGTAGGAGAAGTGGTAGCCGATGGAAGGGGCGACTCATCGGCTCCCTTTGCTGGCACATCTTGCACCTCCTGCACCTCTGTCTCTTCAGTCGGGCCGTCCTCTGGAAGGGGAGGCAGAGTAGACGCAGTCGAGTGGCCCTGCATGTCATAAACAGGAAAGAAAGTCAGACAAACCAGCAAAATGGCAACGCAAAGACAACAAAACTCGATAGATTCACTAACCTCTGGCAAAGGCTTTTCAGCCCCATAAGGAGTGACAGGGCAGTCGACGTTGCAGGGCTCGCTGGCTTTTGTGCTGGTGATGGACCGCACATGTGACACCAGCTCGCTCTTTGACAGCTCCTCCTTGTTCATTCGAGTGGAGTCGAGAGGACCTTCATACTGCCACATAGGGTGAGCTCGCGCGCGGAGCGGCCACACCCGCATCTTCACAAAGGTGGCAAGAAGATGCACACCAGTGACGCTGTTTAGCAGTCCTCCAATCGTCTCCAGCAGAGGCGCCGCTTCCGCCATTTCTTCAGTCGAAAGCTCATGGTCCCAGGCCTTCGTCCTAGCGGCTATACCAGCAGTCGAAAATGCTGGGACCCCTTCCTGGTCGACGGCACATAAAACCACCTTTTCCTCCACCCTTGCGCCGAGTCGACTGGCTTCAGGGCAAAGTATCGGGTGTCGCTGCGCACTTGGATCTGAAGGCCTCCAACTGGATAGGTTCGGCCGCCTCGGTTGTTGGGCCGGACCATGAAGATAGACTTCCAAAGGGCCCAGCTGGGAGCAACTCCCAGGAAGCACTCGCACAATACCATAAAACAGGCAATGTGCATAATGCCGTTCGGGGTGAGATCATGGATCTGCACCCCGTAGGCAAACAGCAAGCCACGAACAAAGTCGTGGAGGGGAAAAGACAGACCCGCAAAACATACGCGCTCATTTGCGCGAGGCTCGGGGAGTACCTCTTTCGATGGCGCACGGACAGTAAGCTGGTCCGCCGGCGGCAGCAGTCCGTCCTCGCGGAACTTCTCGAGATGTGCCGCCTTGATCGTGGACTTCACCCAGTCGCCGTCGCTCTTCTTGAGGTCGACGGACGCAGATGCGCTAGCCGCAGTCTTCTTCCCCTTCAAAGCGGCCGCGTCGGTCGCGGGCGCGTCGGCGGCAGCTTTCCTCTTGGGCGCCATGGTTGTGGTGGCTAGGGAGTGAATAAGGAGCTCGGACGCAATAACAATGGAGGTGGAGCAAGAGGAAGACGATGGAACAGGGGCGGCCGCAGAGCAAATGGCAAGTAAAAATAATCAGCGCCGTCCCTCCTATTTACCACAGATCAAAATCGATCACAGCCGTTAAAATCGCAATCGTGCGCTCCGCACGCAATCCCACCGTACACGTGGCAGGCGCAGAGGGCAACCGTCGCAGGCCACTCGCCCACTACGCACGCAAAAATAGGAGCCATCATCACGCCTCCGTAAAAAGTGGGCCAGAGTGGTCAAATCAAAGTCCAAACGGCACCGTCGTTCGGTCAGCGCTGCACAAATGGGCCCACCTATGTGTCACGTCCCATCCATCACAGCATAACGCACGCCACCGCGTGTCAGGAAGCGCAGTCGCCAGAAACGTCATCCCTGACGTCATTACAAGCATCTGTTCAGAAATACAATCGAATCTGCCCAACGCATATTGGTCATTCGACTGCTTTGTTTGGTTCGGGTGTGACAAAGCAATGTTAAAGCAAAATTGGTCACTCGACCGTTCCTTCGACTGATGCATATTACTCCCATCGGGAGCGTATCAAAAATTCTTCGACTGAAGATGCTCAAGATAAAATGATTTTGAGATTATCCTCCATTACAAGCAATACAGCATAATCTCGGGGGCTACTCCCATCGGGAGCACTGTCGTGCACCCGATAGAATTACGGCAAAAAAATTCTTCGATTAACATATGCAAGGTGAGAGGATCTGAGATTATCCTCCATTGCGAGCAATAAAGCACAATCTCGGGGGCTACTCCCATCGGGAGCGCTGTCGCGCACCCGATAGAATAACAACAAAGTGTCAGTCGACAAATGTCTCGACTCAGTTCATATACAAAATCATACTCGAAACATTCCCGAGTTGCGTCCGCCGCAAATACCTCGGATGCTGCACGCATAGTGCAAAGGTAAGACCCGCCGAACTTTCGAGCTGGGCTAAGGACCGTTCCAGCAACGTAAATCCTTATACTTTCCGTGTCAGCAGACATGATGAAAAATCCTGACGGACGCGTTGGGTAAAATTCAAATCTATACTGCAGATCGACTCAGTAAGACCTCCGCGGCCTAGTCGAATCTGACCAGTTTGTTCCAGATTCGAGTCCGGGGACTCGAGTTTGATTGAAAGCTAGTAAGGTTTTACCCGAATGTGTAGTTAACCAGTCCCGATCCGTCGAGTGTACTGGGCCTGCTAAGCTATTATCTCTTGATCATCATAAGCAAAAACCACAGTCGATGAGATACTCGACATAGCCAACATGTGCTATTCATACAGGAATTCCAATTATAATACAAAGCATATGACGTGCACTTACGAAAGAGTCCATGCCCGATTCTTCGAGTCAGACAAGTACTCGGGGGCTACTGACATGGGTATACATCTCGGGTACCCTACCAGGAGGGTACCTGGTGCACGTGACGACTAAGACCCAATAGCGAAGAGCCTATTCAAAGCCCAAGACCAGAGGCCCAAGAAGATGGAGTACCCTCCAAGATTAGTCATAGGCATAGTCGGTTAGAACTTTCCTTATATGTAAATCAGGTCGGTTACGTACTCCCGAGACCCAGCCTATTTAAGGACTGGGAGGGGTGCCGATCTAGGACCAAGCCATACACAAACCACCAAAGCTCTAGCGAGATCGACATCTCGCCGGAGACTCTTTGTAACCGCATAATCTCACACGATCAATAACAGACAAGCAGGATGACAAGGATATACATCTCGGGACCCTACCGTGAGGGTACCTGGTGCACGTGATGGCTAAAGGCCCAATAAGCGAAGAGACAACTCGAAGCCCAAGACAAGAGGTCCAGCAAGATGGAGTACCCTCTAAGTTTAGACATAGACATAGTCGGTTTGTACTTTCCTTATGTGTAAACTAGGTCGGTTACAAACTTCGGGACCCAGCCTATTTAAAGGCTGGGAGGGGTGCCGATCTAGGACCAAGCCATACTCGAACCACCAAAGCTCTTGCGAGATCGTCATCTCGCCGGAGCCACCTTGTAACCTCATAATCTCCAGCGATCAATAACAGACAAGCAGGAAGTAGGGTCTTTACCTCCACCGAGGGGCCTGAACCTGGGTAAATCTTTGCCTCTGCTTGTCAGCCGACAAAACTATCAGTACTACCACGTTCTCTCCCCATAATCTCAACCCTAGGTCCTTAACCATGGGATTTGATGAGGGTACACCTCGTCAATTGGCGCCGTCTGTGGGAAAGAATAGTGCTGGACTCGCGGTTTCTTCGGTTCCATCAGAAACGGCGACTCGCCGATCAGATCTACAAACGGCAACTCGCCGGCTGCATCGACAAAATAGAACTCGCCGACTCAGGCGGCACACGGCAACTCGCCGGCTCACTCGACAAACGGCAACACGCCAGCTTCACCGCAAAAAGCGCATCGGATCCTCTGATGGATTTCGAGCCACACTCGCCAGGATTCCAGGAGGCCTTCTCCGATCTCGAGTCAGGTTTGGGTTCAACCGTTGGTTCGTTCAATTTTTTCGTCAACAAGCTTGGTGTGCAGGACTTGACGGATCCACACCAACTCGCGACTTCCGCACCCGAGGCTCCATCGGTTGCGGCTCCTTCGACTGCGGATCCCTCAACCACGTCCATACCATCGTCGATCCTCCAAGCTTGCTCGTCCGCAACAACCATGTCCCACACGGGAGATGCACGAGCTCATCGAAGAACTTCAGGGCGAGGAGGCCGAATCAGCATACCGCACAAACAATCCCGAGCTCGATCTCTCACTCGAGGATAGTTTCGACTGCGGGATCTCCTTCAGCGACTTCGACGACTCGAAACTCATATCGACAACCACGTCGACTCCAAGATCTGCACCAACAACAACAACCTCGACTCGGAGATTCATAACAACTCCGACGCCGAGATGAGCATAGGCAATGAAGACATCAACTGCGAGATCCGTTCAGACGGACCACTCGACGGGCATATCGACTCAGACATGAGCCTCGATGAAGAGGTCGAGTCCATGACGGGATTCGAAGACACACATACATACCCTCGGGCGATACCCCAGCAGGTTTACGTCGCCATCGCCGCAGAATCATCAGATGCTGCGGCCAGCCGCAGGCCTACAGAATTCCCGTGCACAGTTACTATGCCGGACGGAGTCACAACTCTCACAATCACTGCTGAGATGGCAGCAAAAGCAGACAAAGTCATCAAGGAGTGCACAATGATGCCAGCAGACGCAACACAAGAGGAGATGCTGACCTTCCAGTACTTCAACTGGCAGGAATCACTTCGACTGCGGCAGGTCAGAGCAACACTCGAAGAACGCAAAAAGCAAGCTAGCTTATCGAGTGCGCGAAGAAGACAGCTCTCCCTGAGCTCCACTGGGCGAGCAGACACAGGACCCAGATCAAGGTTGTCCATCTCTCGCCAGACGAAAGGGCGGCGCTCACCCGCAACTTAGGCAACTATTTCATGACATACGATGAAGGAGTGCCAGTACCCAAAACAGCTGCGGGTGCCCTCTTCACCGCTGCAGCGTACCTAGAGGCAATCAAATCTCCAGCTGATGACCCCAATGCAAAACTGCATCGCTAGCTGATCAAATCACTCGCCTTAGCGGCGAAGGCCATACGCCAAATTCCAAAAACTCAGGTGGGAGTCGTGACCGTGCCCTAGTCGGCGCGCGTCGGGAAGAGCATAATCACAGTGGTCGCCACCACCACTCGAAGGAAAGAAGCGGCTCGCGTAGGAGCAGGTCCAGGAGCAGATCACGCAGATCTTACAGTAGCGACTCATACTCTGATCGAGATCCCGAGCCACATGGAGCTCTGTGCTTCACTCGACGCGTCCGCGAGACACGGATGCCCAAAGGGTTCAAACTCACATCTGAATAGCCCAATACACGGGTCGACAGGAACCTTCTGGATGGTTGGAAAATTACAGGCCAGCTGTCGCGTGCCAGCGAGGTACAAACACCACGGCCATGCAATACATACGACTGATGCTCGAAGGCACAGCCCGCGACTGGCTCAAGGCCCTACCTCCATCAAAGTACGACTCGTGGGATCACTTCCGCGATGACTTCATCAAAAACTTCGAGCCTCTATGTGAGCGCCCAAAAACGTTCGAGGAACTGCGGGCCTGCGTGCAACGTTCAGACGAAACGCTGAGGTCATACATCAGGCGATGGACTGAAATACGCAACTCAGTCAGAGTAATTTCAGAGGACATGGCCATGGATGCTTTCATAATGGGACTCGCCAGGCGGGACTCAAAGAAGCACTCGGTCGCAAAAAGCCAACCTCTGTGGCTAGCCTCTTGATGACCGCGACTGAATGGGCAGACGGAGAAGACATGGCGCGCACCACACACGGGTACTCACCCCGTGACAATCATGAAAGCGGAAGTCGAAGCCGCAGAGACTCGTACAGAGACGACCGAAGGCGCAAACGTTCAAAACGTCACTACGACGATGACAGACCCGAATTCATGGCGGCTGGTTCTCCACACCCGCAATGACCAGGACAGAAGCGACCGACGGTCGGAAGACCGGCGAGACAGTCGAGATGATCGGCGAGACAGTCGAGATGATCGTCGAGATAGCCGAGACCGCGGCCAACGCAGTGATAGCTACAAGAGGAAGGACTGGCGCAAGTCATAGGCACAATCTGAGCGATCATTCGAAGAAAAGATGGACGCTGATTGTAGATTCCACCTGTACAAGGGGGACGACGGAAAACTGCGATCCAATCACTCGATGAGAAACTGCAGGGAGTTCGACCAAATGGCGACTGATTACGTAAATCGCAGAAAGGCAGCAGCCGCACAAGCACCTGCACCCGTGACTCAGCCAAACAACGTGCCTGTTCTGATGGCACCACCTCCACCACCACAGCCTGCTGCAGGCGGAAACCTCGCGGGTGCCATACAGCACATACCTCGGGTGGTCGAGCCACAGTACCCTCCACCCCAAGGGCAGATGTACATGATACAGAAAGGTCGACCTTCCAACAGGGAGCAAAACTTCACACTCGACAAGTAAACATGGCGGTCATGTCACCTCCTGCGGTAACAGAATACTTGAAGGGATCCGAAACTACAATAAGCTTCTGCAAAGAGGACCACCCTCCATCGGTTGTTCGCCCAGGGCACTCTGCTCTGGTACTCGACGCGCAGATTGGAGGCTTGGATGGTGGGAGCGGCATAAACATCATCTTCGCAGATACGCTCCGCAAAATGAACAGGTCAGTCGAAAACCTGCCAAGATCTTCAAATACCTTCCACGGTATCGTTCCAGGAAAGCAATAAGCCCAGAGGCACCATACAACTCGACGTGACGTTGGGGACAAGCACCACTTCAGGACAGAGCGATTGAGTTCGAAGTGGTCGACTGGAAGTCACAATACCATGCTATACTTGGACGCCCGACGTTCGCTCGATTCATGGCGTGCCACATTACGCATACCTCCAGCTGAAGATGCCTGGACCAAAAGGAGTAATCACAGTCAAGGGGACTTCCAAAAGTCTGACTCTTGTGACCGAGAATTCAGCAAAATCTCTGAGATGTTTGGCATGGAAGCAACACTCGCTGATCTAGCGGTCTCCAACGATCGAACACTTATGCCAGAGCACAAAAAGGTGGCAGTCGACAGAGCATTCAATGCCACCAATGACACAAGATCGCATCAGGTGCACCCGACTAACCCGACCAAGACAGTCAATGTCTCGTCGAGTCTGCCTATCGCATAGGAAAGCGCGCTCGTCGAATTCCTCCGTGAGAACTGGTACTGTCAGCCCAGTGGAAACCAGGGTACCATGGGCCGGCCTGCCACAGCCCTAACCGCTCCGCAGAAATTCTGCTAAGGACCAGGCTTTCAGCCTGACGAGCCTCGCGAGGGATTTTCCCTCGCGAGGGTTTCTTTGCTCGACTGAGCATTTCTGCTAAGGACCAGACGTTCGGCCTAGGAGGCCTCGAGAGGAACTCTGCCTCGGAAGGCCTCTCCTAGAAGATCATCAGGCCCTGGCGCGTCTCCGCGCTACCCTCGGAGGTTTTCCCTCGCGAGGGTCAACGGCTACAAGCCTCGGCGAGGCTCCAGGCCCTCGCGGGGTTCCTTCAAGTGGAAGCAAGCTCCTGCGCCGCTGCAGAGCGCACATGGGCTCTGCGCCCGCCGCAGAGTGACGCGCGCGCCTGCGCGCGATGACGAAGACGCCGCAGTTGCCATTCTCGTGTATAAAGCGGTCAAAGGAGCTGGAGGAAGCAAAGCGGACTCCAAGACTTGCCAATTTGGTGATAAAGCGGCCGGCCGCCGCTACGCTCCAACTGCGACGTCACCGTGGGGCACGCCCAAAGCTCTGCAGCGCCAGCCCACCGTCCTGGTTGGACGGTGGCTTTTTCTGCCAAGACGACGTGCTCTCTGCCATGGACCGCGTCCATGGACGCCCCCGACGCTGTGCGCTGTGCTCCAACTCGGCGGCATTGTGGTATCCCTTCCCGCCGGAGGTTTTCGGGGAAGAGGACCAAGCCCAGTATATAAGGAGCCAGTGTACGACCTAGGAGGGGGATCCCGCATTCACCAACTCATTCAACACCAAGCAGCTACGTCTGAAGGAGAAGACGGAGCTCATTCCACCATAGTCCACCATAGCCACAACTGTGCCCTCGGCAAGCACCTTGTACTGTGAACCTCTCCAAGCAGTGCAATACATCTTAGCAGGACGTAGGGCTTTTACACCTCACGGTGGGCCTGAACCTGGGTAGCGGCTCGTGTTCCTCTCTGTCGTGATGTTCCTCACCGAGCTCGACGAGCACCGTCGCCGAGGTTGTTGAGGATTGTTTGACGTTGTGTTCAGCCCCTTACTCGTTTCCTGGCTTTGAGAGACACCCCTAGTTCCTGGGACTAGTCTCCGACATTTGGCGCGCCAGGTAGGGGGCTGAGGCGCGTCTTCAACTTCTTCAACCTCTCCGCGCCATGACTGACACGCGAGCTGCGCCTTGCGCGACGGACGTCCGGCAGGGCCAACACCGAGCCGCCGCCAACACAACCCGCGTGGTCGCCCACGCGCCAACCGCGCTTCAGAGCGCAACGCCGAGCCGCGCGTCGAACATCCTGAGGATGACGGCGGCAACGGCAGCGGCAACGACGGCGGCATCGAGCGAGGACGAGGGAGCTTCCTCCCTGCACCCATCCAGGCGCGAGAGCGCCTCCACGCTGGGCCGAGCGGCGCCCAGTCCAGCCACTGCGCTACTGATGGCGCAGAGCTGCTGCGCTACCGTCCCACGCAGGCGGGCCACGACAACTGGCTCGGGCGTCTCGAGGAGCTCATCAACGCCGCCGCCGTTCCTGCCGCTACACTGCAGCACCAGCGCCTCTCGCTCGCTGGTGCGCCACTCCGGACGCGAGGGGAACATAGCGCACGGCGCTCCTCCTCCCCCTCCGCCTCCGCCACCTCCTCCAGCTGCAGCTCCGGCAGCAAACCACCGCGCCGCGTCGCACGCATCCTCGCCGCACGACTGCCAGATTGTGCAGCGAACTCCGGCGGATGCCGCGTGGAGATCGAGCGCCAGAGGGACCGCCACAACCGCGTCGTCCAGGAGATGCTGCCGCTGCAGGTCGCCAGAACCGCGGCGCGCTCGCTGGGGCGCGTGACACGCCACGGGCTGCACCGCCTTCACCCGCAACCTGCGCCGCGTCGTCTGGCCCGTGAAGTTCAAGCCAGACCTCCCTCCGCGCTACGACGGCAGGACCAACCCTCTGGAGTTCCTGCAGCTCTACCGTCTCCATCCAGGCTGGGAGGCGACGACAAGGTGATGGCCAACTGGCTCTCCATGGCGCTCAAGGACTCCGCGCTCTCGTGGCTCATGAACCTCCCCGAGAACACCATCGACACGTGGGAGGACCTCTGCAAGGTCTTCGTCGCCAACTTCAAGGGCACCTACGAGCGCGCGCTCACCTACAACGACCTTCGCGCGGTGCGCCAGAAGCCTGACGAGACCCTCCGCAGATACATCCAGCGCTTCAGCCAGGTCCGCAACAAGATTCCGAACATCCCGGACTCGCACGTCATCTCCGCCTTCAGGGAGGGCGTCACGAACCACGGATGCTCGAGAAGCTCGGCATCCACGACACCCTCCTCTGTGGTGAAGCTCTTTGATCTGGCTGACAAGTGCGCCAAGGCTGAAGAGGGCCTCCTCTTCGTCAAGAAGGAAGTGGAGGATGACCCTCCTGAGGGGTCCAGGAGCAAGAAGAAGCCTGCGAGAAGCGCAAGACCACCGCCATCCTCGCGGCAGAGCCTGACGCAAAGCAGCCTCGCGAGGCCTCTCCGGCGGCTGAAGAGAAAAGGTGGACAATCGCCCATCTGCATCTACCACAACAGGCACAACCACGCACTGAAGACTGCTGGGAGCTCAAGCAGCTCAGCAAGGAGCGGAGAAGAACCAGGGCGGCGGCCGCGGCGGAGGCCGTGGTGGCCGCGGAGGTGGACGCCACAACTTCCAGCAGAGGCTCGGGGGAACAACGCTGGGCAAAACGGCAACCTCCCCGACGAGAACCCTGGGGGCTACCAGGCCCCTCAGGGGGCAATAGCCTGCATCCTCGGCGGGTCCCAGGCGCCCAAGTCCAACAACCACTTCAAGCAATTCTCTCGCGAGGTCACGCAGCGCTTCCAGGGCTTGAGGCTTCCCAGCCCCTCAAGTGGTCGCAGTACACCATCGCCTTCGACTCCAAGGACCACCCCAAGTCGACCAAGGCTGTAGGCACCCCCTCTGGTGTGCACTCCCATCATCAACAACATCGCCGTCGCCAAGACACTCATAGATGGGGGTGCGGGCTTGAACGTCATCTCTGTCGAGACCTTCGAGCAGCTTCAAGTGCCCTACGAGTGGCTATGCCCTCTAGGCCCTTCACGGGGGTGACAAGTGGCTCTACCACACCTCTGGGGCAGGTGAGGCTCGCGGTCACCTTCGGCACGCCGCAGAACTACCGCACCGAGCAGATCGACTTCGACGTCGCACACATTGGCCTGCCCTACAACGCCATCCTCGGCTACCCCGCCCTCGCGAAGTTCATGGCCGTCACTCACCATGCGTACAACATCGTCAAGCTTCCAGGCAGCGGCGGCACCATCGCCATCCACGGTCAAGTCCAGGACGCAATGCGCTCTGTCGAGACCGCCTACAAGGCCGCTGCCGTGGCATTCCCCGCTGATGAGGACATGGAGCCCCTCGAGAGGCCCGCGAAGAAGAAGCAGCTGTTCTCACAGGAGCAGGCAGCCACGAAGAAGGTGTCATGGACGCCAGCGGCTCGGGGGCTAGCGTCACCATAGGCGCTGGCTTGCCTCCCAAATAGGAAAGCGCGCTCGTCGCCTTCCTCAGGGCAAACTCTGACATGTTCGCATGGACACCGTCAGAGATGTCCGGAGTACCGAGGGAGGTGATCGAGCACCACTTAGCCGTGTGTCCAAACGCACGCCCCGTGAAGCAGAAAGCACGGCGCCAGGCGCCAGAGAAGCAAGAGTTCATCATCAAGGAAGTAGAGAAGTTGAAAGAAGCACACATAATCAGAAGTTCCACACCCCACATGGCTCTCCAACACGGTGGTCGTTCCCAAGCACACCGGGGGCGGCAGGCTCTGCATCGACTACACCGACCTCAACAAGGCCTGCCCCAAGGACCCGTACCCCATGCCTCGGATAGACCAGATCGTGGACTCCACCGCCGGCTGCGACCTCCTCTGTTTTCTGGATGCCTTCTCAGGCTACCACCAGATCAAGATGGCGAAGGAGGATGAGGAGAAGACAGCATTCTCACCCCTTGTGGTGTGTATTGCTACGTCTGCATGCCCTTTGGCTTGAAGAACGCCGGCGCCACCTTCCAGAGGCTCATGAGGAAGGCCTTGGGGGCTCAGATGGGAAGAAACGCAGAAGCCTACGTCGACGACATCGTGGTCAAGACTCGCGAAGAGCACACCCTCATGGAGGACCTCGAGGAGACCTTTGCCAGCCTGCGCAAAGTAACATCAAGCTGAACCCCGCCAAGTGCGTCTTCGGGGTACCGTCAGGCAAACTCCTCGGGTTCCTAGTGTCTCACCGCGGCATAGAAGCGAATCCTGACAAGATCAAAGCCATAGAAGAATGCAGCCACCTCGTCGCCTCAAGGACATGCAGCGCCTCGGGATGCATGGCCAGCCTCGGCCGTTTCATCTCCAAGTTCGGCGAGAGGGCGCTGCCATTTTTCAAGCTCATGAAGCGGTCTGGCACGTTCAAGTGGACGCCGAGGCGGACAAGGCATTTGAAGACCTGAAGAAGTACTTGGCTAGCCCACCTGTCATGGTTGCCCCAAGGCCTGGCGAGCATCTGAAGCTGTACCTATCAGCCACTCCACAAACAGTGAGCGCAGCCTTGGTGGCAGAAAGGGAAGAGCCAGTCCTCGCCAAGAAGGACAGCCACGCCAAGCCCAGATCCCCCCGACAAGGAAGCACCCTCTTCAGGCCCTGAGCCCATGCCGAGCCCGCGCAACCAGAAGGCACCCTCGTCGAGGGTCCACCTCAAGAGAGGCTCGACAAGGCTCCCGAGGAGCCCAGCGCTGCGTCACCATCGACAACCCTCGTCGAGCATCCCGTCTACTTCGTCAGCACTGTGCTGCGAGATGCTCGCGAGCGGTACACTATGCAGCAGAAGCTCCTCCTCGCGCTCCTCATCGCTTCCAGGAAGCTGCGCCACTACTTCCAGGGCCACCCCATCACGGTGGTCACATCATTCCCTCTGGAGCAATCCTGCGCAACCCAAACGCCACTGATCGCGTCGCAGGGTGGAACATTGAGCTGCAACCTTTTGGCCTGCGCTTCGACACCACCAGGGTCATCAAGGGGAGGCATTGGCTGACTTCGTCGCCGAGTGGACAGACACCAGCAAGAAGAGCCTCATGAGGCAGAAACCACGCCAGCTGGAGACACAGTGCCAAGCCACTGGACCATGCACTTCGACGGAGCATTCGCATGCCAGAACGCGGGGCTGGCGTCGTCCTGACCTCACCCAAGGGCGACAAGCTCTACTACGCCGTCCAGCTGTGCTTCACGACAGACAAGGTCTCCAACAACATCGCCGAGTACGAGGGCCTCCTCGCCGGGCTCAGAGCCGCAATCGCCCTCGGCATCAAGCGCTTACTCATCAAGGGCGACTCCCAGCTCCTCGTCAACTTCTCCAACAAGAGCTATACGCCTAAGGACGGCCACATGGCCGCTTACCTCGAGGAGGTCCGCAAGCTCGAGAAACACTTCAAGGGGATGGAGCTCAGGCACATCCCACGAAGGGAGAACCAGGAGGCCGACGACATCGCCAGGCGAGCATCACGCAGAGAAGCCCAGCAGGCAGGCGTGTTCGAGGAGAGACTCACCAGGGCATCGGTGAAACAGCCAAAAGAAGCGGAACACGGACGAAGAGCTCCCACCACCACCAACATCTGGAGCCGAGCTGCGGTCCACCCACAGGGGAACGCCTGCTGCTGGCCATGACGCATCAAGAGACGGGCTGGATCGATGAGCTCAAGGAGTACCTCAGGGACGGAGTCCTCCCTGAAGAGGATGCAGAAGCAGAGAGAGTTGCTCGCCAGGCCAAGTCATACTGCCTTCACGAGGGAGACCTGTACCGCAAGCGTCCAAATGGAGTTGCACTAAAATGCGTCCCCCTGAAGAAGGCCGCCAGCTGATCAAGGACATACACAGTGGAGAATGTGGCCACCACTCGTCATCACGCACCCTTGCAGGGAAAGTCTTCAGGAGTGGGTTCTATTGGCCCTCAGTGCTTCAAGATGCAACCACCGTTGTCCAGGCTTGCGAGGCATGCCAATTCCACGCCAAGCAAGTCCACCAGCCTGCACTGGGGCTCCAGACCATCCCCTCTCCTGGCCCTTTGCGGTCTGGGGGCTGGACATCCTGGGACCTTTCCCACGCTCCAGCGGGGGCTACCGCTACCTCTACGTCGCCATCGACAAGTTCACCAAATGGGCGGAGGTTGAAGCGGTGCGCACCATCCCGGCGAGATCAGCGGTGAAATTCATCAGAGGCCTGGCCTGTCGCTTCGGCGTGCCAAATCGCATCATCACCGACAACGGCTCACAGTTCACCAGCGGCATCTTCAGGGCCTACTGCGAGAGTCTTGGCACACGGCTCTGCTTCGCCTCGGTGGCTCATCCACGAAGCAACGGGCAGGCTGAGCGAGCGAACGCGAAGTGCTCAAAGGCCTCAAGACAAGAAGCTTCAATCGCCTCAAGGCCCACGGCAAGAATTGGATCGAAGAGCTCCCCTCCGTGCTCTGGTCCATCCGCACCACCGCCACGAAGCCCACTGGAGAAACGCCGTTCGCTCTCGTCTATGGCGCTGAAGCAGTCCTCCCCACCGAGATCAAGCATGGGTCCCCACGGATCCTTGCTTTCAACGAGGACAACCAAGAGGAGCTCCACAACGACGACTTGCTGCTGCTCGATGGACTACGCGCCGTGCCGCCCTCCGAGCGGCAAAGTACCAGCAAGACCTGCGCCGCTACCACAGCCGCCACATACGGCCGCGCACCCTCGAGACAGGCGATCTCGTCCTCAGGAGGATCCTCTCCAGAGAGGGCCTCCACAAGCTCTCACCCATGTGGGAAGGCCCCTACAGGGTCGCGCACATCGCCAGGCCGGCGCGGTACGGCTCGAGACGGAAGACGGCGATCCAATCAAAAATCCATGGAACATCGAGCACCTACGCAAGTTCTACCCGTGATCACGTCGCGGCAGGCATTTTTTGTCTCAAGAGGGAAGCACGCGTCTTCACCTCCCAGCTTCACCAAGCTTTCCCTTCACGAGGGCCATCTCCACTGAGAGCTCCTACAACGCGTCGCCACGGGCCGCGGGAAGCCTCAGCCACTCCATGTGGAACCCCATGCCCAGACATGGCGGACTTTGTCTTGGCCTCGCCAAGTGTAATGAACAATTTCAGGTCATCATGAACCTATTGCGCTTCGGCGCCGTTATGTAATATTGCTTGGTGAGTTTGTTTTCTTACATTTCATTCGCGCTCACATTTTTCCCCATGCGCACCTCGCGAGCGGGGGCTGAGCACGGTGCCTGTGTCTCGGGAGCATCCCAGCAGCATCGTAAAATCCAAAGGATCCGAGCTCTAACTCGTGGCTCTCCGCCCACGACCGTTATCTCACCAAAGAGCTCTGACTCGTGGGTTAGCTCCCATGCACGTCACCTCACCAAGGACCTTGGTGCTTATTCTCCTCGTGAGATACCCATGAGGAAATCTATGAGCGCGCATGAGTTGTACAACTATGCATTGCTTGTGGGTTCGCCTCTCTCTCCAACGCAGGGAACAAGACGCCTTGCAGGGCTCCAAAAGCTCCAAACCAGCCTCAGGCAGCCTCGAGAGGGAAACACCTCACCAGGAACACAACACCCTCTACAGCAGGCGTCTCGCCAAAGCTAAGTCCAGAACTTACGCCTCATGAGCTCTTTTTCCCTCTCGCTGGTTTTGTCGCCCCTCGAGCCTCTCTTTTCTCTCTTACGCCTCATGGGCTGCTTGCACGTCAAAGGGGAGCTCCCGAGCATCGCGCCTCGAGGCTCTTACCTCTCTAAGCCTTACGCACCCCCGGCCTTGTCGAGCCCTGACTCCGGCATACCGAAGCGGCGGTGCTATTTGCGCTAAGAGCAGGGTCCTAACGACGTAGAGCGAAAAAGACATGAGGGAACAGATAAAAGGCCTCCCGAGGGGCACTCACACTTGCACAAAATAAAAGTGTCTTTACAAACCAACAAAATAAAGCAACAAGTCTAAGATAACTGGTGCCCTTGGCACATCTCTCCACAGGGGCAACCTAAGCAGCGGGGTTGTCGTCGTCGCCGTCGACAGCCTCATCATCCACCTCCTCAGCGCCTGCCTCGTCGTCGCTCTCCTCGACCTCGACCCTCTTGAAGCGTTGATATACTTCTCCACGTCGTCCCACACCGAGGCGTCCAGCTTCGAGGCAAGTTCCTTCTCCAGAGGCTCCATCACAGACGCGAAGTCGAAGCCGGGGTGGAGGTGTGCAAGGTTGGCGAAGACTTGGCCGACCGCGACGCCAAGGAGCTCGCGGCTCTCGGTGTCGACCAGGTCGTCGAGGTTCGTCACGACCTCTTCAAGCTTGGTGAGAAGCTGCTCGAAGAAGCCGAGGTAGGTGGCGACGTCGGAGTTCCCCTCGACAGAAGCCTGGGGGCTTCGGTCCCCAGGCGGCCCGCAACGGCCGCGCACGCCTCACCAAGGAAGCAAACATGCGCTCCCGCTGGCGCGACAAGACCTGCGCAGCCAGAGCGCTCTGCCGAGCTTCCTCGACGAGCTCCACAACAGGCCCCACCTGCTGCTGCATCTCATTCATGTCCTGCGTCAAGGAGGCAAGGTCCTGCTCCGCGTGCTTCCGAGCCTCCACAGCGTCCTGAGGCGGGAGTCAAATCGCTTCTTCTGAGCCTCAAGCTCCCTGATGCGAGCCTCAAGCTCGTTGCGTCTCTTCGTGAAGCGCTCCTCCTGCTTCTTGGCCTTCTCCGCGAACTCCTTCCTGCAGTTGTCGCGGAAGAGCTTCTCCTTGGTCGCGGACTCCTCCGCCATCTGCTCCTCCTTCTTGCGGAGGTTCTCGTTGGTCAGCGCGAGGCGCTTCTGGTAGAACGCCTCGTCTTGAGTAACCTTGCTCTCGCGAGACTCCAGGTGCTCCCGCTGCGCAGATTGATCCTTCTCGATCTGTTCAACCTGTTCCTCGCGCTTGCGTAGCTCGGTCTCGCGGGCATCAAGTTCTGCTCCGCGCTGCACCATCTGGTTTTCGCGGACGCGCAGGTCCTCGCGGAGCTTCTCCAGGCCTTGCCGCACGTCTCCGACTCGGCGATGATCCCCGCCTCCGGTCCAGAAGCTCTTGTGCTTGTGGAGACCGCCGCCTCGCGCGCCGCCAGCTCCTGATGCTTGGCCTCGGTCTCCGCCTCGAGAGCCTCGCGCCTAGCACTCAGGTCCGCAAGGGTCTCCTCGACCTCGCGGACCACGCTGATGCGGATCTCTTCAGCAGCGCGCAGCGCTGCCTCGCGTTGCGCCTGGGCTGCCTCGTTCTCCGGCGGCAGCGCTCCACGGTCTCCTGGAGGCAAGCCCAGCCCCGCGCAAGCTCGGCGTCCTCCTCCGCCCTGGCGCGGTCTTCCTCAGCGAGCTGGGCCTCGAGCCCATCGAGCACCTCCCTCGCCGAGCGAAGGACAGCCTCTCGGCGAGCTGCACTGGGCGCGACCCGCAGGCTAGGGCCCATGATTCTCCAGAGGGCCTGGAAGCGCCAGCGCCTGCCGAGGACTCCGGGCATCGCGCCTTGGGCTCTGAGTGTCCTCGAGGCGCGCCTGGGGGCTCTGTGGGAGCCTCCCTCTTCTTCCACTAGGGGCCTTCTGGGGGCTCTGGCGAGAGCCCCCTCGCCTTCGCGGAGCCTCTGGGGGCTCGAGGCGCCCACCATCAACCACCATCTTTCTGCCCCTGGGGGCACTCTCTTCTCCCAGGAGCAGGGTTGGCCTTCTCTGCTGAGGCCGCCCCGCAGCGGCCTCAGTGTCCCCGTAGGCCCTCCAAGGGGGGTGGAGGCGACGGCATGGCCTCCTCCATCTCGACGTCAGCGTGCGCCTCTGCAGACGCAGCTGTCTTCGCCGCGCACTCCTTCGCCGGCGACGCGGTCCTTGCCGCATCCTTCTCCGGCGCCTTCTGCCGCACAGGAGAGCGTCAGGCCGCACAGGCGGCGGCATCGTCACCTCTGCCCCTCCTCCTTCTCCTCGCGGCTCCTCCTGCCTCAGGAGGCGGCGCCGCAGCCTCGGGAGAAGAAGCGGTGGCCTCGGGAGGCACCTCTTCAGCCGTAGGCGCGCAGACGCCGCTGCAGAGCTGGAGATCTCTCCAAGTCTCCGGAGCCTCCGCCTCTTTGGCTCCTCAGGGCGCCTGGAGAGGAAAAGCTCAAAAACCCCTCGAAGGCCTACACAAGAACATCAAACAGGAAAGAAAGTAAAAACTTACGCCGCGGTGTCGACCCACTTCCTCTTTCCGCCGCGCGGGCGGAGCACTGGGCTCCGCGCTCGTCCGTGCCTCTGCTCCTCCCGGGCTCCGGCGTTCCTGTCGTGGATCGCCTTGGAGCGGGGCTCGCAGTGGCCCGACGAAGCATCGTCATCATCGCTCTCCTCCTTTCCCTCGACGCTGCGAGGGGCGACCACGAACTGGTCGCCGCTGCCTGAGGAGATCTCGTGGATCTCAACTTCAGGCGCCGCACTCTTCGAGGCGCTCGAGTTCTCCGCCGAAGAAGCGGCGCCTCCCGAGGCGCCGGTTGCGCCTGCGTCAGACTCCGCGGGCGTCTCCGTCGTCTCCTCGTCGCCCTCAGCTGGCGCCCCCTGCGCCGCTGACTCCGGGTCCTCGCGAGGCCCAACGTGCCCCTCAGGCACCAGGCCCCACTGGTCGAACTTCGGCATCGTCTGCACGTGCGAGACGCGACGCCCAAGATCGATCCGAGCGGAACAGTCTGGTCGGTAGGCGCGGGGATGTCTGGAGACGTGAAGAGGGTCTCCATGATGGTGTGCACCTCCTCCTGCGTGAAGAGGGTAGCGCTCAGGCGCATCTTGTCCCTCTGGTTGGAGTACAGCCACATCGCGTCCGCGTGCCTCTGGAGCGGAGCAATGCGACGCCTCACGAAGTCCTTGGCCACCATCTGCCCGGTGAGGCCAGCCTCGCGGAGGTCCTCAAGCGCCTCACCACGGGCCAAGTGTGCGCCCTTGAGCGCCTTGGAAGACCAGCTCGCCCTCTTCGTCGGAGGCGCTTCAGGCAGTTCGAAGAAGGCGCTCTGGCTCCCGAACTCATGAGGAACCAGCGCTTGCGGAAGTCCTCCACCTTCTTCGTCACGCTGGTCACAATGTTCTCGCCGTTCCGCGCGATGGGGATGTAGACGCCCTTCATGCCATCGGTGATGCGGAAGGACACGCACCCCGACCGCTCCTTGTTCGCCGTGAACCGGAGCGCGTAGAAGCTGCGGAAGAGGTCCACCGAGGCGGAATGCCGATGTACGCCTCGCAGAGATAGGCGAAGATGGCGAGGACGAGGATGGAGTTGGGGTGGAGATGAAGAACCTGGATCTGGTAGCGCTCCAGAACCGCCAGGAAGAAATCGGAGAAGGGAGGCACGAGCCCGGCAAGAGGGTGTGCATGAAGATGGGGTAGAAGCTGCCGAAGGAGTTGCGCCGCTTGAGCACCGTGGCGCCGTGCTCGTTGGTCGCCGAGGCCGCCATGGACGCACCTTGTCCAGCTGCGCTCCTTCTCGAAGCGGAAGCCTCAGAGCCGGCTCGAAATCACCGCCCTGCTGCGTCGCGGCAGCTCGCCGCCCTGCACCACCGCCTTGCCCTTCGGGACGCGTGGCCTTCTTGGGCGCCATTGCAGCAAGATTGCGAAGGAGGAGCTTGGGGATTGAGCGCTGGGAGAAGGAGACGAAAGGGGAACGAGTGGAGTAATGGCCGCCTGCGCCGAGCTCTCCGCCTTTTATCGGCTCATCGAGCCGTTACCAGGACGTGGCGGGACCCACCACTACGCCGTTACTTCAGAGGAGATCGTGGGATCGTGTCCGGCCGTGACGCTCCACGTGTCTCGGGCTTCGCAGGCTTCTTTGGGCCCACGACGATTCGCCTCCGCCTGAGGAACTCCAGCGTGCCCATCGCGGGCCGGGGGCTACTGTCGGCCCAGTGGAAACCAGGGTACCATGGGTCGGCCTGCCACAGCCCTCAAACGCTCCGCAGAAATTCTGCTAAGGACCAGGCTTTCAGCCTGACGAGCCTCGCGAGGGATTTTCCCTCGCGAGGGTTTCTTTGCTCGACTGAGCATTTCTGCTAAGGACCAGACGTTCGGCCTAGGAGGCCTCGAGAGGAACCTCTGCCTCGGAAGGCCTCTCCTAGAAGATCATCAGGCCCTGGCGGTCTCCGCGCTACCCTCGTGAGGTTTTCCCTCGCGAGGGTCAACGGCTACGAAGCCTCGGCGAGGCTCCAGGCCCTCGCGGGGTTCCTTCAAGTGGAAGCAAGCTCCTACGCCGCTGCAGAGCGCACATGGGCTCTGCGCCCGCCGCAGAGTGACGCGCGCGCCTGCGCGCGATGACGAAGACGCCGCAGTTGCCATTCTCGTGTATAAAGCGGTCAAAGGAGCTGGAGGAAGCAAAGCGGACTCCAAGACTTGCCAATTTGGTGATAAACGGCCAGCCGCGCTACGCTCCAACTGCGACGTCACCGTGGGGCACGCCCCAAAGCTCTGCAGCGCCAGCCCACCGTCCTGGTGGACGGTGGCTTTTTCTGCCAAGACGGCGTGCTCTCTGCCATGGACCGCGTCCATGGACGCCCCCGACGCTGTGCGCTGTGCTCCAACTCGGCGGCATTGTGGTATCCCTTCCCGCCGGAGGTTTTCGGGGAAGAGGACCAAGCCCAGTATATAAGGAGCCAGTGTACGACCTAGGAGGGGGATCCCGCATTCACCAACTCATTCAAGACCCAAGCAGCTACGTCGGAAGGAGAAGACGGAGCTGATTCCACCATAGTCCACCATAGCCACAACTGTGCCCTCGGCAAGCACCCTTGTACTGTGAACCTCTCCAAGCAGTGCAATACATCTTAGCAGGACGTAGGGCTTTTACACCTCACGGTGGGCCTGAACCTGGGTAGCGGCTCGTGTTCCATCTTTGTCGTGATGTTCCTCACCGAGCTCGACGAGCACCGTCGCCGAGGTTGTTGAGGATCTGTTTGACGTTGTGTTCAGCCCCTTACTCGTTTCCTGACTTTTGAGAGACACCCCTAGTTCCTGGGACTAGTCTCCGACAGATATATTTGCATGGTGTCCAGCAGACATGCCAGGTATTCCTAGGGAATTCGCCGATAACTCTCTCCAGCTACTTCCAGACGCTAAACCAGTCAAGCAAACAATGCGCCGCATATCCGGCCCAAAAAGAACTGCAGTCGAAGCCGAAGTCGACAGGCTACTAGCGGGATTCATCAGAGATCAAGAAATCACAATGGGTGGCCAACCCCGTACTCGTAGAGAAGAAGCACACAGATATCCTTCGGATGTGCGTAATTTTACAGCACTCAATAAGTGTTGTCCAAAGGATCACTTTCCACTACCTCGAATCGACCAGATCGTCGACTCCACCGCCGGGTGCGCTCGCTTATCCTTCCTGGATGCCTACTCGGGTTACCACCAGATAAGGATGAAGGAAGAAGATGAAGAGAAAACGGCGTTCATAACCCCACTCGGGGTCTACTGCTACACCACAATGCCTTTCGGGCTCAAGAACGCAGGCGCAACATACCAGCGCATGATGCAAGATTGCCTCAAGAAGCAAATTGGGCGAAACGTCCAGGTCTATGTAGATGACATCGTCATCACCACAAGAGAGGAAAACACAACTCGATGACTTGCGAGAGACATTCGCAAACCTCAAACGCTTCCACATCAAGCTCAACCCGAAGAAGTGCACGTTCGGCGTGCCAGCCGGGCAACTCCTCGGGTATCTAGTCTCAGCTCGAGGAATCGAGGCAGACCCGGAGAAAATACAGGCCATCTTGACGATGCAAAGGCCTTCAAAGCTCCATGACGTGCAAAAATTAGCGGGTCGAGTGGCAGCGCTCAGTCGATTCATCAGCAAGCTAGGCGAAAAAGCACTCCCGTTCTATCGACTGATGAAGAAAGCAGATAAATTCGAGTGGACGCCAGAAGCCGAAGCAGCCTTCACGGACCTCAAGCGAGTCCTCACAAGCCCTCCAATCCTCGTAGCACCAAGGAACGCGAGCCACTATACCTATATGTCTCTGCAACTAACAGGGTGGTGAGCACTGTTCTAGTGGTCGAACGCAGAGAGGAGGGACACGCCCAAAGCATACAACGTCCAGTCTATTACTTGAGTGAAGTGCTCTCCACATCAAAGCAGCGGTACCCGCACTATCAGAAGCTGGCCTACGCCGTGTTCATGTCCTCAAGGAAGCTGACGCATTACTTCTCCGAGCACCCGATCACTGTAATCAGCACCTCAGGGATCGGGGACATCCTCACAAACCCAACACAACTGGGCGAGTAGCAAAATGGCTCATCGAGCTAGCACCAAGAGACATCAGTATGATTACCCGAAGGCCATCAAAGCACAAGTTTTACCTGACTTCCACACCGAGTGGATTGAAGCTCAGCTCCCAGGAGCACCAGATGTGTCCAACTCATGGACTATGTACTTCGACGGCTCAAAGAAAAACGAAGGCGCAGGTGTTATCCTCATATCACCAAAAGGCGACAAGCTCCGCTATATCCTACAAATGGGATTCGAGTTCCCGTCCAATAACGAAGCAGAATATGAGGCTCTGATCCATGGCATGAGGATGGCCAAAGCCCTCGGGTGCACTCGACTGATGATCTACGGCGACTCGAATCTGGTGGTGCAGCAAACAATGAAGGCCTGCGACGCAATCGCAGATAACATGATGCCTACCGTGACCTGTACAACATCATGGAGGGCAGCTTCGAAGGCTGCGAGTTGCGGCACATAGGGCGTGAGAGCAATGAAGAAGCAGATAAGTTAGCCAACATTGGTGCGACCAAAGCACAGTGCCACCTGGTGTCTTCTTCGAGCGCATCGAGCACAGATCAATCAAAAAGAAGCGGGCAACTCCTGCATCAGCCGCACCAGCCAAGAGCAAAGCACCTAGCACAGAGGACCCACCAGTCGAGGTACTCCTCATCGAGCCAACTTGGACTCAACCTTTCCTCGCATACATACTCCGCGGCGAGGTACCCGAAGACTTCACAGAGTCAAGACGCGTCACTCGACGATCTAAAGCATACACTGTCATCAACGGAGAACTTACAACGCAGCATATCAGGTATGTTCCAACGTTGCATAGCATTTGAAGATGGCCAAGCCATCCTTCGTGATATTCATGCAGGTACTTGCGGGCATCACGCCAGCAGTCGATCACTCGTAGCCAAAGCCTTTCGCGCAGGCTTCTACTGGCCCACAGCACTCAAAGACGCGGAGGACATAGTCAAAAGGTGCATCGGCTGTCAAAAATTCGCCACAAAGCCGCACGCACCCGCATCGGCGTTGAAGACAATACCATTGGCCTGGCCCTTCGCCCAGTGGGGGCTCGATATGGTTGGGCCACTCAAAAAATCCTCCCATGGAGGGCATACTCACCTTCTGGTGGCGGTCGACAAGTTCACCAAGTGGATTGAAGCAGTACCTATCACAAGTTCGACTGCCACTACAGCAGTCAATTTCATAAAATCCATCATATACCGCTTTGGTGTGCCAAGTAGCATCATCACTGACAACGGTACAAATTTCACGGCTGAGGAATTCAAATCCTTCTGCAAAGAGCAAGATATCACGCTCAATTATGCATCTGTGGCGCACCCGCAGTCAAATGGCCAAGTCGAAAAGGCCAATGGGCTTGTACGAGTGGAATCAAGAAGCGCCTCCTGGTCCCACTCAAAAGAGCAGCGGGTGCTTGGGTCGAAGAACTTCCGTCTGTGCTATGGAGCTTACGCACAACTCCCAATACTTCAACACAATTTACCCCATTTTTCATGGTGTACGGTGCAGAGGCAATCCTGCCATCTGATGTAAGATTCAATGCACCAAGAGTCGAAGCATACAACGAAGAAGATGCAGACGAGGCACTCGAAACGCAGTCGACTTGCTAGAAGAAGCACGTAACACGGCGCTCGCACGCACAGCTGTTTATCAGCAGGACCTCCGCAACTACCACAGCCGTCGACTGCGTACCAGGTCCTTCGAGGTTGGCGACCTGGTACTTCGACTGAAGCAAAAGAAGGTGCACAAACTCGCTTCTCCATGGGAAGGACCCTTCATCATCACCGAGGTCATTGGTGGTGGAGCATAGACTGAAGCACGCGAAGACAGGAGAACTCTCGCATAATCCTTGGAACGTTGCGCAGCTGCGCCGTTTCTATGCTTAGATTGCTCAGTCGCACAATGTAATAGGCATATGTCGGATGGCTGCAGGTTTCAGACGCGCTCTTTTCCTTACCAGGGTACCTAAGGGGACTGGAAGGTTTTTAATGAGGCGGCCTGCAGCTTAACATTCAAAATGGAATATAATCATGATTCCTCATATTTCTCCCTGCTTACTACTCGCATAACTTGATTTCACAAAATTAGCCTCACCCGAGCACTCGGGGGCTGCGCTATCTCAAAAAGCATGAGCTTCCGCTTGTTCACAACATAATACCCCAGCCGCACTCGAATACTCGGGGGCTGGGTCATAAAAATCATACATAAACACAAAAGTTGCTCAACCCCACTCAATTATTCGGGAGTTGAGCCTAGAAGCATCAAGTGAAGCTTCAAGTACTGCAAAAATTCACAACCGCACACGAATACTCGGGGGCTGTGCAGCTTATGTTTCATACTTAAAGTATTTCTATAACCTCACTCAAAATGCACGGGGGCTGGATAGTCCTAATTTTACAGCAAGTTGCTTCATACACCCCGCTCAACAGGCTCGGGGGCTGCATACATGTAAACAAATAATGTACAATACTCACAAGTGTTGCGTTTTACACTTTGGGTCACCCCCCATACACATAACCTATTCAACAGGTTCTTCCTTGGGCTCGGTCCATTTTTCCTCCTCCTTCAGCACACGATGGATTAGGACCAATGCGTCACACCGTGTCTCTTGGTAGTGCTCCTCCATTGGCACAGGACCACCACCTGGTAGGGGTGCGGGTCCCATCGCAATCCTTTTCAAATCAAGGTGCGGAAGGTGCGATCGCACAAAGGCAAGAGCAACGTTAGCCCCGCTAATCAGTTGCTCGCGCGCACAAACTTCTTGATCGCCTTGCCTTTTCGAAATTTCTTCAGCAATGCCACAAGGCCCTGTGGTTGCTCATTCAAAGGAAACAAAGCTTCGTGGACTCGAAATAAAGCCAACCTGCAAGTCTCCAGTCGAATGGCAGTGCGCCAAGCCCGGTCCAGAAGCCTTACCAAAATGGCGCTCTTCGCCCTGTCTGACCAGAAGGGGTGGGCGGAGTACTCAGTGCTACTCGCATGACCATCGAGTCGATCCTGAATTCGTGCCTCCTCCTTTATCGGGTCAGAGCAAACACCTGCGCAAAACAAAGGGCTCATCATCGCCCAGTCGAGTCACCTCGCAAAGAATAGATCTCGATGATCCAAAAATATCTTACATTCGAGTTGCAGATTTACTCTCTCCAACTCCTCAAGCAAAAAGGCTCTCGCTCTGTAGTTGGGGATGGCCTCGACTGCAACTCAGCATACGCATCTTGTGTTTCCTTCAGCTCGCGAGTAACTTCGGAAAGCTTTTGCTGAAGGTAGTCCATAATTTTCTGGTCATTCACGCTTCGCGACTTCGAAGAACCACCCACAACAGGGCCAGTCGATGGTTTAGAGGCTCGGTTCTACAGTCAGAATAATTAAATGCATAAGGAAGCATAAAGAGCTCAAACAAAAGGCTCGGGGGCTGCGCCTCCCGATCACTGAAGTTCATATTTCATAACAAGACAGATACGATGTCTGATAATTTACATATAGCAAAAGCAAAATGACGAAATTCCTAGACCTAGTCAAACAAAGGGGTCACTGGCTAAGTCGTCGACTTCTTGGAGGAAGTTTCTTCGCCTGGACCTTGGCTGCCCTTTCTTCAACAGTTGTTACCAGCTGTTGGGCATATGTTTTGGCGGCTTCCATCCAAGTGCCGAGCCCGACGGTTCTGCCATCAGAACCCCGTGGAAACTTCTTCGTAGCTGCGTCAAAATCTGCCTCGACTCCGTGCGCGAGCAACATGAGAAAAGTAGTCTGAGCACCACTTACCATTTGCTCGCGACAGAAGTCAGCGACGGCAGTCCCTTCAGGCTTGAATAGCTCAACCAGCTCTGCAAAGGAATGGTAGCTCTTCGCCGGGGAAGAAGCTGCCATGGAGGGCGCCCAAGGCACTCGCCGCCTGCGTCAGCATCTCCCCTGCTCTGCTACTGGTAGCCTCCGAGACAGCCACACTTTCATCAAGTGAGGTGCCAAGGCTTTGCTTGCCAGTAGCAGTCGGGCCATCCATCACGCCTAGCATATGGACAAAATAATCAGCACCATATATCAGAAACCTCAAACATCTAAGGAACACAGCAAAAATTCGTACCAGTTAAGCTGGTGCTGGCGGCAGAAAGTCGACCAATTGCCGACTCCTCTCTAACTTCGGCTGCTTTCAGTCTCTTCTCCAGATCAGCCACTCGACGGGTGGCGTTGTTCAAATTTTCTGCCGCTCAGCGGCGGCCTCTGCAAAACAAACACACATGATCAGCAGACTGCAAGAGGAATCACCCTCAACAAGTGGTAATAGCATAAAGAGATACGCACTCTTCGCAACTTCGAGTTGCTGCTGCAGGGTGGCGGCTTCAGTCTCCTTGTGCACATACTTGGCACCAGCCTTCAGCAACTCTCGCACAAATGCCTAAGTACACGACATGGGCAAATTCATAACTCAATAACTGAGTCTAGGCAAAAAAAATCGCACTCGATGAGGATTAAAACTACGGCAAGCATAAACTTACGTGCTCCAAGAAGGAAGAAGTCGACGCAGGGACACCTGCAGCCGCAGCTCCGCTCTCAGTTGCTGCAACCTCCGGCTCGGGTGGTGTAGCTGTGGCTGTAGCGGCAGGAGTTGCAGGGGTAGGCGGCTGCTCTGGTGGCAGCGTCCGTGCAGTAGATGTTGCGCTGCTCTTTTCCGTAGTAGGTGGCGGAGGCATATCCTCATCCGAGGAAACACTGTATCACACATCTATTATATAATTAAAACACAAGACAATTAACGGCTCAGATTAATCAAGTATCTAACATGGAAAAACGAAAGGCTCAGATTCATGCGTAACGGTTCACGTACAGACAGATCAATGACCGAAGGCAATAAAAAGAGATCAATCGTCCCTAAATAAATCCATAATCGTCCCTAAAAAAGAAAGTCCATAATCGGAACCAGTCCATGTCCAAAAAGAAAAAAAGCAGCAGCAGTCCTAATTGATTACGTCTGCCTAGACCGGAACGATCAACTAAGATTACATGGAGACGATCGGTGATCTGCCGTCTGTGAGGAGGCCGTCGGCGTGGAGCACACAGCCAGGGGCGATCTACGTCTACCCCACATCGATCAACTCAGATTACATGGAGTCACGATCGGGGATCTGCCGTCTTCCTCGCAGCAGGGATCAGAGAGGAGGCCGTCGGCGTGGAGCGCACAGCCAGGGGCGATCTACCCCACACCAATTTGCTCCGCTATGCCAAGGATGTCAGCCACGCGGACAAGATGGAGAGCGCCGATCTTACATCCTATGCTCGCGACACGAACTTGAGAGGAGGGCGTCGGCGTGGAGCACTCGCCCAGGAAGGCATCACGTAATAGCTGCATGGCCGGGACTGATTTAAAAAAGACAATGGGCTCTAACAGATGGTGGCGACACTCAACAGGTTAAGCTTCATTGTTTTGCTGATTTGTTGAAGCTGCACATATTTTTCTTACACGTTCTAGGTTAGGTTGTTAAAATATTTGCCCTTGATTTGCAACGTATGAGATGAGTTGAACAAATATTTACACATATCGATTCGTTATGTTTTGTCCATGATTGCCCTTGAGGGTCAGGTTGAAGCTCGAGACCATTATAGCAAGAATTTGTGGAGTTATCACGGGAGATTTGGACATTGAAGAAAAGGGCAGCGGTGTGCTTTTTAAAATCTTCGTCTCTTCCATTGAATTAAACATAAAAGATCAAAGGATCGGCAATATAAATACTACTGTTCCCACATGCTTATTAGTTTCATTCCAGGAACATATCAGTTAAGGATTTTGGCAAAATGAACTGAACAAATACTTTTACTCTGTGTGGTGACATGATTTGTTTCCTGCATTAGTGATGCTAATGACCAGCACTAACTGAATGTTGTTTTCTAGGATGTGTTTAAATGATTGACTGAATATCTCTGTAGTGATTTCACTATCTTGAAAGGAAGCCTAAGAACTGCGTGAATTATTCGAAGTGGATGATACGGCGGATGGCACAGTGCCTGGCGAGCGAGACAGGAAAATTCCATACTCCACTCAAGGTGAACTGTAAGTTGTTTCGTTACATGCATGGAGCAAAACTAGCAACTATAGCTATTCGGACTGGACAGTCGTTTGAGCTTTTCAAGTGAGTCCACAGAAACCTTCCTTTACCACCAATGTTAAGAGGTTGATCAATTGCTCCTTCATCGTTATCACAATTCCTACCAAATAAGTGTACATATAAGTTTTGGTTCTCCTCACAGGATAACTTTTTGTGGAAGGCAGAACTTATTTATATAAGATGATCTCTTCAACCTTTTGTATGATTTGCTCCATGTGCACATATATAATTTAGTCTATCCTCGAGTTGGACATGAAAGATTGAATTTTAATGAAATTCTCCACATTTGCTAAGTGAGGTTGCATCAGCAAAGATGTTCAACAGGTATCAATCTAATAATAAAGGTAATGTTGCATTAAGTATTTGTGTCACTTCGCTGATTCTATTCAATTTGCCAGCATTTCTGGGAAATTGGTTATGGTGACCAGGACATGGCATGATGATGTACGTTCAGCAATTGTCTTTTACCTGTTTTCTTTGTTTCTGAACCATATGTGGAAATATTTTATATTACTTTGCACGTTAGAAAGTAATACATCATTTTTTTTTCTTGCAAGCACTTAGACAATTTGCGTGAAACAAAAAAAAAATTGCGCCTGCACGATACTTATTTTCAAATACCTATTTGAGAATGTGCCATAGTCAAGCTGACTCAGATACGGTCAAGACACATCCTCTACGGTGATTGTACTGAAATTTCAGCCTTTGTGTCATGCTAAATTGTGCATTAGCTTCCAACTTTATTAGGACCATGTGGCTAAAGGCTACAAGTCAAACATATATAGATCACTTCATTTTTTTCACCGCATTAATTTCTTTTTGCATATGCATGGAATTTCGTTTGAAATACCTATTACTGAATGTACCTTGCTGAAATTTAGCTTTATGTATTGTGTTTCAGGTACAAGGTGAAAGTATTTTTGTATGTCAGTAATTATTGTCCTAAGATCCTTATTAATATATCATTTCAAGGCAAGCAGACTTGACTGCATTTTCAAATCAAAGTTCAAACATGAACTCACTTCTGCTACCAATCTCTTATGTTGCCTCTCTCCTATTCATATTCCGGTATAGAATCAAGCCTGATTGTGAATTTCGAGTATAGAACTCCATTCCTTCATGTTCATAACTTATATGCAAACTCGCACCACTTGGCCAGGTAAACTGATTCATTTTTTAGTTTGCATTTTATCATGAACCGGTTCAACTTTCACTTTATATAGAAATCTAATTGAGCTCACATCATCCAAGATACTATTTGCCCTATATTCTTCATGGTAGTTTCCTGCCAGCTGCTTACAAGAAGTTCCGTATTTATTTGTTGTTTTTGTGTAAGATGCATCAAATGTATATTCCAAAAAAACATATAGTTCTATTGTATCGATGCTATATTAATTCAAATATAATAGTATACTAAGTTTGGTTCACAAACTTTTATAATGCTTATTATTTTACGATATGTATCTATTCACGAATTGTTGGAATCGTCAACTTAGGATATGTGTAAGATTTCCATTCAAATTATGGATGATGTGTAACCAATTAGTCTCACAAGAAAACACGGTTCATATTATTTGGTTCATATGGCTGTACCTATAAAATGAAAACCTCTCAATTGTTGTTACCGTTGATGAATTGGCTTTCAATAAAATAGTTTGTCCCAGTTTTCAGTACTTATAAGCTAGGAGTATTGAAGGTTTCAATGCATCTAATGTAATGTGTTTTTCTTCTTATCTACATGAGCATTTTATGGGTGCGAGCCTCTTAATATACCGGCAAATCCATGAAGCACAACTTGGACGAATTTGTCTTATCAAAGGATGTTAGGAATTTAAAGAAAATATTGGTCTACCGGGTAAGCTTGATGTGCAGATTCAAGTGTGATATTTTTTATCTTCATATACGAACTGTGGATAACAAAATACGAAAGACTGAGTTTTCACATGAACTCGATTTTAAGACAATAGAATTTCAGGCATAGCTAAATTTAAAAATAATATATAAACATAATTTGGACGACCAATTTAAAAATATTTTAATTACATACACAAATTTCAAAATAAAAATAGATTGTAATTACAATTATAGAATATAAACTTTAAGATAACATGAAATTTCATTACGTAGCCTTATACGTACTTGAGTGGAAGTCCATAAATAAATGAGTAACGGATGAGTCCTATACTAGGAATTATCCAGTAGTATTTCGGAAAGAAGACAAAGATATGGTGAAACCAGGAATAATACCAAATACATCTAGCCGCGCAAATGCGCGGGCCACCCAGCTAGTTATAAGTATACAAGGTGGTATTGTTCATAACATGACAAAGCATATGCACATAATACTTACTCTTCAGTAAGGTCGCACAATCGACCAGGTGCAAGCACACCCATGCTCGGGCACGATTTCTTCGGTGGTCGAGGGGGAAGCGAGCGAATCGGGGGAACCTCGAGTGGCGCCGTCATCGACTCCGTCCTGTCTTCCTCCTTTTCCTCCGAGTCAGCGGTGTCTTCCTCGTCGCGCGACCGCTTCTGCTTGCCCTGCACCTCAGCATCGCCCTTGTCGGCTTCTGGCGTGTGCGCGGTGGCGAGTGAGGCCATCTCATCATCAGAATCTGCTTCGAAAGGCTCATTGTCTGGCACTGGGCCACTCTCTGGCAAGGGAGGCATCGACTCATACATTTTGTGTCCCTGCACAAATAAACAGCAAAGGATTCAACATCACACATGCATAGCAAATCAACTGAGATATAATATCAATTGTTACCTCTGGTAAAGGGTTGCTCGTTTCATAAGGAGGCACAGGCGAGTTCATCTCGCAGGGATCTTCATCAGTCAATTTGGTAAGGCTTCTTACCAACTTCTCCGCCTCCGCATCAGAAAACTCTACTGCGCGTGAGCGGGTTGGATCAGAAGCACCACTGTATCCCCACATAGCATGTGCTCGGGCTCGAAGGGGTTGCACTCGCCTCTTGGCCATAATGGCTAGCGGGTGGATGCCCGTGACCTCTCGACCAGCAGTGGTCTGAAGCTTCAGCACCTTCTCCATCAAACTGTCAGCCTCTTCGGCTTCGACTCCGGTCGGCTGGGCAATCCAGGATGGCCTCTTCTTTACCAGGGCGTCTGCGTCAAAGGCAGGCAACCCGAAGGTTTGGGCGCCTATGGTCACATCCTTGATGTAGAACCCCTTCTGGCGCCATCCTTGCACAGATTCCAGGAAGTTGATCTTGAAGTACTCGACATCAGGCCGAGCCTGTACTCCAAAACCACCAGGTCCCTTGGTGCTGTGCTGGCGCTTGACATTGAAGATGCGGCGGAACAGACCAAAGTGGGGTGCGACGCCCAGGAAGCACTCACAAAGAACGAAAAAACACGCAATGTGCAAAAGCCCATTGGGCGTAAAATCGTGCAGTTGCACCCCATAAACGTGCATCAGTGCACGAAGAAAGTTGTGAACAGGGAAGGAGAATCCCCTGTTCACAAAATCCACAAAACAGACCCGCTCATTGGGGCCTGGGCGCAGGATTACCTCGGCGCCGGGGATGCGAACTTGCGAGGCATCCTCAGGGATCAGCCCGTCGTTTCGCAGGCCGGTGAGCATCCTCTTGCTGCAGGTGGACTTGGTCCAAGCGCCCTTGCCCCTCTTCAAGCCACTGGCAGCGGCAGCGGTGCTGTCTGCTGATGCGCTCGCGGCACTCCTGCCCTTCCGGGTGGCAGGTTTCGTCATCGCGGAGGTGGTTGCAAAAGCTTCGCTATGAGGCTATGGCGATGCGAGAGGAGGAAGAAGAAGCAGTGGCGGCGGAGAGCTGATGGCAAGTAAAAAGAACTATTTACTCCGCCGCACCCTTTTAACCTCGATGCAAAAGAATCCGCACCGTGGATGCGAGATCGTGGGCAATGAAGCAAATCCAGCCGTACACGTGGCAGCCATGGAGAGCAACCGTCGCCGGCCACTCCGCCCACTACGCACGGAAATCTAGGAATAGCCATCATGGCCCCGGAGAAATCGTGCCTGAACGGTCAAATCTAGTCCAAACGGCTGCACAATGGGCCCACATACGTGTCACGTCCCATCCAACACAGCATAGCGCACGCCACCGCGTGTCAGGTGGCGCAGTCGCCATAAAACGTCATCCCTGACGTCATTGCATCAGATTTGTTCAGAAAAGATTTCGAGTTCGCCCAAAGCATATTAATCACTCGATTGTTTTCGAGTGTATGGTCACTCGACTATCTCTTCGATCAAAGACATATTACTCCCATCGGGAGCATATCAAAAATTTCTTCGACTAAAGATGCTCAAGACCAAGTGATTCTGAGATTATCCTCCATTACAAGTAATAAAGCACAATCTCGGGGGCTACTCCCATCGGGAGCGCTGCCGCGCACCTGATAGAATTATGGCAAAAGATTTTCTTCGACTAACATATGTAGGGTAAGATGATTTTGAGATTATCCTCCATTGCAATCAATAAAGCACAATCTCGGGGGCTACTCCCATCAGGAGCGCTGTCGCGCGCCCGATGAAATAGTGTCAAAGTATCAGTCGACGAATATGTCGACTACGTTCATATGCAAAATCATACTCGAAACATTCCCGAGTTGCGTCCGTCGCAAATACCTCGGATGCTGCACGCATAGTGCAAAGGTAAGACCCGCCGAAATTTCGAGCTGGGCTAAGGACCGTTCCAGCAACGTCAATCCTTATACTTTCCGTGTCAGCAGACATGATGAAAAATCCCGACGGACGCGTTGGGTAAAATTCAAAGTTATACTGCAGATCGACTCAGTAAGACCTCAGCGGCCTAGTCGAATCTGACTAGTTTGTTCCAGATTCGAGTTCGGGGACTCGAGTTTGATTGAAAGCTAGTAAGGTTTTACCCAAATGTGTAGTTAACCAGTCCCGATCCGTCGAGTGAACTGGGCCTGCTAAGCTATTATCCCTTGATCATCATAACCAAAAAACACAGTCGATGAAATACTCGACATAGCCAACATGTGTTATTCATACAGGAATTCCAATTATAATATATATAATGCTAAAGCATATGACGTGGACTTACGAATGAGTCCATGTCCGATTCTTCGAGTCAGACAAGTACTCGGGGGCTACTGACAAGGATATACATCTCGGGTACCCTACCGTGAGGGTACCTGGTGCACGTGATGGCTAAAGGCCCAATAAGCGAAGAGACAACTCGAAACCCAAGACGAGAGGCCCAGCAAGATGGAGTACCCTCTAAGTTTAGACATAGACATAGTCGGTTTGTACTTTCCTTATGTGTAAACTAGGTCGGTTACAAACTCCCGGACCCAGCCTATTTAAAGGCTGGGAGGGGTGCCGATCTAGGACCAATCCATACTCGAACCACCAAATCTCTTGCGAGATCGTCATCTCGCCGGAGCCACCTTGTAACCTCATAATCTCCAGCGATCAATAACAGACAAGCAGGAAGTATGGTCTTTACCTCTACTCGAGGGGCCTGAATCTGGGTAAATCTTTGCCTCTACTTGTCAGCCGACGAAACTACCAGTACTACCACGTTCTCTCCCCATAATCTCAACCCTAGGTCCTTAACCATGGGATTTGATGAGGGTACACCTCGTCACAGGAAGTAGGGTCTTTACCTCCACCCGAGGGGCCTGAACCTGGGTAAATCTTTGCCTCTACTTGTCAGTCGACGAAACTACCAGTACTACCACGTTCTCTCCCCATAATCTCAACCCTAGGTCCTTAACCATGAGATTTGATGAGTGTACCCCTCGTCACTCGCCCTCCGGCGGCCGCTTCGGCGGCGGGAGGACGGGGGATCCCCGGATCCAGGCGTGTACATAGTCTAGGTGTGCGTGGTGGTGTGCTAGCCGGCGGCGCTGGGGAGGAAGCGGTGGTGCCGGAGTGGCTTTTGGAGGCGGTGGTCTTCTCCTCTGTCGGCGTGGCTCCGGTGGAGCTCCGCCGTGGATCTGCCGCCCCGTCCTCGTTCGCGGCTCTTCGGAGTGCTCCAGAGGGCTCCCCCTTCGCCGGAGTTCGAGAGATGGCGGATCCGGCGATTGACGACCTTGAAGAAGCGGTTGCTGAAGGCCAAGTTGGTGTAGCTGTTCTTTGTGCAGGGTGGAGGTACTTAGGCACCGAGGAGCGTCGACTTCCCAGTCGCGCAGGGGGGCCTCCCAGTCCAAGGTTATGGAGGTGGGGCGGCGGGTTCCGCCGGCGCAGCGGTCTGCTCGAAGACGACGACGCCAGAGCTCAGAAGGACCTCGTTGTAATTTTATTTGTTTTCTGGGCTTTTCTGTTAGAAGCTTGGCTGATGTAACTGTAACTTCCTCGCAAAAAAAAAGAAGTACTTGTAATCGTGAATTTTCAAACAAGTAATAACTGATACAATCACCCAAATTCATGTTATGTTTGGTGCCCACATATTAACTACGATGCAAACTAATTATTGTGTTATTGCATTTGCACATACAGATGCAAATGCGACTTAGTTGAAACATTGTCACCTTAGACCCCGATTGGATCACTAGCAGGAATTACGGTCCGGAATTCACCCCCGACACGTTTCATTGTGTCGTCGTGTTTTGAGCAGGACGTCAGATGTTGTGTAGATCTACCTGATCATTTTGGCTAATTAACGACGATCCAAGCGGGGCCTTAATCCGCGTATGCAGAAATTACTAATAATCTCTATCGGTTGTAGACATCGCGAAGGATTTAATCCAACCACATGTTCCCCCTACGACTACCTTGTTATGACTTCACCCCAGTCGAAGACCCCATAGTGGTATCGCCAATAAGACCACCAAAGGCCTTTGTGGCACCAGTGGTACACAAAGTCATGGGTGATATTGGTCCGATCCTTCGGGCGAAACCAATTCCTACGGTGTGACGCGTGGTGTGTATAGGGCCCGGATACGTATTCACCGTGGCATACATGACAGCATGTACTCGTGTGTATACATCGTGTAATTAATGGTGTGTATGCGTTTTTACACGTTTAGTATCAAAACCTCGAGCCGCCTACCTACTCTGACGAATCACGCGCACGTTGGGGTTGGCTAGTTGGTGTGATCGATTGTGTTAACAAAGCTAGAAGCTTTGGCAAGCGACAACGACTTTCACAACGAATACTGCAAGCTTACTACAGTAATTAAATCTCCCTTTTGACTTGAGCTGCCTGCTGTTACATTGCGTATTTTTTGCCAAATCTGGCATTATCACGAACTAATGACGGATCTGGTTATTCCTGAAAATTATTTCCAAATCTGGCCCCTCGGGTCGGCGCCACGTTATGTGGAGCCGAAATTGTTCATGTCGGCGCCAATCTAACCTGGAGCCGAAGTTGTTCATGTCGGCTCCACGTTACGTGGAGCCGACATGAACAACTTCGGCTCCACATAATGTGGCGCCGACCCCAAGTGGCCAGATTTGAAAATAGTTTTCAGGAACGGCCAGATCCGTCATTTGTTCGTGATAAGGGCCAAATTTGGCAAAAAAGAGTTACATTGCATGATCTCGAAACCGGTTAGTCGGCTAAACACGAAACGCCAAGCGAAGCAAGCATAACGGCTAGCGATATGGAGCAAAGGTGCTAGTTAGTACAGTTGCCGCACGTCTCCGACCAGCATATCGATCTCTTCATATGATATGGTCCAGCAAGTAGCCAAGGGTGATACTCAACTGACGAGTGAGCTCAGCTCACCCTGATGGCCCTGATCCCTTTGGACTTTGAAAGGGTGCACTGCATCAACCGTCAAATTAATAGTCAATGGTGTTCGCAGCTCCGGCCGCCCTTGGTCTCTTGAACGCGGCAGTAGCCAGGATGGATGGATGCATGCATGGTGCTCGTTGCAAGGAGATTCCTTGGAGAGCGTCATCAGTGTATAATAACGTTATTATGTATGTAGAGGTGTACACCTGGAACACTTGTTATTTTGTGTCCTTCCTCGGGTGCAGAGAACGGAATATATTTTGTTCTGTTATTTATACTCGCTCCCGATTCCAAATTATGAGACGTTTTAGATATTTCGATACGGATTAGATATAGACTGACATGATTAGTGAGTCTACACACTGAAACACGTCTACATGGATCCAATCACAAAGCTAAAACATCTTACATTTTGGAACGGAGGTAATAAGAGGTAACCGCACACATATGTCATATGAGTATGTCAGAGCTCGGATTTTGATGACCCCTCGGCCAATGGAGCCTGGGCCGCCATGAAGCCCGACAGAGCTCCAAGTGTGCTAACGTGAGGGTGATCGATTGCGACTCGCCTGTGAGCCGAGGAGATGTGTGGCGGTGAAAAAACGATGTTGCCGAAGTACTAAGAATATTCCCATGAGCATATATCGATCCCTAACTATGTATTCTTTTGTCAATCTTATTTTTTTTAACTTCTAAATGCCTTGGATATTTTGTCAGTTTGAAACTCGGCAAAGGATAAATACTTCAACAATGGAGCCCGGTACAATACCTGCCTTGGTCTAGGTCATGCTCGTGCCAACATGGCGACGGTCGATTGCGAGTCAAGGTGTCGTGTGTGGTGTTAGTTCAAGTCATAAAAATCCTCCACAGAAAAAAGAGTCATAGAAATAATTTTGAATTGACGCCGTTGCAATATTTAGCAGAGAATATACCCATGCGCAGATCCCTGCTGATGGATAGCATGCCAATCCTATTATGTTCTGTTGTTATTCTCGTGTGGCTAGATTTCACGCGCGAGAATAAATGAGGTAATTACACCCGCCGTCCCACAACTTGCTATCTATGTGCAAATTCGTCCCACATCTTGTGAGATGTGATGCCGCCATCCCACAACTTGACAGGCGGTGATTAGGTAGTTAAAGCTGTCCGAAATTTGCCACGGTGGACGCTGTCATGGGACGTGAACTTTACATTTAGATCCTGTAGGAAAGCAGAAATAGCATCTGGGTCCTCCTGCACGCGTCGCCCCGTTTAATTCACAGAATCAGACCCGTAGAATCCGGAATTTCATTTATTGCCCTTCTCTGCTTTCCATTCGGTTCTGTCTCGTCCGCCTCGACCGCGCCGGCGGCCACCTCGAGCTCTCCGGTGGCCACAACTGTTTTGATTCCGTGACGATGCCGCCGGACCTGCGCTACCGCATGTGGAACGAGGACCCGCCGGACTATGGTAAGCTCTGAATCATCACCTGCACTGTTCTTTTTCTCAATTTTGCCATGGCAATGATCGGTACGTATGTAGGCGATTATTTCACATCGTACGAGTTGTATTAGGGTGGTAGTAGCTCGCGACGGTGGATTATTGCTTTAATTTAGACGATTGTTCGATGTGTTCTTGGCCTATCGCCCGCCGTCGCCGCCGTCAGGATTTGCGCCAAATTGGGAATTTTTCTTGAACAAATTAGTCACCTTTAGTGAACTTATGTGTTTATAATCATTAGTTGAAGCTATTTGTACTACTTTGTCTTCATAAATTTCGTTGTGTGTACGAAGTGGCAAAAGTCTGATTTTTTTCTCGTACAGTTTGTGTTGCAGGTACTGAAACTGATTTGTTCTCGGTTGAGGTTATACACAACGAATTATTCTGTGGGTTTGGAGAGAACTTGTCATATGTGTCGGCGTCTGCTGCAAGTATTGACTACTGCAGTGCTAAAACATGGTCAATTTCTGTGATTGATGAAATTCTGAAGATGCTAGACTATGTGAGGGATGGTAAGCTTCATGTCTATTGGTGTATGCCAGGCAAAGATATTACAGATGGTTTGACACCAATGGAGACAGAGCAGCAGTGCATTAACATGATCAAAGCAAGTGAGGAACAGAAGACACTTGTCTTATATCTGGATCACAACAATTCTATGAGAAGGTTAAGAGATGATGTTATTGTGAATGGAGGTCCTAGTTTGCCTCCTGTGATCAGTTCAAGAAAGCAAGCAATACCATCTGAAGAAGAAGCTAATAATGAAGAAGAAGGTAACAATGAAGAAGAAGCTAGTAATGAAGAAGAAGCAATACCATCTGAAGAAGATAGCGACTGTGACAGTGACTTCCACGACAGTGACTGCAATGCCGATTCAGGAGATGACGAACTATTTGGTGACAATGTAGACACAAGTTTGAATGACTGTAATGAGAAAGAAGTCACATATGAAAATGAAGATGAGGACGCCCTTGAGGATCAAGAGCTACATCTGCCTGAAGAAGATAGACAGCAGTTGGTGCACAAGTTCAGAGCATTCAATCCAGAGGTCGACATGGACAACCCAACTTTCAAACTTGGAATGGTGTTCAGTGGTGTGGAGGAGGTCAGGAAAGCAGTTTCATCTTACAGTGTCCAAAATAGAGTGAAAATAAGGAAGATAAAAAATGATTTCAGGAGGGTGGATGCCGTATGTGCTGATGGTTGCACTTGGAAGTTGAAGGCTTCAAAGGACAGCAGGTCTGGTGGATTCATAGTAACATCATATGTGGACACACACACTTGTGAGCAGGTTTGGGATCTGAAAGTACTTACTGCTAAGTTGCTAACCGACAAGTTCATGCAAGAATTTCGAGATAACCAAAAGCTTGACCTCAAAGGCTTTGCTGCCAAGGTAACAAGGGAGTTCAACATGTGTCCAGACAGATGGAAGCTTGGCAGAGCAAGGAAAGCAGCTCTGCAACAGATCCATGGGGATGAGGAAGCCCAATTTAAGCAGCTGTATGACTACGGGCAAGAGCTGAGAACCAGTAATCCTGGATCAAAGTTCTTCATTACAACTAATTCAGTCAATGATCCTGAAACTGGAGAACATAAGGCACACTTGGCGACAGTGTACTGGAGCTATGATGCATGCAAACGTGGATTTTTAGAAGGATGTAGGCCAATAATTTGTCTAGATGGATGCCACATTAAAACTAGGTACAAAGGGCAGCTACTGACAGCTGTTGGAATAGACCCAAATGACTGCATTTTCCCAATTGCATTCGGTTTGGTTGAGGTAGAATGCACTAGCTCGTGGGAATGGTTTCTCACCAACCTGAAAGATGACTTGAACATTACCAATACATCTCCCTGGACCATCATGAGTGACAAACAGAAGGTATGTCTGTAATCTTGCTTCTTTTAGTTTCTGTGCACACTTATGGCTTTATTTTGCCTTGACTGTATTTTGCTTATTGTATTGTGTGCAGGGGCTTATCAATGCTGTGGAGAAGATTTTCCCTGATGCAGAACATAGTTTCTGTGTCAGGCATTTGCTTCAAAATTATCAGAAGGCAGGGCACAAGGGAGAAACCTTGAAGAATGATCTATGGGCTATTGCAAGCTCAACATGTCTTCCCAAGTGGCAGAAAAACATGGACAAGCTAAAAGTTGACTGCGAGGAAGCATTTGAGTGGGTGGACAAGCTGCCACCAAAAACATGGATAAAGGCCTTTTTCAGTGAGTTCCCTAAATGTGACATGATTCTGAACAATCATTCAGAAGTTTTCAACAGGTAGTACTTCTGAACTTTGAACTTTGAACTGCCTTTCGACATGATTCTGCAATTTTTCACCAGGCCTTTTGAATTGCTTCTGAAATATGTGTTATGTTCATTTCAGCTACATCCTAGAAGCAAGAGAACTACCTTTCCTGTCAATGCTTGAAACAATTTTCTACAAGCTTTTGCAAAGAATGGCAGGTAAGCAAAAGGAGAGTGAGAAATGGTCAGGACGAATCTGTCCAAAAATCAAGAAGAAATTAGATAAGTTCACTGAGTGGGCCAACGAATGTAGTGTCAAACCTGCTGATAACTACTTGTACCATGTTAGCTCGCATGAGATGGAAAAAGATTACAATGTCGATTTCCGCTCTAAAACATGTGACTGCAAGAGATGGCAATTAACAGGGATACCTTGTCACCATGTAATAGCTTGCTGCAGAGGTCGTCGAATAAACCCTGAAAGTTTAGTTCATAGCTGCTATACAATTGAGGCTCACATGAAAGCCTATGCCTATACTTTGTTTCCACTGAGAGGTCGGGTATTTTGGGAACACATGGATGAACAAATTATCTATCCACCTCTGTTCACGAAAGTTATGGGGAGGCCCAAAAGAAACAGGAGAAAAGCACCAGAGGAGAAAATTAAAAAGGGTGTCAAGGTTTTGACAAAAGCCGGAGTCACCATACATTGTGGAATATGTGGAGTAGCTAATCACAATAGAAAGGGGCATGCCAAGTATGTTCTAGCTCAACAACAACAGATAGAAGAAAATGGTGCAGGGGATGATGAAGCAGCTGACATACCATATATTCTTGAGGTAAAATATATTACTTTCAGTGTAGAAATTGATGCATCGACTTGAGTTCATTGTCTTACAGTTTCATGTACTTTTTTGGTGCAGCATATAATTCCACATACTCCAGATCCATCTCTGGATCCAACACATCAGGTTCAAAGCATGGTGTACATGATGGGACAAGAGGTTTGTATTTGTGTTTTTCCTGCATTTAAATTACATGTATTGTGTGCTCACATGAAATCCTAATGTTCTTCACAGGAGAGAGCAAATGTGCCAGTGGAAAGATACCTTGGGCCTTTACCAGAAAGTGCCTTCGTGGTGAATGCTAGAGATAGTATTCCACAACCTAATATCAGAGTAACTACTGCATCTACAAGAGGAAACTTGAGGGGAGAGGCAGAGCAAATACAGGAAGCACAAGGAGTACAACAACATCACAAACAGACCAAGGTACCACCAGAAGAGTTGCTGCAAGACGCAAGAGGAGTTCTGAAGCAAGTACAAATGCTGCACAAGGAGAAGATCAACCTGGAGCTAGTTCTAGAGGAAGAACAAGGAGAAGAGGCTACAACACTGGCCCTGGCAGTGCTCACCACCTGCTCTTTGGTCCAAATGCACAATCACAGCCACAACAAGGAGAAAGAAACATTCCTGATCTTAATGAAGAAATTCCTGTCAGTCAAAATGCACCATCACATGATGAAATGATGTAGTCATCTTTGTAATCCTGGATATGAATTTTATTTCGTGTTTCTAGCTCTTGAGAACCTGGATATGTAACTCCATACCTACTATCTATGGCATTTTGTTGACAATGTTGGTGTGTCCACATTTTATATATCTGTCCAGTTCTAGTTCTGTCCATATTTATTCCTATCTAATGCACCATCTCATTATACTTTTGTCCACATTTTACTGTCCAGTAAGAAGTATTATCAAGGTGACAAAAGAGATGCACTAATAAACTTTATTATCAAGGTCTTCTTTCACTCACATAAAGCAATACAAGCATACAACACTACACAGACTGATACTACACAGAACACCACCATCTCCTTCTTGTCCCTGTATCTCATCTCCTCTATGTGATTTTTCTGCATTCTACGCTTCTCTGCCTTCTCTGCCTGCCTGCAACTCCCTTTCCAGTTCAGCTATCTTGCTCAACAGCTTCAGATTCTCTTCTTCCAATTCTCTTCTTCCCTCTGAATCGGCCTACAAAATTCAGCATTTTTCATCTCACTTGGAACTACAGAACAGCAGAACAGCAACTCAAATTTTCAATCAGAAATTTACAAGCAGTACCTTAGGCATTGATTTCGCTTTCGCAGTCGCCGTCGACATGGATTTCGCGGTCGCAGACGCCGTCGACCTGGGCGGCGGAATGAAGTACACCTCGGAGGTCACCTTCCACTCCTCGCCACCGCTGCTTCCGCCAGCACCAAGCCCGCCAGCTCCCAGCCTATCCGCGCCTCGATGCGAACCCATCGCCGTGGTCAACGCTCCCTCCGCCCTGGTCGCTAGCCCTCGCCGCCGCCGCCGAGGATCCCGTCGCCGTGGTCGCTACCCGTCGCCCCCGTGGTCACTAGGGTTTGGCAGAGGGGAATTTAGCAGGGGCCTAAAAAAGAACGGTCAACACATGCGGGGGGGGGGGGGGGGGGGGGGGGGGTTCTGTAAAACTGCAAGACACTGCCGTCTGACCATTGCCAGCGTGGCGTCTACGTGTCGCACCCCTGGAGCCACCGTGGACCAATCCAACACGGCCTGCCAAGTTGTGGGACGGCGGCATCACATCTCACAAGATGTGGGACGAATCTGCACATAGGTGGCAAGTTGTGGGAGGGCGGGTGTAATTACCTCAGAATAAATTACCAGAAACATGTAGCAGTAGCACCACAGCTCATCAAACACATCGCCGTCGGCGCTGGAATGACTCCAGGAAACAACTGTGATGTCGACGACCCCAACCTGCGCAAAGAGCCAACCTCTCATCTCTTCTTTTGCTTCTGTTATGGCCCTCACCAAATTATTTTTCTCCCAAAAGGCTTAACAGATCAACAACAAAAGGTCCACAAAATATCTTTTATAATATCCAATCGTTTCCTACCCTCTTCCAACGGCCAGGATCATCTCCTCTGCCCACATCGACGGCGGCCGCCCATCCCTCATCCACCAACCCACCTCACCACAAGCATCTCCGTGCGCCCTGTCCATACACTCAAACCTAATGGAGACGCACAAGAGATTATTCCGGCTGCTAATTTGTACGGCCATAATCACACGCAATATATTGTTTCTGTGTACTGATTTCAATCAAGTCTTCACGGACTACTGTGATTTGTTGAAACTATGTAGGAGTACCAACTACCAACTATCTCCTCTTATTCTTTTATTTTGTTTTATTAAAAAACAAGTTCTTTGTAATGAGACTGAATAAATAACAATATCATGCTGACTAGGGATGAAAACGGAGCGGAATCTTTCCGACTTTTCCGCGGAAAACGGAAACGGAATGGAAATACGAAAACGGAAACGGAATTTTGCAAAACGAAACGGAAACGAAAACTTTTATGCGGAAACGGAAACGGAACAGCAGATTCCGGCGGAATGACCACGGAAACGGAACTTTCCGTTTCCGGCAATACAGAACTTTCCATTTTTGCTATGCGGTGCTTTCCACATCCAGTAGGGCCAGTAATTCCAGTAGAATCATATAGGCACATTACATGATATATGAATAAGAAAAATAAAAGGATCTGAAGCTACCGTGTTTAGGCCATATATACATATCATGTCCATCTCGAGTCGTTACCAGTTCGATATTTCAGTGTAGCACTAGTGTTAAGGACGATAGTAGATGTTTCTTAATGTTGCCAAAGTTGATAGCATATGCACACTATATTATATAATCATGATAACTCGTTATATTTTATTTAAAATTGACAATTTTGTTGATTTGATTGAGTTTTCGTGCATTATTTAAGGGGTTGCTTTGTTCTGGCAAACATCTGCTTTCTGTTCCGTGTCCGCACCGTATTCGGTACATATCTGTTTCCAATAATTTTTGTTTCCGTATCTGTTTCCGGGGTTTCTGTATTCGTTTCCGCTTCCGCAAACAAATATGAAAACAAATATGGCACCACTCAGTTCCGTCCGTATCCGCTCCGTTTTCATCCCTAATGCTGACAGCAGCCACCGTCGGCTTAGCTTAGCCCTTGACAGCAAGTATGATCACGGTCCATGGGCCGCGTCCAGGGAAAACGCCCTAGCCGTCGCCGCGAGAACCCCACCCGGGCCACCCCAACGAGTCCCCCAAAACGCACCACAAAATTCTATACATAACCCCGTCCTCCATCTCTCCTCACCCACCTCGCCATCTCCGCCCGCCCTCCACACACCACCCAGCACCATGGCCGCGCACTCCGTCGCCGCCGCGCACGCCACAATCGCGGCCCGCGCCGGCGCCGCGCCCGCGGCCGCCGCCGCCGCCCCGGCCGAGCGCCTGGGGTTCCGCCTCAGCTCCCTCGCCGGCCGCGGCCTCCGCTCCCCGCTCCCGGCACGCCGCGGCTCCCCCGCCGCCTCCTCCTCGCGCCGCAGCCAGCGCGTGCGCGCCTCCGCCGCCGTCGAGACCGTCGAGGGCCAGGCCGCCACGGGCGAGCTGCTCGACAAGTCGGTCAACGCGATCCGGTTCCTGGCCATCGACGCCGTCGAGAAGGCCAACTCCGGGCACCCGGGGCTGCCCATGGGGTGCGCGCCCATGGGGCACATCCTCTACGACGAGGTCATGAGGTACAACCCCAAGAACCCCTACTGGTTCAACCGCGACCGCTTCGTCCTCTCCGCCGGACACGGGTGCATGCTCCAGTACGCCCTGCTCCACCTCGCCGGATACGACGCCGTCAAGGTAAAAGACGCCTCCCGTTCTATGCTTCGCCGCATCTGCTTTTCTTTCCTCTCGCGTGTAGAATCTCGCTGCCGATTCTGGTTAGTTGGAGCGGCGAAATCGGGAGTAGTTTTGCGCGGAGTTGTTTGGTGAAACAGTGGACAGGCGGATCCTGACTGCTATTTTCTGTGCTGGCTTCGTCCCTCCTAGGAAAAAACGCCCTACCTTTGTCCAGTTGTCAGAGATCTTTTTAGTTGAATTGAAAAGTACCTGTCCAAAATTTGTTTTTTTTTTTTTTTTGACACATCCAACTTCCACGTATATTCACCGATCATCCACATACACAGTACATAGACCGAAAACAAAGGAAGAACAACAATACGAGGAGGATCCAGAGCCAGCATCGAGAGCCGCAGCTCCGCCGGCGACGAAGACGAAGGTCAGCAACCACCTTACCACTGCCTGGGCACATTCAAACCCTTGAGACGCCGCCTAGCCTGCCCGCCGCGCCGCGACGGACCTCTTGTCGATGAACACGCAGGGCAGACGCCCCCTGGCACCGCTTCCCCGCTTTGCCTCGGCCGCCATCGGATCCGCCGCAGGAAGAAGCTGGAGAACCTGTCCAGCCCTGGACGAGCGACACGACCCCAGCGCCGCCGCACCGCAGCAGCTGGAGAAGAAGACCGCGCACGGCAGATCCCTGGATCCGCGAGCACGGAGAGGTCGACGACCGCGCGACGTAGCCCCACCGGAGCTCCACCGCCGGAGAGGAAGGACGCCGACGCCAAAACCCCACCGACCGCACCACCGCCTCCACAGCGCCGCCGGCGGGAACCCACACACCCCTACTCTATGTACACGAAGGGATCCGGGGATCCCCCACCCACCCGCCGCCGGAGCGGACGGGGGGAGAGAGATCCCACGGATCCGCGACGGCGAGAGCGCGGCGCGCAGGCGATTCCAAGAAATCGCCCTTCTCTGCACTGTAGCGAGGAGGAGGGGAAAGTGCGCCCTGTATCTAGGTTCCTGTCCAAAATTTGTTGGAAACTCAGATTGTGCACCTTGGACTCATCAATCATGTTTAGCTGTAGTAGTACCTAGTGTAATCTGCTCGGTATTTAGTATTCTACTAATTCTTATGGCGCCACTGACCCTGTTGTAACCATGCCCCTATCCTACTGCAGGAGGATGACTTGAAGCAATTCAGGCAATGGGGAAGCTCCACCCCGGGTCACCCTGAGAACTTCGAGACTCCTGGAGTTGAAGTCACCACTGGTCTGTTCATCTCACCTGAGCTCACAGTAACTCTGACCTGCCACGTCGGAGCACGAGACTAAACGTTTGGACTTTTGCTTGGCTTCTGCAGGTCCTCTTGGCCAGGGTATCGCGAACGCGGTTGGACTGGCACTTGCTGAGAAGCACTTGGCTGCTCGTTTCAACAAGCCTGACAGTGAAATCGTTGATCATTACACGTAATGTTCTGATCTTGTTGTTTTCCATTTAGTTTGAGTGGTGCAGTGTTTTAACGTGGTATGTGGATTTTGTATAGGTATTGTATTGTGGGAGATGGGTGCAACATGGAGGGTATCTCCAATGAAGCCGCTTCATTGGCTGGGCATTGGGGTCTTGGCAAGCTGATCACTTTCTATGATGACAACCACATTTCCATTGACGGAGACACAGAGATTGCTTTCACAGAGGATGTGAGCACCCGCTTTGAAGCTCTTGGGTGGCACACTATCTGGGTTAAGAACGGTAACGATGGATACGATGAGATCCGTAAAGCCATTCAGGAAGCGAAATCAGTAACCGACAAGCCCACTTTGATCAAGGTTATTTTCTTTTGCTATCCAGGGATCATCTTTGTCTGTTGTTGTAAAGTTCATCATATTTACCCAAGAAATTGCTCTTTTTTAGGTGACTACCACAATCGGTTTTGGATCTCCCAACAAGGCCAACTCATACAGTGTACACGGAGCTGCATTGGGCACCAGCGAGGTCAAAGCAACCAGGGACAACCTTGGATGGCCCTATGAGCCATTCTTTGTGCCTGAGGATGTCAAGAGGTTTGTTTCTTGTGTGTGTTGGTTTTCTGAATGAGGATGATGAAGCTGGTTACTTATCATTACTTTTGCATGTACTGTTGCAGCCACTGGAGTCGCCATATTCCCCAAGGTGCTGCGCTTGAGGCTGATTGGGATGCTAAGTTTGCACAGTATGAGCAGAAGTACCCAGAAGATGCCGCAACCTTGAAAAGTATTATCACAGGAGAGTTGCCTGCTGGCTGGGCTGATGCTCTTCCTGTAAGTGGTTTGCCATATTTACTTTAGCTGATATGGTAAAATAATGAGATCACTGATGGTAGATTGTTTGATTTTTGTCCAGCAATACAATACAGAGAGCCCAGCAGATGCCACAAGGAATCTCTCTCAGCAGTGCCTGAATGCACTTGCTCCAGTTGTGCCTGGTCTTCTTGGTGGTAGTGCTGATCTTGCGTCCTCCAACATGACATTGCTTAAGATGTTTGGTGACTTCCAGAAGGATACGCCGGAGGAGCGCAATGTCCGCTTTGGTGTCAGGGAGCATGGAATGGGCGCCATTTGCAATGGCATTGGGCTCCACACCCCAGGGCTGATTCCATACTGTGCCACTTTCTTTGTTTTCACTGACTACATGAGAGGTGCCATGAGGATCTCAGCCTTGTCCGAAACTGGAGTTATCTATGTTATGACCCATGACTCTATCGGTCTTGGTGAAGATGGTCCGACCCATCAACCCATTGAGCACTTGTTGAGCTTCCGTGCGATGCCGAACATATTGATGTTGCGCCCTGCTGATGGCAAGGAGACTGCTGGGGCATACAAAGTCGCAGTCCTCAACAGGAAGAGGCCATCTATTCTTGCCCTCTCCAGGCAAAAGCTTCCTCACCTCCCTGGTACCTCAATTGAGGGTGTTGCGAAGGGTGGGTACACCATCTCTGACAACTCAACCGGCAACAAGCCTGACTTCATCTTGTTGAGTACTGGTTCTGAACTAGAGATTGCTGTCAAGGCTGCCGAAGAGTTGACCAAGGAGGGTAAGACCGTCCGCGTCGTGTCATTTGTCTCCTGGGAGCTTTTCGACGAGCAGTCTGATGAATACAAGGAGAGCGTGCTCCCCGAGGCTGTTACTGCAAGGGTCAGCATTGAAGCCGGGTCTACTCTCGGATGGCAAAAGTACGTCGGATCCAAGGGCAAGACCATCGGCATTGACAAATTCGGCGCAAGTGCACCTGCTGGAAAGATCTACAAGGAGTACGGTATCACCGCCGAGAGTGTCATTGCCGCAGCCAAGAGCCTGTAAGATTGCACTTCAGAGTTTTTGTCATCGTTGATGCCAATGAACACCACACTGCAAAGCCTTGTGCCCAAAGCTTTGGAATAATAGAGGAGGATACCTGCGTCGGAAGCGTGAGTGGTATTTTAGGCCTGTAATAAACAATGCCTTTTCCATTTGCGTCGGTTTTTATTCGATCGCCGCCCCTTAGATGATTCATGAAGGGCGAGCCTGACTAAATTGGGGACTGGTTTTGGTGATGTCTTACATTGAACTGATAGTCGTGCGTACGATGGATGTTTGTTTCTCACTGAGATCATCATCTCTATGGGTTTATGCTATGCTGCGCCTGTAGTCCTTGTAGTTTGCTCCTACTTTTCTTCTCCTCCCATACAAAGGTTTCGATGCATACTGTTATCAGTGCAATAAACATAGAGTCGTTTCAATTAGTTTGGCGTGTTTCTGTATTGTCTATAACTATTCCAGATGTCATATGAAATATCAGAAGTGTACTCGTCTGCAGAATCATCTCTTCTCCACTCGCTCATACATCTGGTAGCAACTCAAACTACGGAGGCTAGCTGTTGCTCATGGTTGGTTCAATCATGTATTCTCGTGTCTGATCTTTCAAAAATAGTTGGTTGGTTGCATTACATTGCATCATTTACATATGTGGAAGACATGAGGGCACCTCCAACAGGCTGGCGCAAACGGACACCAAAATGTGTCCGGTTTGGTCCGTTTGGGGGCGGACCGCGGACACATTTTGGCCCTTTGTCCGTTTGGGGTGGAGGTGCCCCCAACGGCCTGGCGCAAAAACGGGCCCTTTAAAAAAAAAGTTGATACATAGTTCATCAAAACAATAAAATGGTTCAAATAAATTCAAAATAGGACATCACATGTCCTCGCGATCACGGATCATCTTTTGCTTCTTGAGGATCCATGCTCGTTGCTCCGGGTCCATGATGGTCAGGTCGGCCATCATGATCCGGTTCTCCTCGGCAAGCAACGCGAGCTTCACGCGGTTCTCCTCGGCCTTGACCTTCTCTTGCTCGATCTCGAGCTTCTTCTTTGTCATCTCTATATAGCATGCCATTGCTTCCTCCTTGTCCTTGCGTTTTTCGACATACCTTGCGGCGGTGGACTGTTCCTTGTCGGCGATCAACGCCTTCAACGTCTCCTCCAATTGTGCCGCCGCCACCTCACGCTTCGAGTCTTGTGCGGAGGACTTGTGTCCTCTCGGTCTCACAGCCCGGGACCCCGAGCTTTGGCCGGGATCCACACCGTCGTCTTCACCGCTAGCTTTTTTCCTCGATCCATCGCCGGTCCCTTTCTTCAACGAGTTGTAGAGCTCTTGCGATTCGAGCGTGCTCCTCGTCGACATCGAGGGGCTCATCCTCAATGTCGACCACATCGGCCTCCGTCTCGGGCATGGTCGCATTCGGGTCTTCTGTCTTGGCGTCTTCCGGGTCGAAGAAGGCCGCCGTCGGGTCTTGTGTCTCGGCGTCGGCAGGGTCGATGTAGGTGCGGCCGTTGATCATGTCGTGCATGATTGTGTCTAGGGCTGGACTAACGAGCTGCTCGGCTCGTTAAGGCTCGGCTCGTTAAGACTCGTGATCGTTAAGGCTCGAATCGTTAAGCTCGTTAAGGATAACGAGCTAAATATAAAGTTTGGCTCGGTTCGTTAAGTGTTCGCGAGCGCTCGTTAAGAAAATGAATCTGAATTAAGAGATGACTAGGTCATTGACGATTGACAAGGAGTAAATGAGATTCGATATTGCCTACATGGGTAGACCGTAAATTTCGGCTGTGATATGGACTTGCTGAATAGTGTTGGGCCGTCACCTGTCAGGATCCTAGTTAGATGGGATCTACCCCTAAAAGAAAGATGAGATCCAAATTAACGAGCTTAACGAGTTGCTCGTGAAACTCGTTAGTTTGTTTGTTTAACTCGTTAGTGTTAGCGAGCTAAAATTCCAACTCAGTTCGGTTCATTAACCAAACGAGTCGAGTTCAAACGAGTCGAGCTGCCGAGTGTTCAATAAGCTTAACGAACATCGAGCTTTATGTCCAGCCCTAATTGTGTCGTCGAAGTAGGCCGGGTCGGTCGGCGTCGTGGGTGGCATGTCGTCTTTGAACATGAGGGCACGGGCCTCGGGCATGGTCATCTTGGCCGCCATGGACCTCGATTTGCCACACGAAAGCCCGTCGCCGGCACTCGGTGTCAAGTTGAGGTCAAGCGGCTTCGGGTCCAACGGGACCGACGAAATCTCCGGCGAGGCCTCACGGGAGCCCAGCCGCGACACTTGGTGAAGAGCGACGACCGGTGAGGGCGTCGACGCCGGGGAGGACGATCTTGGTGGCTTGGCGGAGGAGGCCGAGCTTCCGGCCGATGCGGCCAGAGTGGGGGAGAGGCCACCGAATGGGAGTGCAAAAACCTCACCCTTGAGGAGAAGCACAGCTCGGGCAGCGGCCTGCGTCGCGATGAGATCCTGGTTGGCCTGGGCCTGGATGGCGGCGAGCCTCTCCTTCTCCTCGGCCGCTGCCTTCGCGGCCTTCGCCTCGGCCAAGCGCTCCCGAGTCCTCTCCCTCCGGCCTTGTCGCTTGCCCGACTCCGGCTTCCTCTCCTTCTTCTCCTTCTTCACCACCAGCAGGGCGGCGCCGGCAGCGGCCGTGGTTTTCGACAGCCCGTCCTCCATCGCGGGGCAAAGGCTGGGGCGGCGGCGGCGGCTGGGCAAGGGTTTGGGGACGAATGGAATGGGGATAGGATGTGTGGCTGGCCATTGAGCCCGACGCGGACAGGGAGGACAAAGGGGCGGACCGAGAGGCTGTCCGTCCCACCCCAAACCTGGACCAAAGTTGGGCCGCGTTTGGGGCGAAATCTCGTGTCCGGGCGGACACTGGTCCCTTTGCGCCATCCCGTTGGAGCACCTCCTCTGTCCGTTCGGACAAAGGAGGACTGAGCTGATCCGTTTGCGCCAGCTCGTTGGAGGTGCCCTGATGCTATCTCTCTTTAGCCCAATATGTGGACGTTGGTGTTCACTGGATGTAGTACGCCCGGAGAGGGCCATCCGGTGCGTGAGGGGCCAGAAACGCTCGTTGCTGGGGAACGGAAGACAGGCTATCCATATTGTCATCCTGTTTGATGTGTTTGCAGCCTCAAGTAAGGATATGCGTGTTCATCTGAAAGTGACCGAACGCCATGTGGCGGAGCCCGTACTTGTTTCCTACAGCTGCAGTGCCAATTGCCAACGTCATAGGGGTTAGGATCAAGTGACGGTATCGGCACTGGCATAGCTTGGCGAGGGTCATCCTCGACGATGGCTCCCCCAACCAATTTTTTTCCCTTTGCCTAATGCCGAATATTTGACACTATTTGGACCAGATTTGACATAATAGACTTGATTAGCCCCCTCAACCATGTGAGATCCTTATTTAGCCCTTTCTTAAATTTGGTTGAAGCTTTTTACCCCTACGCACTGGTCCGGTAACTTGGATTCATTGCCGTAAAATAATTCCTGGTGCCTGTCAAGCCTAAGCAAACTGATATAGATAGAACACACTTTCTACTATCTGAATATATGAAATTATGAACAATCTCCATCACAGTCGCAAGAGGAGGTGGAAGAGTCTCGGGGAGACCAGTATTTATCGGTTGGGAATTGGTGACCTTGAGGTGCCTCACTGTGTACGAGTACTATTTTAGCACATGTGGTAGTTGATTTGCTATCTTCACCTTTATGTGTGGTAAAATTAAACCATAGATTTGCAGCGTCATAGGCTCTCATCTTTTGCACCCTCCCATCCAGTGGCGGAGCTATGTGAAAGCCAGGGGGCGCCGCCCCCCAACCCTGGCTTGACGTAGCACCACCGTCCATGGTCGCCACCCTGGCATCCGCCTCCCCCGACCACAGAGCCATCCCGCCCAAACGTTGCGAAACCAACGCACCGCGAGGGCCAAGAGCTCCAAAGCGATGCCTCCAACAGGAAGTGACGTGTCCGTCACCGTCGCCCGCTCCGAGGGAGCTTAGGTTTTCACCTGGAGATCTTGAAACCACTCGCGTCGGTCAGGATCAAAGCTCCACGATGACGCAAACAAGAAGGGAACGACGCCCGAAGACGTCGCCGTCATCGGCACCGACCGGAGTAGATGCAAGGCTTTCACCCGGAGCTTGATCTGCCCGCGAAGCGCTCGGAGCAGCAAGACGAGCAGAGGGACGCCGTGGTTAGTGCCGTCGCGCGCCGGAACCAGACCGTGGCGCCTCCTGCCGCGGCGGTTGCCGCCGCACCATCTTCCATGACCTGGGGGCCGCCGCCCCAACTTGCTCGCAGCACCCAGTGCGCCGGTGCCTCCGCTTCTGCCTGCTCGACCTCCACGATGTCGCAAACCTCAGCAGATCGAGGCGACGACCGAGCGCCCGCGGCCCGCCCGGCCTAGATCGGGCTCGGGACGACCCGCGCCTCCCGCCGCCTCCTGCAGCCGCCGCGCCACGGCCGCGCCGCCTCTTGTTGCTGCTGCGCCCCGACCGCGCCGCCCTCTGCCACACCTCGCCCGCAGAGCCGCGTCGCCCTTGCCCTCGCCTGGAACCAGGTACGCTCTTGAAGCGAGATGAACGCGCCGCCGCCACCTTCCCTAGGGAGCGCATAAGCTTTTTGCTGGCGTCCACTCCGGCGGCGGCGAGGCGTGGTGGTGGGGGAGGAGGACCTAGCGGTGGCGGAGACTAGGGTTCCCCCATGTCGCCAGAGCAGGCTACGCGGGGGCCTTCACATTATGTTCAAATATGAAACCGTTTTTGCACATCCCTGCCTGAATGCACTCGATCTGACCGATCAGGAAGCCCCAATTTTAGAGCCTGAGGTCAAGGCTGCAATGACAAATATCAACAACGACAAAGCGAACGGCCGGAAGGTTTCACAACACTTTTTTTTTTTGAGAAAAGCGTGTGGAATAGTAGCACTTGACATCATAATGCCAATTCATGCTCTGAAATGTCGTTGTTTTGATCGGGTACATCTCCTTTTTTTTTTTTTTTTTTGAGGTGGGGGGAGCTACATCTCCTTGATTCAGCAACAATGATCCTCCTCCCCAAGGACTCCACGGCTCTGCACTCCAAAGAATTTAGGCCCATTAGCTTGGTGGGTTTATTTGCGAATCTTGCCACGAAGATCCATGCTTCGAGATTGGGGCCTCGTATGCACAAGTTGATTAGCCCATGCCAGAATGCCTTTATTAAACAACGATCCATTTTATGACAATTTCATATATGTTCAGAGCCACGCAAAGTTGTCCGTCAATCCAAAACCCCGGCCATCATGCTTAAACATGAGGCGTTCGGTACTGTTTCCTGTGAGTTTTTGTTGGAGATCCTATCAGCTAGGGGTTTTGGGCCGAAGTGGAGGGATTGGTGTTGTTCTGCTATGCACGAACTCCACTAGGATCCTTGTGAATGGGGAACTTAAAATATGATGGTAGGAAGCCATTTCGCACTGCAAGATCAAACAAAAAAGGAAGAGAAGATTGGGAGCTATTGCACCGCCTATAGTTGCGGCCAAACGGGTTTTGCATGACGTGGATGGCTACACGACTTCATCTCCCTGAGGCACACCCTCATTGGGAAAGAAAGGCCCAAATTTCTTGTGGAAGAGTATAATGTAGCCAAAGGATAATTTCCAGTGCTTCCCACTCATACAGATTATTTCATTTGATTGACATGCAATGTCTACACTACATGCGTGTTGAAAGTGAATATAACAACTGAACACACACCTTGTCAAACAAGCAGATAAAAATGCGAGCTAGTGTTGTGCCTCCATGTCTGCGTTGTTGACTATATACATACATCTAGGTCGTCTTTCTCTCCAATTCCTCCTTTTAGTGCATAATGAACGAAGATGATGATCTAACGGGATGAAGGATAAATGTGTTGCCACTACAAGATTAAAACTACAAGATCAATTGGTATCTTTAAGATGATGAAGTAAATATTAGTCTTTCATGGCGAAGCTGGAATTAGCTCATGGATGTTGATTGGGAAGATTTATTGAAAACTGAAGTAGTGGGCAAAGCAACACTTGCTACTCTCTGCATATGTGAACAATCTAACTGAGAGGCTCCCCATGCTAGATTCCCATCAGCTAGGTGAACACACTTGCTACTCTTTGAAGATGTGAACAATCTCTGTTCACTGTTGCTAGAGGAAGTGAAGCTGAGAGGCTCGGGAGATACCAGTATTTATCGGTTGGGAATTGGTGACCTTGACGTGCCTCGCTGGCCCATCACATTGCGTGGCTTGTGTGCGCTTCTAATATTTTAGCACACGATGTAGATGATTTGCTATCTTCACCGGGTGGGACGTCGCGGAGCCTGTACTTGTTTACTGCTGCTGCGGTGCCGCAAAGGTTTTGACATCCGGGCCTATTGCCACCTTCTGAGAAGGGTGAGGATGAAGAGATAATACTGGTCGTACCTGTCATTGAAAATGTTGTGGAGGTATTCCCGGTGCCTTTCAACCCTACACAACTCATTTGGACATTTAGACATACAACACATGCTTTCTACTCCCTGGATATCACCGTTCATTGTCGCTAAGAGGATTTGGAAATGAGAAGCTCGGGACAGACTGATATTTATCGACTGGGAATTGGTGCATCGTGGTGTGTCACTACAGGAATCGCCCAATACGCCGACGGCCTAAAGCCGTCGGCAAAGGCCAGAAAAACCGTCGGCGTAGGCTACGTCGACGGTAGCCGTCGGCATAGGTTTTTCAGTTTTTTTAATTTTTTAAAAAAAAATTTCAAATTTTTTTAAAACTTTTTCAAAAAAAATTGAAACTTTTTTAAACTTTTTTTTTGAAATTTTTAAATCTATTTTATTGAAAACATAGGTTTTTCAGGAACTTTTTGCAACATATTTTTGGTACTTGCTAAATAAAAAAGTCATTTTGGCACTTAAAAATGGAAAAAAATGATATTTATAAAACTATTTTGAAAAAACTTAGTTCTGCAACATTATTTGTCATACCAAGATAAACCTATGTGTTAAATATGGACACATTATCACAAACTATGGCACGGGGATGACCATAACTTGGTCATTTGACTCGAAACTTATACATGTTTATAGATTATTGACCTTTTTGTGAAGAAGTTTTTTGTAAACTTTGTCAAAACTCAAGTTTATCATTTATCCTAGCAACTAGTACACATAAAAGTACTCCATGCCAAAGGATTTCATTTTTTGACTATTTTTTGACTTTCTTTTATTTTGTTGAAAAACGGTCAAAATGACCACCGTGCCTATTCATCAAAAGAGGTTGAATTTTTCAAAACTATCGACGGTTCTGTGATATAACCACTACTGGTGTATCTTAAAATGATTATTGTAAAAATTTCAGAGCAAACTATCACACACTTGTAGTTCAAAATTCAATTACTTTCGAAAAATAGGCATAAAGTCATTTAAATAGGCGAAATTAGATAAAAACCGAGAAAATTCCTAATATTGCTGGATTGTCCATAAAATATGGTCTACTTTGTGTGATAATTGGATGGGTACCATTTTCCAACATATTTTTTGTACTTGCTTAACAAAAAAGTCATTTTTTACAATTAAAAAATGATATTTATAAAACTAATTTGAAAAACCTCAGTTCTGCAACATTGTTTGTCATACCAAGATAAACCTATGTGTCAAATATGGGCACATTATCACAAACTATGGCACGGTGATGACCATAACTTGGTAATTTGATTCGAAACTTATACTCCCTCCGACCCGAATTAATGGGCGGAGTGATGTTTTATTTATTTTTACAAAAAACCCCCGCCAGCTCGAAATGTTTTAAAATCAGGTCCTTCTTCCTGGGTGGGGATAACTGCAGCTTGCGGTCCTAGTTCCGGCGGCGGATGTCCTGCGCCGTGGCGAGGATGTGGTCGAGGTACGCCGGGAGCAGCTTCCCCCTGTCGCCGCGGCGGATGCGGAGCGTGAACCGGCGCTTCTCCTCGGGGAGCGGGCGCCACGAGAACCCGGGCGACTAGCGCGGCGCCACCACGTGCTCCCACGTGACGGCCGCGCCGCGGAAGGCGTCCACGACGCGGTCGCTGGCGGCGAGGCCGAAGGTGCAGGAGGGCCGGGTGAGGCTGAGCCGGGCGCCAGACGACGGAGCCGCCGTGCTGCTGAGGTAGAGCTGCACGGCGTCGTAGATCTCGTTGTTGCTCATGCCGTCCGTCTCCGTCACGTCGAAGTAGCAGTACGGGGAGAAGCCCCGCGTGATCCGCCCGAGCAACCGCGCCACCGCCGCACGCAGCTCCGCCAGGAAGAAGGCGTGGAGCATCCCCTGCAGGAACGCCATGGCGCCCACGAGCGACGCTGGCGTTGTCCAGTACTCCCTCATCGTCGCACCACCCGATGACCCACCGGCGAGTGGAGGCGTGCGACTCCTGGCGCCCGCCGCCTTCGCACGCAGCCGCCAGATCTCCTCCTCCGCGCCGGTGGCCGCTCCTCCGGCGCCTTCGCGTCCCTCTCCGTCCGCGACGGCGGGGAGGCCATGGCCGCCAAGGCGGAGGAGGAGAAGGAGGTGGCGGCGGAGGGGTCCGGGAAGAAGGGCCGGCGCCGTCGCCAAGACCGTCACCTACGTCGCGCTTCTTTTTTTGTGTGGCGGGGATCTCTAGCTTCAGGTGAAAAACAACAGGGTCTTTTTTGCAAAAACGCCACCGCGCCCAGTATTTCGGGTCGGAGGGAGTACATGTTTATAGATGATTGACTTTTTTGTGAAGAAGTTTTTTGTAAACTTTGTCAAAACTCAAGTTTATCATTTATCCTAGCAACTAGTACACATAAAAGTACTCCATGCCAAAAGATTTCATTTTTTTGACTATTTTTTCACTTTCTTTTATTTTGTTGAAAAAAACGGTCAAAATGACCACCGTGCCTATTCATCAAAAGAGGTTGAACTTTTCAAAACTATCGACGGTTCTGTGATATAACCACTACTGGTATCTTAAAATGATTTTTGTAAAAATTCCAGAGCAAACTATCACACACTTGTAGTTCAAAATTCAATTACTTTCAGAAAATAGACATAAAGTCATTTAAATAGGCAAAATTAGATAAAAAACCGAGAAATTTCCTAATATTACTTTTTTTTGGACATTTATTCCTAATATTACTGGATTGTCCATAAAATATGGTCTACTTTGTGTGATAATTGGATGGGTACCATTTTCCAACATATTTTTTGTACTTGCTTCACAAAAAATGTCATTTTTTACAATTAAAAAAAATGAAAAATGATATTTATAAAACTAATTTGAAAAATCTCAGTTCTGCAACATTGTTTGTCATACTAAGATAAAATTATGTGTCAAATATGGGCACCTTATCACAAACTATGGCACGGGGATGACCATAACTTGGTCATTTGACTCGAAACTTATACATGTTTACAGATGATTGATATTTTTGTGAAGAAGTTTTTTGTAAACTTTGTCAAAACTCAAGTTTATCATTTATTCTAGCAACTAGTACACATAAAAGTACTCCATGCCAAAGTATTTCATTTTTTTGACTATTTTCACATAAAATTCAATTACTTTCGAAAAATAGGCATAAAGTCATTTTTCTAAAATATGTTACAAAAATTCATATACATGATGAAAAAGATGATATGGATGTCATATTTGGATTCCTCTCATTTTTCTAATCAATTTCGACATTTTATTTGTTAAATTTTGATTTACGGATTTAAAGATATGAATTATTACATATTAGCCGAAAATAGAAAAAAAACATAGCTATGCCGACGGCAAAGCCGTCGGCGTAGCTATATACATAAAAAATAAAGATTTTAAAAAGCCTAATATGACTCTACGCCGACGCTGCGCGAGATCTACGCCGACGGCAAATTGTACGCCGAGGGTGGTCGTCGGCGTAGCGTCTCTACGCCGACGGCAATAGCTACGCCGACGGCCACCACCACCGCGGCCCCGACAAAATGCCGTCGGCGTAGCCGCCGGCCGTCGGCGTATAGCGCCATTCCTGTAGTGGGATCAGTAGGTGCATCCGACTACACCACAATGCGTCTTGATTTTATCATGGTAAGCATCAGCTTTTAATAACCTAACCTAAGGTGCTTTCCTTGTATGTGATTGTGAACATGAGGTCATTTTTGGATTGCAGACGCACTGCCGCGGGAACCTGAAATTTGATTTCCATAAATACATGCTGAGGGTATTAGAGTCTGATTTTAAGAAAGTGGTTGGCATAAGGTAATCCTAAAGAGTATCACGCATATTTGTATATTTAGAATACCATTCCAAACTAGTTTTCTATGCAAGTCAACTTAACCCAGTATTTCTTTTCCTTTAGCTGGTACTTGTGGGTCTTCGTGATGATCTTTCTGTTGCTGAATGTTAATGGTAAGTTGTAGTTTATCCATTCCGAAGGCCACCTGAATGTTCGATAATTGCTTTTGGCTCACAGGATGCAGTGATCACTTCGTTTTTAAAATTAAAAAAATATTTTACAAGTAATTTTGACCAAGTTTATAAAAAATACCAACATCTATGGTACCAGACCAATATCAATAGATACATCATGAAGTATATGTTCCTAATATATATATTTCATATTATACATCATGAAATATGTTTCCATAACATATAAAATTGGTATTATAGATATGAATATTTATTTCTATATTCTTGTCAAACTTAAGAAAATTGACATGGGACCCGAACAAATAGGACTTACATTTTGGGAAGGAAGAGTACAAATAGTTACGTTGGATTATTGTCAGGATTTTTAATTTGTAAATGCATTTTAAATATTTTAAAATAAAGTTTGAAAATCATCATTCTTCAGTCTATTCTTTCCTGTAGAACCCCCTTGCCAGACCAGATTCTGTTCCTTTGAACGGGCAGCTAGGTTGCAGTAATCTGGGATTCGAAAACCAGAACAGGCAGCTAGACGCTGTAGTAACTTTGCGTTCGAGGAATTCGCCAGTTCCAACATTTCAAGTATGCTCCTATAAGCTACAGTTTAAAGGAAAAAACATGTTGAAGTATAATGCATTGCCCTCCTTTCCCCAACAGTTTATGCTTTTGGGTGAAGTGGCTGGTGCATACAATTTTACATGGTATCAGATCAAAGAGTTCGAGACCTAGCTGGCACAGTTAAGAAATGCATCGCACTTTTGGTCCATGTTTAGGCTGAGGAGCCACACATGAGAGTGAGTGTTGAAGTATGGATGCATTGCCCTCCCCCATCAACTTAGGATTTTTGGATGAACTGGCTGGTTTGTACAAATTTACAAAACAAATATAACATGTTTACAAATTCCAATTTTGAATGGGATTCTCTAACAGTTACGCTGGTTATGGCGAAAAGTCCAGAACCTGCCACAGAATAGTTTAGTTCTGCAAAATGGTTTCCTAAACTTTGTCAGCAATATATCATGATTTAAGCATCTCGAGGCTATCTTACACCACATTTTGTTAATCTTCAGGCTGGCACACATACTTCTGGATTTCGTTCATTCCCCTTGTTGTAAGTTCATATAAGATGTAAATATTGCTTAAGGGACAGCTGTTGTTACATCACGTCATGACATAATTCTCTGCGAGCCTCTCACACTGTGATTATACTAGATACTACAACATGGAAACTAATAATGCTAACTTATGCAAGCCATCATTTAGTGTCATGCAGATATATAAACCTCTCAACGAACAGTGTGCAATTAGTAGGTATGATGGGCTTACTCACTCTCTATTCTCTGTCAGGGCACCTACATCGCACATACCTGATGAGCTACAGGTCCCTGACGAGTTACATGAAGCAGACACGGCAACACGGCCCAAACGAGCTGCCAAGCCCAACAACAAGTACTTCGGCCCAGCCTGGCGCAAATGACTATAAGAAGACTACCTCGACCACGGCAACGACTATCCAGTTGGATCACGACGGACGGCTCTCCTCTCGATCCCCTTCTCTCTCGAACCCAGTCTCCTTCGTCTTCTTCCTCCTTTCTCAGACTCAATTCGAACCTTGTATCTGAATCTGGTGTGTAATCCGAGTGAACCCTAGTAGTAACTTATCACCTGGTATCAGAGCCCTCCTACCACCCTTCAATTTTTTTTCGCCATCCATCGAGACCCGCGGCAGAAGCAAATTCGAGAGGAACGTGAAGCAACCATGGGTGCGGAGGACATCTCCAAAGCGGAGCTCTTCAATCAGCTGAAGGGGCTCCACGTGGCCGCCGAGGATCGACAGGCGGCCCGATCTGACAGGATCGACACTCGGTTGGACGGGATCGCCAACGACCTCAACTCATGGCGTCCGCGGCTGGAGAGCCGCGTCGACGCGCTTCAGTCCGCCGTCAACTCGCTCCAGCAGCAGGCGGCGGGCAAGGCACCGCTCCCCGATTCACCTGGATTTTCCACCACCACCGTCTCACCGGCTAAGGAGGAGCTCGGCCCCGGCTGGGCCATGGACGACGTCTCCGTCGACGCAGCGTCGTCGGTCATCGTCGAGGATGGCCCCGAGATCGTCCTTCCTGCTTCCACCGACTTCATCACCACAGCGCCCACGACCTGCTCGATGGAAGGCCTGGTTCGTGACACCACCGAGTCGAGGTCAGCAACGGCCCCAACGACGGCGCCTACGGTGTACACGGCCACTGTCGACATCGACTTCGTGCTTGCTGCACCTGCAGCAAGTGACGGAACCATCGACGACCAAGCCATCAGTGGCGGTTACTCGGCGCCCACCAACTGTTCGACGTTATGCCTGCCTCATCACCCAATGGCCGCCGCTGTACTGGGTGCGTCCTCGCCACCAACTTCGAACGAGTACGTCCTCGACACCATCCAAGTTGCAATGGTACCCCTTGCCGTGATGGGTGAGATTTCTGAAGTTTTTGCTCCTATGGATTCCACACCTGTGATTCAGTTGCCGCAGCTGTACAGTGTCAGTGAGCTCTTTAGTCCTAGTGCTAGTCAGTGCATCACAACCAAAGTCGCTGTACATCGTCCTATGCCATGGCCTTCTTTCGTGGGTGTTCATGCCGATGGAGATGAGGCACGGGCCTTGCCATGGCCATCGTTCAGGGAAATCAATGGCTGTGAGTTTCCAAGTAAGTTCGTCGAGAAGGCATTCCGGCAGTGCAGTTCTAACTGTTTCCGGTTAGAAGGTTGTGTTGCTATCGAGTTCCAAATGTCAGACTTCTGTGCTGTTACAGTTTGGTTCTCTTGTCCTGAAGAGGCTGACCATTATTTTTGTTGCTCTGAACTGAAGGAATCAGTGATTCTGCTTGTAATGAGTGTGCAGCCAGGTCATACAAATCATACTCCTGTTGTTTGCCTTGCATCGGCTATCTCTGGTTTTCCTTTGCTACTCATGGGTGCTGGTGCTTTGGGCATGTCTGATGAGACCATAGCAGTGGAGCAAGAAAAAGCGAGACTCTGTGTGGTTTCTTTGCAAGCACTATCTGACAAGTTGTTGGACAAGGAGAACAATAGTACCATCCTTCAATTGCATGGTTGGTTGCAGGGAGTGGAGGTTCACATGCTAGCTGACTCGGGAAGCACGGTGTCCTTTGTTAACAAGAAGCTCCAATCTAAATTGAAGGGCATCACAACAATACCGAATCCTGTGCGTGTGAAGGTAGCTGATGATCGGGAGTTGGCATGTACAGAAGAAATCTTAAACTGCAGCTGGGTGTCTCAAGGCCATGAGTTCTGCACTGATTTCAAACTGCTGCAGTTAGGAGCTTTTGATGTTATTCTCGGGCAGGATTGGCTTTGCAAGCACAGTCCAATGAATATTGACTGGGCCACCAAAAGGCTTCGTGTTTGTGATGACGGGTTGGAGGTGTATATGCAAGGAGTGGGTGCGACTATCACCTCTTGCCAAGCTATTTCTGTTGAACAGTTGGCTGGTTTGCAAAGACAGGGCGATATTGAACATATATTGGTCATCCATTCTATTCCATCAGCTGATACAGTGCAATCTGAATCGATTTCGCCAGAAATTCAGAGTGTATTGGATAAGTTTGAGGATGTTTTTGCTGAACCAACAGAGTTGCCACAATCTGGTAATTACAATTGCTTATTGGTGGTCGATCGATTTTCAAAATACGGGCATTTCATCCCACTGTCCCACCCGTACACATCATCTAAGGTGGCATCACTGTTCGTGGAGAATGTTTACAAGCTACACAGCCTTTCTGAAACCATTGTCTCGGACAGGGATCCAGTTTTCACAAGCAATTTTTGGAGGGATTTGTTTCAAGCAATTGGTACGGAACTCAAGCTAAGTACCGCGTACCATCCTGCTACAGATGGACAAACAGAAAGGCACGAGCCAAGACACTGGGGCTTGGAAGCACCAGGTGGACCTGTTGCAACTAATGTACAGACATGGATCACAGAAAGAAGAGTGGTGCACGATCTCTTGAGGGCTTCGGTGGCACCAAGAGCAAACAACAAGCTGTTATTCAAGTACTATGGTCCATTTCAAGTCTTGCAACGTGTGAGCGATACTTCATACAAGATCAAGCTGCCGGAAGGATCTACTGTGCACCCAGTGTTCCATGTTTCGCTTCTACGGCAGGCCTTCAAGCCTGGTACGCCAATCTCGAATGTACTTCCTAATGAAACTGACATGTTGGCTGTGCCACAGAAAGTACTAGCAACTCGGCTTCGCAAGAAGGCCAACCAGGTGGTGACCCAGAACTTGATTCAATGGTCGACCGGCAGTGAAGCTTCTGCAACCTGGGAGGACAGGGAAGAGCTTCGGGGGCGTTTCCCAGGAGCCCCAGCTTGGGGACAAGCTGGTTCTAAAGGAAGAGGGGGTGTCAGGGCACCTACATCGCACATACCTGATGAGCTACAGGTCCCTGACGAGTTACATGAAGCAGACACGGCAACACGGCCCAAACGAGCTGCCAAGCCCAACAACAAGTACTTCGGCCTAGTCTGGCGCAAATGACTATAAGAAGACTACGTCGACCACGGCAACGACTATCCAGTTGGATCACGACGGATGGCTCTCCTCTTGATCCCCTTCTCTCTCGAACCCAGTCTCCTTCGTCTTCTTCCTCCTTTCTCAGACTCAATTCGAACCTTGTATCTGAATCTGGTGTGTAATCCGAGTGAACCCTAGTAGTACCTTATCATTCTCCCTGCAGCTTCTGTTAGCCGTTGGCACCAAGTTGGAGCACGTCATAGCTCAGTTAGCCCAGGATGTAGCTGAGAAGCACCCCGCAATCGAGGGTGATTTGATTGTAAAACCATCAGATGACCACTTCTGGTTTGGGCGGCCAAGAATTGTCCTGTACCTAATCCACTTTATCCTCTTCCAGAACCCCTTTGAGATTGCGTTCTTCTTCTGGATACTGGTAAGTATCTCCGTGGTGCCACTTTTTAATTGTGTTCGGTTAAGATCTAATGTCTGATCGAAGCATGAATTTACCCTATTTCTGTTGTAGACCACTTATGGCTTCGACTCCTGCATCATGGATCAAGTTGGCTTTATTGTGCCAAGGCTTGTTATTGGGGGGGGGGGGAATTGATTATCACCCCCCCAGTTCATGCGCCACGACCACTTAAGCCCTCTTGTTGGTTGTCCTCCCTTCTAGCCCCCCAAGTTCGGCCGTTCTATAGCTGATAGCCCCCTTTGCCCTGTTTAACATATTTGTTAATGTGTAAAATACAAATGGGCATATGAACAGACAGAACTACCCTTCAATATGAATAGACCGATGTGTTTTTGCTTCAGATGATTTCGCCACAAATCGACAGCGATTCAAATTCACAATCTGAGAGCGGTTGAGGGCGACGGACGGCGGCGAGATGCACCGGAGCTGCAGCAGCGGAGGATGGAGGACGGCGGAGAGCTGCAGCAGCGGAGGGCGGACGGCGGCGAGATGCACCGGAGTTGCAGCAGTGGAGGACGGCGGGACGATGCAGCAGCGGAGGGCGGCGGACGGCGGGGAGCTGCAGCGCCGGACGACGGCGGGCGGCGGACGGCGGCGAGATTCAACGGCGGGCGCCGTACGGCGGAGCGGCCAGAGGCGATTGGATGGGGGCGAGCAGAGAAGAAGAAACGAGCGTCTGCCCAGCTCGTGCGACTCGAAGAGATAAGGGGTAGATTTATCATTGCAGCTTATAATTAGATGACTATATCAAATTAATATCTTAATTTGGAGATAATAACGTCAAAGGGGGCTAAAAGGGAGGACAACCAACATGGGGGCTTAAGTGGTCGTGGCGCATGAACTGGGGGGTGATAATCAATTCCCCATCCATATGTTCTTTTGCTTGCAGGCTCATCGTTCAACTTCTCTGCAGCTACAGCACCCTGCCTCTATATGCGATTGTAACGCAGGTCGGCAGGTGCAGTAATGTTTCGATATCTTAAGTTCTTTATAATCGTCAAGCACTGATAATTGATGCATGTTCTCCTCTCTTGTGCGAAAAGATGGGGAGCTCCTATAAGAAGCAGATCTTCAACGAGGATGTGCAGCAGAGTGTCCTGGGTTGGGCTCAGAAGGTTAAGCTGAAAAAGGGATTCAAGAAGAGCAATACAATGCCGGAATCGACGAGCACGGTCGAGTCAGAAGGGCCTTCTTCTAAGATTGAAATGATGAAACGAGCAGCACCGGAAGGCAACGATGACGGTGAAAGGCGGGAAGGAAATAATGCCGATGAAAGCATAGAATGATGCAGTATCAGTATCGAGTAGCGTTGTCTGAAGCCATGGCTCGTATGATGTATACTAGTGGAATTTGGTGCGGCGACACGCCGCACCCGTTGTAATTCGAAAATTGTTGAAATCCATTGGAATTTTTCGTCTAGAGTATGTCTAAATACTTAGTGAATTAAAATGTTCAAATATGCTTGTATTTCGACATAATTTTTTAATTTAACTTTATAGTTAGAGAATGCATGATATGAGCATTTGCTAATTGTAACTTCGTAGTTAGATAAAGTTCATTTAGATTGTATCCAAATATTCACCAAATTGGAATGTTCAAATATATTTGCATTATGCCATAAGTAGTTAGCATACATTTTTGTGAACATGTTGATATATTTTAGAGTATCTCTAATTTTTAAAATCTATCGAAATTTTTCGTCTAGGGTATGTCCAAATACTTAGTGAATTAAAATGTTTGAATATGCTTGTATTTGGACATTAATTTTTAATTTAACTACATAGTTAGAGAATGCATGATGTGAGCATTTATTAATTTTAACTCTGTAGTTAGATAGTAAAGTTCATTTAGATTGTGTCCAAATGTTCACCAAATTGGAATGTTCAAATACGTTTGCATTATGATATAAGTAATTAGCATATATTTTTGTGAACATGTTGATATATTTTAGACTATCTCCAATTTTTTTAGCAAATTGGAATGTTCAAATGTGTTTCTATTTTTCAATAATATTTAATTTAAATCCGTAATAAGTGGAAACGCACATCTATTGAATTGAATTCCATATTTAGATGAAGTTCACTCAGATTGCATCTAAATATTTATCAGTTTGAAATGTTCAATTTAAGTCCCCAATTAGAGGAAGTGCATTTGTTTTTTGTCCAAATATCCACCAATTTAAAATATTTAAACATGTTTGATGTACATTTATTGAATTGAATTTCATATTTAGAGAAATTTCATCTATATTACATTCAAATATTTACCAAAATGAAATGTTCAATTTAAGTCCACAATTCGTGGAAGTGCATTACGTTAGCATTGTAGAAGTACTGTGTATGGGTATCTTTAGAAATACTTCAATTTTCTGGAAAAAAATTCAAAAAAAAAAAGCACAGTAGAAGTGCAAATATTGTTCACGTGATGATATTCATGAAAAAAAAATAGCACTCTAGAAATATATTTATGTCCATCAAAACCAAAAGGTTAAAACATGAAAGTTGTTCGTAAGGTTGATACTCATCTACTCGTGAAAGGAAAATTTAAATGGATGACTGAGTGCGACGAATTTGACGAAATTTTTCAGATGTTTTTGCGAGTTTGGATCCAAAATCAAGGTGTTAGTGTCGACCAAACTCGAAACCGATCATGGGAATGGATTCTGCTCGTCGGTGTGCATATATTTCATGTACACATTATCGCGGAAAGGGCAAAAAAAAAATTAAAAATGCTACAGTGCCCCCGCTGCACTGTAGATGCGCGGCACTGTAAACGTGGGCAAGCCCAGCGGCCGCTGAAACCGGCGGCTTTTATATAGGTAGTATATATTTTGGTGCTACAGTGATGCCGCTTTTTTAGGAGCTACAAGCAAACTTCGACATGAGAACCCAGGACACTAAATATTTAAATTTGACCGTTTGTTCTAAATGTTGCAAATATTTGTGAAATATTATCTTTCCTTGCTATTAAAGTCAGAACAGAAGTATTTGAATGTGGTAAGCAAACTATGTCTATAATTTTGATCTAGTTGATGTTAAAAGTTAAGCTTCAAACATAGAAACAGAGTTTATGTGTATACAGATTTTCTGTTTCCCAAATCTATACTGAACCATACACATGACACCAATTATAGTCCATCCTGACACAGCTAATCTTAATACATATACATGCAGCAACCATGTTCTGAATGTGGTAAGCAAGCTACAGAGATTGAATGAGCTGAATGTGGCAGTATTCTTCAGTATAATTTAAGCAGAGTGGAGAGTGATGTTTTTTTTTTTCTGAATTTTCCACTATATGTTAATCGGAGTGGACAGTGATGTTGGTATTAACTTGGTAATATTTTACAGGAGAAGAACACTTGCCACTATTCTGCACAAAACGTGGGCTACTTAGTTTCATCCGCGAGCCCTCCATTTTTTCAGTTGAATTCAAGAAGCTATGTTTGAACCTCCAAATACGATTGCATCCACATGTCCAGTGCTTGTTACTCTTGCATAAGACCTTTGAAGAAAACGTCCCATGGAGTCATGCGAGGACATGTAATTTCACTGAACAAATGTGCCGTCGTCCCCATATTTACCACTTGCAATGTCTGCCTGAAATTACTCGAGATTTGCGAGTAGTTCGCTTTTTGGGTGTGTTGGGCCTCGGTGTCACCGGGATGCCTTTTTAATTTTTTCGGCTTCGGCCGTGTCGCTTGTCTTTGCTCCTACTATATCAATATAAAAGACAAAGCTTTTGCCTTGTTTCTAAATGAAATTACTCGAGCAGTTACCAACCAAGAACTTGGAAGAAGATATATATCAAAGATTTGGAAGTCTCACTTGAGATATAGGCTAGAGGCTGGATGGTGACATAAGGGGACCATTCTAATCGGTGATGCCGATGATTTACAATCAGAAAGTTCACACGGAAGCTTAAAGCACTTTCAAAATTTCACTGCAGAAAAATATGCTCTTTAGAAACAACCACTTTTAGGCAAATCTGAGACGGTTATTTTGGGACGGAGGGAGTACAATCAGAAAATTCATACAGAAGATTTGAAGTAAGCGAGGCTAAGAAAATGAATAACTGCTAAAACAATGCATTCGCATGTTAGCTATAGGCCATAGCTGTTGAATCATCAAATAATCACCGTACTTCATAATGAGAAATGTCATGTTATCACCAGAAATAACCATTACTGACACAACCAATAAGCACACAAAACTACGATGTGGACATTAATAGTAGTGATAAGATACATTTACATATAAAGTTGTGATATCTACATATTTCAACTTTATGCTAAAATGGTGCTCCAACTACCGCATGTAAAAAAATTCCGCTTTGTAGATATTTTTTTATCTCAGTTTTGAGCAAATTTCAAAAAAAAAACTCAATATAGAGTTACATGTGTGATATCTTGGTTATAAATTTTTAACACCTTAGTATGTGACGTGGCCTACCTATCGGGTGCCCCACCATGAAATATCTGGTGCACGCAAGAACTAGGCCCAGCTAGCGGTCTACTAGGAGACAACGCTCAAGGCCCATGAAGGGGGCCCAAAGAAGACAGAGTGCGCCTCAAGGCAGGCGAACCTTATGTCGGTAGAACCTACCTTACCTGTAAAACCTAATCGGTAACAATCACCCGAGACCCAGCCTCCTATATAAAGGCTGGGAGGGACACCAATCAAGGTTACGCTATTACTCCACCACCAGAGCCCTAGCGAGATCGATATCTCGCCGGAATCGCCATTGTAACACCTCCAATAATCAATCTCAGACAACAGGACGTAGGGTATTATCCTCGGGAGGCTGAACCTAAATCGCTTGCTTGTCAGCCGTGTAACTACCATCACTTCCATCTTTCTCTCTCTCAATCAACCTGGGGTACTCGACCCTGTGACTTGCCTTGGCCACCCCACGTCAGTATGATCATGTTTTGTAAGTAGGTGGTTGATGGTGATTTTCCTGTAGCCACTCGCGAACTAGGTGATCACACGAAGGAGAAAGAAAATGCAAAAATTTAAGAGCGTAGCTCCTCGTGCTCGACTTATAGTGTCAGGATAGTCTTGGTTTTCGACCCAATGACCAAAGGTGATGGTCATATCCACAAAAAACGTTGTAATCATTTCCATGTATTGGCACGCACACATGCATCTTGGCATGACAAACGAAAGTATCGCAAATTCCTCTGCTTGTATAGAAATGATTTTCTATTTTAAGGGTGCCAATTAAGTTTTTTGTGAAATCAAATACCAAATATATAGGCCAAAATGACAACAATTCAAATTTCGCACAAACAAAATCAAAAGTAACTAATTTTTCTCGCTTTGAAGATGCCTTTGTTTTTCTGAGTTTCGCCTGAAATTTTAAAAGTAACTAAAATTTGAACGTAAGTGCGTGATAATTTTGTCATCAATTTTGGTGAAAACGATTCTAAGATACTCTTACATTATTAACGTGGTAAACAAATGACCAACAAAATTTCCAACTTTGTTTTGCAGCAAAAATGATTTTACGTTTTATAAGTGCCAAAAAAATTGTGAATGCCAAAAATAAATACCAAAATGGAAACATCATAATTTTCACGCAAAGTGGACCTCGTGGAATACTCCACAATACGAAGAATCTTTGTCGCTTTGTAGATACATCTGTTTTTTTTTTAGTTTCGGCCAAATTTCCAAAAATTAACTCTAATTTGAACAAGAATTGTGTGATAGCTTTGGTCAAAACTTTTGGTAAAAAAGTAAATACTCCAGTATGACTACATGCGATAGAGGAAAAAAAGTTCAAATATTCAATCTCTTGGTATGAATGGCATGCCAATATTTTTGACATATTTTAAAATCATAATAAAATCAAAAAAATAAATAGAAAACATGCGCAAAGAATCTTTTATGTGACATGCTTCGCATGAAAAACATCAAAATGTGACCCTTTGAAAAAAGTATTCTAAAAAACAGTATCATGTATGGCTTTTTTTGCTTTCCACCCAAATGATCAAAGGTGATGGCCATATATCCATGGTGATAATTTTCTCAGATTCGGCACACGTGCATCTTGGCATGGAAAACAAAGTTCCAACTAAATTTTCCAACTTTGTTTCTTTAAATTTACATTCCACTATACGAGTGTTGAAAAAAGGGGGGTTTTGCGAATCCACAAGCAAATATATAGCCCAAAAGGGCACCACTTCAATTTTCGCACAAAGCATACCTCCTCGTTAGAACGGCCAACTGTCGGATGTGAATAATTTCCTCGCTTTGCAGATAGGTTTTTATTTTTGTCGAGTTTCAGTCGAATGTGTAAAAGATACTCAAATTTGAACTACATGTGCATGATATTTTGGCCATAAATTTTGGCAAAACCATTTTAAAACTACATGATCTAGACACGAGAAAGTTCAAATATTCAACCAATGGCCATGTTGAAAATTTTAAACCCATTATAAATTCAATCAAAGTAAATGATTAAAAAACCAAAAGATAGAAAACTTGCCTAAAGAGTTCTCAAGAGGGACTATGGCTTAGAAACACCATCATTGTCGATCCCAAGGGAATATGAAATTTCCTCGGAGTTTCTTCAGACCTAGGTTCCAGAGCATCAAATGCGGCGTGCGAGAGCATCGCCGCCGTCTGCTCTGCAACCCCCAACCCTAATGTAGGTCCACCGGTCGTGTGTCGCTGCTACACGCGAGGACGCCACTGGCCCCGTGCGTGATGGCTCATTATGGACAACCGATGGGATTTGCCGCCCGAGGACTCGTCATTGCCGCTAGAAAGATCCAGCAGCACCGCCATCAACTGCGCGGGCTTCACCACGTAGTGTCCTCCGGCGGGAGAGTGGAGGAGGGGGTGGAGGGCTGGCGGCGGCCCTAGTAGCCATGGGCGAGCGAGAGACATGAGCGTTGTTTTGTCATGTGCTTCCGTTTGATAATATAAATTAAAAAATGAAACAAGGTGATGCAAGCATCATCATGGTGCCCCGAAATATCTTATGTTCTCTCCACAACAACAACAACAAAAACTTGCTTTTGGTGCACATATTTTGCAAATGAGTTAAATGAAATTTACCGAGTTATCACATGAGTTACAACTGGGATTTTTCAATTTATACAAGAGTTACAATTAAAAATTTCTCAGTTACACATGGATTTAACATGAGTTGCATCTGCAACTGGACGACGGCATCTGCGGGAGAATTAACTGAATTCTCACTCGATTTAGCCCTAGTCGCTCCCAAATTTCAGGTGTTTGCGGAGAATTAACTAAATTCTCACTCGATTTAGCCGTAGTCGCTCCCAAATTTCAGGTGGTTTTGTTTTGTTCCATTCGTGTCACCGTAGAAAATTTCCTCCCTTGAAGTTAATATCTACTCCATCCGTTCCGTAATATAATATGTTTTAGATATATCTATATACGGAACAAAAATGAGTAAATCTACCCACTAAGATGTGCCTAAAACTTTAAATACAACTAGATATGTACGAATTAAGAAATCCCTAAAAGGTCCTATATTTAGGCATCTCCAACCGCACCCCGCAAACGGACACCCAAACGTGTCCGATTTGGTCCGTTTGGAGCGGTCCGTGGACACATTTTGGGCCTATGTCCGTTTAGGGTGGGGGTGCCCCAACGGCCCAGCGCATAAAAATAACAGACAAAAAAAGAAAACGGTACATAATTTAAACATTACATAAGGGCCCCACGGGCCAGAGAGACAGAGTCCAAAATACACAAAAAAAAGGGGTCCTATGCTACTGGGCTCCCGTCAGTAGGGAATGGGCGGCGCGAGCACGGTCGGTGGGGAAAATGGGCGGCGCGGGCACCGTCGCGGCCGCCTCCTAGTCCTCCTCGTCGTCGGAGAGGACGATGTAGGGGGCGGCGCGTACAGATGAGCCGGTGGCGCGGCCGAAGGAGGCGTGTGCGGCGCCTCGGGATCCTGCGGCCACGCGGGTGCTGCCGCCCAGGCCTGGCCCGCCTCACGCTTTGGCCACGGTGACCAAGGCACCTGCCAGCGTGCGCGCTCGGTGGCCTGATGTGCCGCCTCCTCCTCATGCTGGCGGGCCCGATGCTCTGCCTCCTCCGCCGACGTGTGGAGCGCGGGCGCAATGTCTGGCCACTGCGCCAGCTCCTCTAGGTTGGAGGCGTCTATGTCCGCCTGGAGGTCGGCGTCCAGGTCGACGAGCGGCGCGGGCTGAGCACTGCGGACGGTGCGTCCTTGTCCATCTTCAACGGGGCGCCTTCATCTTCCATGGCGCTGCCGTCCTCCAAGTCGAGGTCGGAGTCATCGTCGGGCTCCAGCCCGATAAGGGCGGGCTCCTCCTCGTTCTCATGGTACACCTCCGGCGCCACCGCGGCAAAGTACGACCGCCGCCGCGCATCGTGCTCCGGATCCAACCACCGGTCCTACAGCCGGGAGTTCACGACGTAGGCGGGGTCGTGGAGGAGGTCGGCCGGCAGGAATGACGTGATCTCTTCGGTGCAACGTTCTGCTGGAGCGAGGGACGGGCAGCACCGGGATGAGGTACCACCCACCCGGGAGGTGGACGTCGCTCCACGACAGCGACGCAGTGACCTCCTAGTACATCCGGGCCACTTCGGTGGAGATGCAGGCGTATTGGGTGTGGCAGCGCGTGGCGCGAGCAGCCGATGCGCCGAGCCGCATAAGAGGAGGCCCCTCGTGAGGTGGAGGCCTCCTTGTCGTTGCGGCCTGGCTTGAACCAGCGTTTCGTCTCCGACGACGGCGAGGCGAGGTGGCTAGGGTTTGGGCCGCGAGGTGGTGGCTAGGGTTTCGCTTGGCCCGAACTTGGACTGGTGTGGATGGGGACGAGTGTCGGTACCCATTTGAGAAGAACCCAGCGAGGTAGCCGAAGCGGCCACGCTCGCTGCCAGGTGGGTCAGCGTTGTGTCCGCGCCTCCCTAAACCGTGACCAAAGTTGGGCCGCGTTTGGGACGAAACCGCGCGGACACTTGTCCGTTTGTGGCGGCCCGTTGGATCCCCTCCCGTGTATGTTGGGACAGAAAAGGACTGGGCTGGTCTGTTTGCCGGGTGCGGTTGAAGGTGCCCTTTAGTGGTAGATCCTAAGAGCATCTCCAAGCGGATTTGCCAAACCGCCCCCAAACGTCTGGACGGACAGCCCGGACATGATTTAAGCTAAAAACATGCACCCAACCATGGTCCCCAAATACTCCCCATACGTCCGGGCTGTCCGGCAACCCACAAACTCAAGGCACATGTGGGGAGGGTTTGGTGGCGACCGGACGCGTCCGGGCTGTGCACTTTTCCTTTGTTTTCCTTTCTTTTGTCATTCATTGATTCTTCTCTCTCCTTTTTCACCAATCACATGCAATTGGCCCTACAATTTGGGGAGACTTTGAGGTACATGGTTGGAAGAGACCACTTTTGGGGTGGTCCGGTCACTGTCCGGACGGCAGTCCGCGGATACGTCCGGACGTATCCACGGACAGTTTAGGGGCTGAATTTGGGGTTGTGCTTGGAAATGCTATGATAGTTCCATGCCTACACATACGAGCATGCGGGCAGCCCTAGCAATGAAGGGGTGGTCCATCCATCGACAGCTAACTAAAACTGAAAGCCTAGTTGGGTACTGAACACCCCAGTGATCATTGCACATCCAAATGAACTGTACCGTGATCATTTCATTTGTAAACTGGGGATTCATTTTATAACTAGTATCCACGGAGATTGAACGGCTGCCTATCTGAAAATTTTCTACGAAATCGATATGCTTCGAGTATGGTCCAAACCAGAATCGGACGAAAGGAGCACACAAATGGCAAAGTAACATAGAATTTCAAATCCAAAACAGTCTCCGCAAACATTACCAGCAATCCCCAAAATACGTCGGCCCAAACCAGCTAGCTTTCCTTGCAGCCGAGACGAACGTCCCCACGCATCCATGGATGGATGTCCCGAGGAAGGAATCCATGGAAATGGAGGGGAACAATACTAGTACTAGTTGCGTTGCGGGGTGCAACGCTAGTGCTGGTCGAGCGCGTTTGGGCCGGAGCAGTAGCTGCGGAAGGGGTCCCAGACCCACTGCACGAGGAACCTGCGGCCGCCGACGCCGTTCACGTTGTACGACGCGCCGGAGCGGCCGTCGGTGAGCAGCTGCCCGGTGTACGCGCCGCCGCCGCCGGTTCCGTAGATCCCCTCGCACAGGTCCGCGATCTCGGTCGGGAACGACGGGTCCCCGCCGGCGTACCACGCGTTGGCCAGCGGGTTGGACGCCATCTCCGCCAGCTCGTGCGCGATGACGCTCACCATGCCGTCCACGCCGACATCTCCGTTGGGCGGCGCCTCCGGCATCCGCCCCGGCACGTACGCCGGGATGGCGAACGGGTAGGCGCACACCTCCGGGCACCGCCGCGCGGAGTTGCCCACCCACGCGTAGGGGAGCGTGTAGCCGACCACGGACGGGAAGGTGAAGTAGTGGAAACCGCACACCTGGCCGCAGAAGTTCTCCACCAGCACCTCCGTGGAGGTGAGCACCAGGTACACGCCGCCGGCGTCGACCGGGAGCGGCCTGGTGCGCGCGGTGACCGCGTCCCGGATGACGCTCTGGATGTCCATCCGGGACAGCGACGCGCCGCGCGACATGCGCGCGTCGGACTTCTCCTGCCCGAGCGCCACCACCGCCGACACGTTCGCCGTGGTCTGGTCCGTGTAGAGCTGGACGGTGCGCCACCAGTCGGCAACGGACGGCGAAGGGACGGCGCTCGCCTCCGAGGAGGGCGCCGAGAGGGAGCGGAGGAAGGCCCGGATGGTGCGCTTCTGCTCGGCGGGCCACGGGCCGTACCAGATCGGGTGGACGGTGATTTCCGTGGCGAGGACCGGGCCCATGTGGTACTCCAGCTTCACGAAGTCCGACGACCCCTCGAACTTCTTGGACGCGCCGAAGCTGGGGTCGACGGCGCCGCTGGCGTCGCGCGGCGGCCACGGACGCCACGCCATGGCGAGCGGCGCTCCTGCGAGGATGAGGAGCAAGAGGACGCCGCCGTGGCGTGGCATTGCGGCGAGCCGGTGGAGGGGGATGTTGCGTGGTTTTACCGCGGGTTCTGGCCAAGGAGACTTTATAGAAAGTGGGGAATGGAGGTGGCCGGAGTGGAAGCCATGGAGTGAGACTGTGAGAGTGGGTAGGAGACAGTGTTCTTTCTTGGGTTGGGCTCTTCTGGAGCTGCAACCTTTTCGTTCCGGCGTTGCTTTGTTTCGATTCGTGGGTTAACTTGAGGTCTGGACTCTGGAGCGTGGTTTGTTTTTGCTAGTACTCCCAAAAACATTCATTCATTCTAACTGGGTCCGTGTCTACTTGACAACTTGAGTATTTTACGCCTTTGTAACGGGACCAGTCGAGACACCACGGCAGAGTTCAAATAAACTTTACATTATTACTTTCTTCCGCAAAGCTAAGAGCATCCCTAGCACATATCCAGGTAAGCCCGACCGAAAAATTCCGGCCGATACGCGGGTTGAGCCGGTTCTACGGGCTGAACATGTAATGCATATCGGTCTGGTTGGATAAGTGGTGCTTCCGACACTATATAAATGGTTCCGGTGGCATTTCTGGTTCGCCTCTTGATACCTCCGCTGCGACTTGTTCCCGCCGTCGATAGGGTTAATTTGCTCCGGTGAGCAATTATTCATCGTTGGCACCAGATTTCACCCCGTTGGGCTCCACCTTGCGCGGCGGTGATGGGCACGACAGGCGCAACAGAGGTCATGCGCCTCCAGGCGAGAAGGAGGAGTGTCGTCGCTTGGAGGGAGCAACCAAGCGGCCGCCTTCGAGGGTGCAGGCGGTCCGTTCTGCTCCCTCGAGACGTCTACGAGGAGGAGGTGGCGCCGTCCCGCCCCTGCTCACACGACGCGGAGGCAGGTAGCTCACGTGCGGTGCCGATCGAGGCGCCGGACAAGAAGCGAGATGAGGACGTGGCGGTCTCCGTCGTTGGCAGGCGCGCCGAGTCGTGCACATGAGTCGTGCTCATTGACCACGTGATGCCGCCCTTCAAGCGGACCGACGCCACCGACGATGAGCTCAAGGCCGCTACAGAAGTGGTGAACGACGACGCAGACGGTGCTACGGCCCGCCTCGAAGCTGCGGTGGATGAGCACAAACTCACGTGGGCGCTACACAGTTTGACGATGAAGCAGTACCTCGGCTTCGAGTAGAAAATTTTCTTTTTGATATACGTTTTAAAGGAAAAAGGCATAAATTTTACAATCCCCGAAGACATTTTTTTAAATCCTATGCACGAAGAACGCGACCGAGGTCTGTCTTGGCATTATAAAATGTTAATTATGCCTTCTCAAATGGTTTGACTTTGATTCGAACATGTTTATTAGTAACCCTATGTTTTGCTTATTCATGTGAACCAAACAACCAAGTTTACAAAAATTTCTATGTTTTCTAATCTCTGTTTTGCACTTGCATTCCTACCCTTTCTTCCCCCTTTTTTTTCTATTCCTGGGTTTTAGAATCCCGCGAACCAAACAAACCCTAGGCGTGTGATAAACTCGTGTGATGAATCTCGCGCAAGCTCGTTTGTTTGAATTTACTAGTACGATTGCCGTGAATCTGTTCTACCCGAGCCCTTGTTATACCGGAATCTGTCGGTATCCAGCATTGCGGCACATGTTGCTTCGTTCGGCGCGCCCAAACGGCTCCCAATAGGGGGAGTGCGCCCAAACGGCTCCCAATAGGGAGAGTGGGACGAAATATTGGGTCGCGTCGGATAAATCAGCTTTGCGATTTTTGGTTCAACGGTGCAAATACATTTATTGGGAGGCTTATTGGCGCGATGCTCTCAGCATCATTACTTTTGTCCGTGAAACTAATTTGGTAAAGGTATATATTTGGAAAAGTTAGTGAGACGACTGAGGACCCGATTCAAAGGAATATGGTAGGATTTTTGGAGTATTGATTCCTATAGGAAGTTTTCTTATTGAGGTTGTTTGATTCATAGGATTTAATCCCATAGGAATTATTCCCATAGGAATTTTGTAGTGCAAATCATATACTCCCTCCGATCCATATTAATGGTCTCAACATTGTGTAGATACTAGTCTAGATACTCTAGTATCTAGACAATGTTGAGACCATTAATATGGATCGGATGGAGTAGGAAAAAAGCATGAGGTCCAACCTCTTGAAAAAATTCCTTCACACAATCTATATTCTCATAGGATTTAATTAGACATGCCACTCCAATCCTTTAGGTTTACTATTCCTACACTTTTTCTATCTTATGAATCAAACAACCCCTGAAAGATTGTACTGTACTATACTAGTCAAGTGGAAAGAAGAGCATGTTTGCTTTACGACGGCACCACATTTTGCCCGTCCCTCCGCTGGAACGAACCAAAAACCAAACGAGCCAGTAAAAAAAGCGCGCGCGCTCTCGAGTTTAACTTGTGCTCCTGCTCTCGAGTAGTACTACTACAGCATGATGAGATGAGGCGTCGTTATTGCCCAGCTGTGAGTGGGAGACCCGCTCGCCAGACCCTCGGCGCCTCGTCCCTTGGTGAATGACAGGCCGGGGCCACACCACACTGCACCGCCGTACACGTGTCATTGTTGAAGGCACTGATGTAGTGGGTCCACAGTTAGCGAGATATTTTCTCGGGCGCCTCGGCACGCGCGGGTCCGGATCACGAGGCCACTGCCCGAATCGCCGATGACTCGGCGCCGCGTTGCCGAGCGGAATCGTTGGATGGAGCTGCAGCTCGGTAGCCTCACTGTCATGTGGACCCTGATACTGTTGGGACCGAAGTGTCAGTGAGAGTTCTGAAGCTAATACGCTTTTCCATGGTGGGGCCGGCGTGTTGGGGAAACGAGGTACGGGAAAGGAGAAGGAATTGGACGGAAGCAGGTGTGGAGTACTGCACCGCATCGATTAGGCTTGGTGTTGTTTCCACCCTCCCAGAGGAAAAAAATTCTACTACACCGTGGGTCCAGAACATTTGTAGTTTTGTACGTACTCGAGAACCTTTATTATGTCTGCACCAACATGCATTTGTCCAAATTCTACCGTATAGTACTATATAATAGACGGAAGAATCCGCAGCGATTCACGCTATCCACGTCGCAGTCCAACCACAGTCATTCGATTCGCGTAATAGATGGTTTAGGTTCGACCACGTCGACGGTCATCAGAGAGCACTGTGCACACGCGATTTTCTGCCAATCACGAGCTGCCGCGTTTCCCGGTTACTCCTCACCCGCAACCGGTCCCTTTCCCAGTTACCCCGTTGCCCCTCTCGCTCTCTCTTCCTTATCTCCTCTCCTGTGCATCCTCTCTCTCCCCATTATTTTCCTGTCCCGTGCAAGGAGCTCCGCCCATTTTCCTCCTGACCGACCTGGCCAGCCGCAGGTCCAAAGACGCCAATGCCTTCCCGGTGCTCCGCCGTGCCGTCCGCCCCTTCTCTCTCGCCGCCAAGCTGCAGGGCGACGCAAGCGCCTTCCCGGTCCGCACGGTGCGTCCCCAAGGCCACGCGAGAGGCCGAGCTCGAGGCGCATGGAGGCGACGGCGCGGCGTTGATGCCTTCCAGGTGCTCCCCGCGCCGTTCGCTACTTCTCTCTCTCACTGTGAAGCTCCAGGGCGACGCAAGCGCCTTCCGGGTGCTCTGTCCGCGCAGTGCGTCCCCCCGGCCACGGAAGAGGCCGAGTTCGCCACGCGTGCAGGCGGCGGCGCGGCGTTGCTGCGAAGCCATGTCGCTGGTGCTGCTGCCATAGCAGGCCGGCGTGCTGCTAGCCGACACTCCGATGGCCGCTCCATCGCCGCTCTTAATCCTCACGACATGGGCTCCAGTCCATGATGGGCTCCTTCATCCGGCGAACGACGAGCAGCGATCCAAGTACATCCCGTGCTGGTTCTACCGGCGAGCAGCGATCCAAATTTCTTCCGAATCCGTCATTGATGACGTCAGCCTGACTTCAGCGTCTTCTTTTCCACACCGTCTTGTGGCCATCGGCCTCCGCTCTCCAGCCCATCGTCGAGCGGCCGTGGACGCTTCGTCGGTGGATGGAGCCCGGCTGCGCTCAGACTAGCAAACGTCATCGCGTCCGACACCACCTCCCCGATGGCTCCTCCGACGAGGAAGAGCGCGGCGGGAGCTTCTCTCGCCACCGGTGACAGCTCCTCTCGCTGCAACGGCACGGGAGAGCTGCGTTGTGGCCGTCCCCTGTGTCGGTCGACTGAAAAAAGGATTGGGGATGGATGCGTGGTCACCGCTGCGTCTACCGCTCGCTATCCTAGCTAGCCCAATGTGACCCATGTACATGCGGTTGAGCCACTGCTCCTGCTAAATTAATACGTCTATATATTTTAGCTTTTTAGTAAATCAGTCAACTAACAGCTATCCTAGCAGTAGATTAATTCCTGATTTAGACTTTGTTAAATTTAGTACATCTATTTCAGTATTGTATTTCCGTTGAGCACCATGTATTCTAGAACTATGTGGTGTAATACAGATCTTCATGTTTCCTACATGTTGAGATTAATTACATCTATTACTTTGTTATGTGTATACCCCAAAGTCATATGTACCTCCTACATACATAAGATACGTAGGTATATATATCCAAGATATATGTATGGTCTACATACCTAAAATCTTATCGTATTCCATCCTGAAACATGGGCATCAATTTTTGGCTTTTTTTTTTGTCTAAAAATTTGCGAACATATTTACATACATTTACCTCTCAAACAAGTTTGGACTTTTTGACCGTATTTATTGTCATACTTTTTGTTTAAAATTTTCCCACTGCACTTACATACACATCTACCTTCTCATAAAAAAATCACCTTCCCATAAAAAAATCGCCTAAATGTTTATTTTGCTCTTTTTCTCATGTCTTCTTTCTAGCCTAATGGATGATAATTTTTTACACAATTTTTCGTCCGACAATCATCCACTGTAAATCCGGCTATTTTTAACTAACCGCGCTGCAATGCGACCACACCTAAATAGCAGTACTACCGAATAGTTCCAGCAAGCAATGTGCATAGAAATTACCGACAAACGGTAGGAGTTCACAAACAATACCACAGAAAGTTTTTCCTCCTTCGTTACTCTTTTTAGTCTTTTCGACAAAAAAAAACGACGCGCCTGTTTATCTAAAATTTTCCTACTATGTATAACTATACCTACCTAAAAAAATTACTTACACGTCATTTTTTCCAGCCTCTTCGACGATATTTTCTGCCGCACCTTTCCTGCTATCATTCCCTTACCGTAAATTAAAAAGCTCATATAATGCACTCCCTCTCTGATTATGGAGTTACATTAAATATTTAAGGCAAAATACAAACATATTTGTCTTTTTGAACTCGGTAAACACTTGGAGATAATATAAATGCATTCCCACCTATTTATTTGCGTATTTCAGCTCGACAAGCAATTTTGCAATGTAGACATTTCAAAAATTGATTTTCCCCGAAGAGTTATTCCTTCTTCTGAAGACAATTTAATCCACCTAACATTTTCGCGCTACCGAACAGAGTTGAAATCCGAACAATTTTCGAATGTGGCCACTTCCAAATTTGAACTTCTTATTCAAATATATCCATTCGAAAATATTTCAAATACCTTCCCAAATTTCATCATTTCGTTCACATTAAAAGAACACAAATTTTAATACACCCAATAAGGACCATTTCCAAAATCTCAATATTCTTTTAAACGCAAACTTTTCTGAACTAAACTACCATTCATATTTGAATATCTTCTAAAAAAAATGAAATTTATCAAGAAGCTATCCAATACAAATTTCAAATTTAATCCCTCCAAACAAACTAAAATCTTTCAATTCCATGGGCGCGGCGGAGTCCGCGCTTATTCCCCTAGTATCTCCACTATGGCGCAACTTATTCAGATGCGCGCGGCAGTGATTTCCGAGAGTAGAACAAGCGTGCATGCTTCGAGCCTCCGAGCTCACTCTTCACTGCAGGTCTCCTCGTCAAAAAAATTGTGAGGCTTGGACGGCATTGGCATTTGGCAGCAACTCGATTTATAGACAGCAGCCAGCTGCAGCGAAGAGATCTTCTGGATTCGTATGCCGGAGAGCTTCACAGTCCTGAATCACTCTACTGCGTGGAGAAGCGTATCGAGCCACGAGCTACGAGGCTAGTGGCAACATCAGGACTGCGGTTCAGTCAGTCAGCTTGAGTCAAACCCTGCTGAGCTTAGCATTTTCTGCATCCACTGGAAACGTATATAGGCACTGTTCTACTACGCACCAGTCCCTCTTTCCAACTTGTTTCACAAGCCTGTGACCGCAAGTTCTGAATTGTGATGTCGCCAGCAAAAGTAAAGACGTCTATGACTTTTGTCGTCGACGCAAGTAAAATAAACCAAGTTAAAGGCTATGTCTTGTGCAGCAACGGAGTATCTTTTTTAATGACCTATGGAGTCCATTTGCTCAAATGATTGAACTCTCCAAAATTCATATGGATTCTTTTGTTACGCTACAATCTTCATAGAGTTTCTAGAAAAGAGGTTAGACCTCTTTGAAACATTTCTACATGCTTATAATAACTATGACTTGTAATCATCAATATAGAAAATTTCTACGTTTTTTACAACCAAACAACTACTATGAGCGACTCGTATGCTGTACTAGCTAAGCTCAAAGTGGACCAATCGATCGATCCATTGTGCTGAAGTGTTCCTATAGTCCACTTTCCCCTCGCTCTCCACCGCTCTCCTCTGTTTTGAGAGTCGACTCTCGTTTCCCTCCGCCGCCCCTCGCCTTCCTTCTCTCCGGTGGCTTTGCCGCCCGGCGCAAAGATGGCGTAGGAGGTCGGGCTTCCCTTGTACATAGTAGCAGTAGGATCTTCTTCTTCCTCGTTGTAGCTTTGCCCTATGTGGAGAAGTGGAGTAGGTCGCCGGACCCCATCGGCTGGATCCGGTGCGCCCTCGCCCAGCTTTGCCTCCTTGCTACGCTCCGGCAGTCATGGCGGGATGTGGAGTTCGGTCGAGGCATCTCCGTAATAAAAGCCGTCCTACCCTCTTGTTGCCTGATGCGGTTGCTGGCGGGCGGCGACTACGTCTTGGCGCGGCGGAACGGCGAGCTTCCGTGGTGCGAGACGCGCCGGCGGCTCGACGCCGAGGGCAACCTTTCCAATAAGCTCGTTTTTGTGTGCAGGTGGAGCGGTGTAGCTGGAGGTTTGATCTTCTCTCTCTTTGCTCGTCTCGGTGACGAGAAAGAGGAGATCCTCGACGATCTGGTTCGCCGCTGCTTCGACATAAGCGACAGAGCTTCGCTGGGGTGCTTCCTCATGGCGACGCTTTCTTTGTCGTCGTCTTTGATGGTCGAATGGCGACCGCCCCCACCTCCGATGTCGACTACGGTTCTCTGGTCGGCGTCCGATGGTTTGATTCAACCTCCAGGCCTTGGTGTCGCTGCGGAGGCCCTTCAAGTTTTGTGCAGCTTGCTCCCGTCTCCTCCTCCCAAATGGTGCGTCCCCGGCGAGGTTGAGATAGGCTGTGCAGAGCTCCGAGTTCGTCGCGCTGGAGAAGGAGCAGGACCCAATTGCATTTCTTCTTTTTTGCTTTGAGGTCCTTAGTGCAAAATGTTTGGGCTTGTGTGTAATTTCTAGATTTTATGTAGCCTTATCTGCAAATTGTAACTCCAGTGTGGAAAGTGAATGAAGTTTCTCGGTCCTTTTGGACCGAGCCCCTGTTCAAAAAAAAAAGATCGATCCATTGTGATACCTAGCTCAAAGTGTACTACTTCCTCCGTTCCAAATTAGATGACTTCCATTTCTCCACATGTGGATGTATCTAGACATGTTACAAGTATAGATACATCCGATGTGGACATATGTAAGTCATCTAATTTGGAATAGAGGGAGTAGCTCCTTGCTAGCAGCTAGCTCAACTTGCGGAGCGGCCAGCCGTTGGCCGTCCAGGTCCAGCGACTCGGGGCAGCGGTCCCGGTGGATCTCTCGAGAAATAGATTTTTGTCCCGCTTTATAAATAAAGTTACGACCACCATACAACCGTCGATACAAACGTAACACCACATATGTTATGGCAACAGCAAATTCACGCTCAAAGAAATGAAAAGCAGAAACAATATGGAAACATAGGCGGATCGACTAAACTACGATAACCCGAAACCGTTGCGCCCTCCGAAGTAGTACCACCACACTCCTAGCATCGAGTACCGAGCAGCACCTTCAAGAAGGAAAGCTCACTCTGCTGCACGGACTAGCGCACTGGTCCAAGGGTCTGCCTCGGCACACTAAGGGGAGGCGGACAAAGGGTAGCCACGACGCACTTCAGGAAGGGATGATGCCACCCGGAGGCGGCACCGCGTCGGTGTCGGACGACCCGACAAGGATTTCTCCCGAAAAAATCCTATCACTGCCCTGGGACGATCCACAGCATAGGAGCCCTACGAGGACGAGGACTCGACACCACCAGACTCACCGCCCACCAACATACGCCACTATGGTCACAGAGCCACCATGTCGTCTCTCCGAAGCTAGCTTCACGGGTCCGCAAGACTGAGGCGAGGAGTAATTTGATCCAGAGTCAACAGTACCACGGTGCCTCCACTGCCGGGGGCGGTAGTCGACCGGCCGCGGCTGCGGAGCACACCACTCCCCTTCAAGTCCGGCATGGCCTAGCAGACTCGTAAAGCCCCCTCGGGGCACACCAGTCTGAATGGGGTCCGGCCGGTCTAGATCGGGCCCGTAAAGCCCGCCGCCACACCACAACAGAATATTTGTAGTTTTGTACGTACTCGACACATATACGTGGAACCTTTATTATGTCTGCACCAACATGCATTTGTCCAAATTCTACCGTATATCTCCACTATGGCGCATGAGAGATGAAACATGCAGCTTATTGAGATGCGGCAGTGATTTCCGAGAGTAGAGTAGAACATGCATGCTTCGAGGCTTCCAGCTCACTATTCACTGAAGGTCAGGTCTCCTCGTCAAAAAATTGTGAGGCTTGGACGGCATTGGAAGCAACTCGATGTTTAGACCCTGTTTGTTTCGGCTTGGGCTAGAGCTTCTATAGCTTTTACCTCCTCAAAAGCACAAGCCCAGCTAAACACTTTATTTTTTAGACCAGGCTTAGTTAAGCGCTTACTGCATTTGCACTACAAGCTGAGAAGTACGTCCGGAGGCGCTTCCGCAGCTTCCGCGGCTTGGAACTTAAAAATCCAATCGGTACATGGTCCTACCCCTCCAACTCACTTTAATTACGTTGAAATGCCACCGCACAGAGTTGCTGGACCATCCCATCGTCTCGCTCACGAACATACCGGTTCGCTCCCAAATCCATCCCCATTCGTTGACAGCGCGAAGACCCCAGGCGGCTAGGGTTTCAGGCCGCCGCCGCCGGCCTCGGCCTCTCCCTCCTGCGCTGCCAGCCGGCGAACGGAGCTCTCCTCCCACCGCCATCTACTCCTCGCTCAGGAACTTGCTGCCGCCGGTCGCCGTCGCAGCCCCGTTTGGTCGTCGTCCCGCCTCATATGAGTTCCTCCGCCTGCTCTCCGTCGACCACAGTCTCCCTGTCCAAGCTCCTTAACGTCCACGCCCGCTTGGTCGCCGCCGGTCCTCCTTGACCTTGCTCGGCTGCTGCTCTGGGCCTCCTTGACCTCCTGTTCCCGGCCGCACTCGGCTCCTGACCCAGGCCACGCTGAACGACAGCACCGGCCGCGCTCGTTTGCTCCTTAACTTCCCGTTTGCTAGATTTGCCGGCGGCCGGGAATGCAGTGATTACGACAGCGGCGACCAAGGAGCAAGGAATCACCGTCCTCTTCACCCAATTTCTGAAATTGGATGCGCTGTTGTCGTTGCCGTACAAGATTTCTTAATTGCTGCAGTTACCGCTTACCGATGAGTGGCTCGCCTCTCATGTCGATTTTGTCAGCGAATGTAATGGAAACATGTGAAGTGAATAACCTCCAGTTGCATCTACGAACTATTGAATTGTGAATTTGTGACGCGAGATTAGCGACCATTAAATGACTTCTCCCGCTAAATTACTTCTTCCTTTTATTTAAAACTTTGATTGAAATACAGGTGCTATATATTCATACCGCATAGTTTTATTTATTATAATCATTTATTGATAAAAATAAAATACTTTTATCTTAAAAATGTGTTAAGCATACTATTTGAGCTAATACAAACGCGTCATGAGTTAAATCATTTCAATTCAGTACTTATACAACATGTCAACATACAAGGGTATTTCAGACATTCAACAACACTGTATGTCCACCAGCCGTTCTAAAAGCAGGTTGCCAAACATCATTTTTACATTTCACCAGCCGTCCAGCTCCAGCTGCTTATTAGAACCTACCAGCTCCAGCTGCTTCTCGTTCAGCTGCAGCCCAAACAAACAGGACCTTAGACAGCAGCCAGCTGCACTGCTGCAGCGAAAAGATCTTCTGGATTCGTATGCCGGGGAGCTTCACAGTCCTGAATCACTATACTGCGTGAAGTGTATCGAGCAACGAGCTACGAGGCTAGTGACAACAGCCAGAATGCGGTTCAGTCAGCTTGAGGCGGGCAGTCGTCAGTCGAGTTAAACCCTGCTGAGCTTAGCATTTTCTGCATCCACTGGAACGTATACGCACCAGTCCCTCTTTCCAACTTGTTTGACAAATCTGTGACTGCAAGTTCTGAATTGTGCTGTCGCCAGCAAACGTAAAGGCGTGTATGACTTTTGTCGTCGAGGCAAGTAAAATAAACCAAGTTAAAGGCTATGTCTTGTGCAGTAGCGGAGGGCGAATAGAAGTCCGCATAACGCGCAGACCCTACTGTAATCCTTGTCTGGTTTCAAACGCAATGAAGTTTTACAGGGAGTTTGCATGGATCTGTTGGAAACAGTCCAATTGGCACAGTAGAAAAATCGCAACAAAAGGAAATGAAATGTGTACACAAAGATGACTACCTGCGTACACAAAGATATTCAAACATCTTTATAAATTTAATTCAATTTGATGGACTCTGGACCTATGAATTATGACTTCAGGGTCCGGAGTGGAAGCCATTGAGTGAGTCCGTGAGAGGGGAGGAGACAGTGTGCCATCAAGGTACTCTTAATGGTCAAGGTACTCTTAATGGCTTACGCTCACTCAATGGCTTATGCTCAAACAGGATATGTATGATTTATGTGCACAGTTCCATCAAGGTACTCTTAGTGTACAGAGTATAAATTCTTCCTTTATCACTCTAGTTCCTAAGAAGGATGTACCTGTATCTGTTAATGACTTCAGGCCGATATCTCTCCTTAACTGTTTACTGAAAATTCTTACCAAATTGTTGGCAAATAGGCTGCAAAGAGTGATTTTGGATCTGGTGCAAAAGAATCAGTATGGCTTCATTAAGACAAGAACTATTCAGGACCGTGTGGCTTGGGGTTTTGAGTATGTACATCTTTGTCACCAGTCCAAGAAACCTATTGTTCTTGTGAAGCTAGATTTCGAGAAAGCTTTTGACAAGGTGGAGCATTCAGTCATTTTGGACATTTTAAAACATAAAGGCTTTGGTCCAATTTTCTGTGGATGGGTGAGAGATCTCCTCAGTAATGCAACATCAGCGGTGCTCCTTAATGTTGTTCCTGGTAACAAATTCACTTGTAAGTGTGGCGTCAGACAGGGTGATCATTTATCCCCTACTATGTTTGTTCTTACAGGAGACTTGTTGCAGTCAGTGTTGAATGATGCCTTGAATCAGGGACTGTTGGAGCTACCTTTACCGGTTGAATATACTACAGATTTCCCAGTAATTCAGTATGCCGATGACACTATTGTCATTTTGCCAGCTGACTGTGATCAATTGGTTCGTTTGAAATTTATCCTGGATGAATTTTCTATTTCCACAGGTTTGAAGGTAAATTACAATAAATCAAACATGTATCCGATCAATGTGCCGGAGGATCGTTGGACTGAGCTTACAGAGGCTTTTAGTTGTCAGCTTGGGACTTTCCAATTCACTTATCTGGGGTTGCCTTTAGGTCTCACAAAGCCCAGGATTGAACACCTCATGCCTTTGGTGACAAGAATTGGTCGGCGGCTGCAAACTTGTTCGGATTTCCTGAATCCTGCTGGGACATTAGAGATGGTAAATACGGTGTTGTCCTCTCTGCTAACTTTCTATCTCATGACTCTGAAATTGCATGTGGGCATTGTTGAACAAATTGACAAGTATAGAAGACACTGTGTGTGGCGACGAAAGGATTTAGATGATAAAACCCCACCTCTTGCAGCGTGGGCTATGGTGTGCAAGCCAAAGGATGCAGGGGGCTAGGTGTGATCAATCTATATGTGCAGAACAAGTGTTTACTAATGAAGCACCTCGATTTATTTTTACAATCATGCTGATCAGCCTTGGGTGGATTTAATTTGGGAGAAATATTACCGAGATGCTCTGCCACCTGCTAAAATGTCTGATTGTTCGTTTTGGTGGAGAGACTGTCTCAAATTCCTCCCTGAATATAAACAGTTTGCTCAGTGTCAGGTTGGGCGAGGTGATTCTGTGCTGCTCTGGGAGGATTTATGGACTGATCCGAGGCTTAATGAAACTTTCCCACATCTGAGAACATTTGCAACAAACCCCGCAGTAACTTTTCGGCAAGCTAATGACTGCAATTCGTTGTTGGATCTTTTCCCCCTTGTCAGAGGAGGCATTTGAGGAATTTCATGACTTTGTCCCTCTCCTGGAGGATAGATTTTCTCAGGATCAAGATTCTTGGAAATATCCATGGAGTTCTACTTTCTTGGCTAAGAAGGCCTATGATCGCTTGCATTCGGGACATCCACCTCATTCGGTGTTCACTTGGCTTTGGAATTCTTGTTGTCTGAAAAGACACAGTCTTTGGTTGGTCGCTGCTTGTGGATAGGCTAAATACACGTGCAATGCTACAACGCAAAACGTTCTTCCTGCCCAATTACAGTTGTGTCATGTGCAATGAGGATGTATTGAAAACTCGGGATCATCTTTTCTTCCATTGCCCTTTCGCCCAAGTCTGTTGGAATTACTTGGCGCCAACGGTTGTCCTACTTGATTTGCATGGATGGGACTGCTTCCAACACCTTAGAGACTCGCTTCGCAAGCCTTTCTTCATGGAGAGCATCCTGATGGGGCTGTGGTCCATCACCCGGAATGCGTTCATCTTCAAGCAGAAGTCTCCAAGTCTTTACCATTGCCGAAAGGTCTTCAAGGAAGAAATGCAGTTGCTGAAGCATCGTGCTACTAGAAAGGCTTATGTTGATTTTGCCTCTTGGGTGGACAGTTTCATATGAACTCTTTTAGTCATAGTGTTTTCTTTCTTTTTGTACAACCCTCTTGTACATCATTTTTTAGAAACTTAATTAAAAAATAAGCAGTACGTAAGTACTGTAGTTCCTCAAAAAAATGCAGAACTGTTGAATGCTATCCCGTGAGAATTTCTTTCGAACATGCTATTTCGCAGGACAACTCCGTTACATGCTACGTGTTTCTAATTGATTTTTCTCACACTCAACAAAGAGGTTCATTTGTGCTACGTGTCTACCTTGTGCTTCTTTCCTCTCGCTGTATAGACTATAGAGCACTGCATCCAAGATCCAACAAGCAGACGAGTTGTCGCCGCAGCAGGCTACAGCTAGACCCGTTCAGGCTTTGCATGTTTACCTCGAGTGTATTTTAGGGGATGAGGGGGAATTATCCCGGATCTCGGAAAATCTCCACTAGTTTGTTTACTTCTAGTGTATTTTAGGTGATGTGAGGGATAATCCTCAAATATCCCCTACCAACCACCTCATTTTTGTCTAACACAAAAACTCTAGTCCATACTAGTGTATTGTAGGAGAAGAGTATTTGTTGTGATTTGTGGGGATTGGGTGTTCACCAAATCCTCTCCCATCCCCACTCTTCCCATCCCTAAAAAAACCTTTGAAGTAAACAAGTCCTCAGGAATTTTTTTGCACACAAGTTGAACTAACTCAATTTGGTCTGAACCATTGGACACAAGGTAAACATATCATCAGATCTTGTTGTAGGATGATCTCTGGTGGTAAATACCGTTTAGTTCAGGTGTACGTACTACGAATTTGTTTCTAACATGATTTTCCGAATGTTTCCCAATCCCAACGCATATGCATCATGCATTCTTGCACGCACACCATGGAAGGACGAAGATTATAAGTCCGGGAAAAGGGTGCTACGTGCAATAACGCTCGTACTGATGTTTGCACTATGGAGAGCTGGGTTAATACCAATGACACACACATATATAGTACCGGGCAACCAATAGTGTCTAAGTATAACATCACGGAGCAATGATCTATAGAGTAATGGTAGCAAACTAGCAATATTTGTACGTCTCATGAATTAAGAAAATGTACGACCTTGCTCATCAAATAAGATCTATGCCCCTGCGTTGTACTTGGGGCGACACTGAGTGATGGTCTTACCACATGTTCCTAGGGACTCTTCTAGGTTGTTTCTCCTTCTCACGGACCTGAGGCTGCTCGGCAATATACATTTGGGTACTGTATGAATATACTTTTTTGAACATTTGAATAACTTTTTTGAACCGGTGAACATTCGTTTGAACCTCTGAGAAACCATGTGAAAGTTTTTTTTTAATCCACACATATTTTTGAATCCAGTGACATTGTTTTGAACACAGTGAACATTTTCTTAAACACGTGAATTTCTTAACTCTGTGAACATTTTTTGGTCCGTGGACATTCTTTGATCACATAGAACAGTTTTTAAAAGACATGGATCTAATAACTCCGTTGAACATTTTTTTATCTGTGGACATTTTTTTAAACACGTGAAGTTTTTAACTCCACGAATATTTTTTGACCCTTGATTTTTTTTCGAACACTAGGAAAAACTTATTAAACACGTGGAAATTTTTAACTCCGTGAATTTTTTTAAATAATGATAATCTTGCATTTTAAAAGGTTAAATAATTTCCAGAATTAGTATTTTATTATATTTTAACTCCGTGAACAGTTTTGCACACCGTGATTTTTTTTGGAATGCATGAATTTTTAACTCCGTGAATATTTTTTTGTTATGTGAACATTTTTGGAATACTGTGAACAATCTTTTGAATACGTGAAATTTTCAACTATGCCAACATTTTTTTGAATAATGGTGTTCTTGCATTTGAAAAGGTCCACGCATCTCCAAAAAAATCCATGTTTAAAAACAATTCATGAATTCAAAAAAATTCATATGTTCAAACAATTATTCATATGTTTACCATAAACATAGAATGAAAATGTTCATGTGTTCAAACATTTCCAGAAATCGAGAAAAAAGGAAAACAAAAAGGAAAAAAACGCGCGTGCGTGTTATGAGCGCTGGACCGTCGTTGCTGGGCCAGGCCCATGTAACGTGTAACGTGAGCGAGGTGGGGCAACCACTGGCTAGATGCGACGCATAGGGCCTTAGGGGCTTCCTGTACCTGGCCTTAGGGACACGTCACGGCACGGCGAAGTGGGACCCTCAACCACCCGGCCAACGAAGGCAACACGGAAAAGAAAAGGTAAACGCGCGCGGCTCGCGAAACCGCGAGGCGGTTGTGACTTCCACGCCACCGCGTGCGTCACGAGCTCGCTCCTTCCTCTCTCGCCTCTCCTCCGCGTCCACGAATATTCTGGACTCCTCCAGCGCACGCACGGAACCGCCATGCCCAAAGCTCCCTTTCCTTCCATGATGCTTCGCCGTATATAAGCCGGCCGCGCTCCGTTCCCTCCCTCCCCTTAGGCCTCCATCAACCTTACCAAGTAAGCAAGCAAGTAAAGCCATCGATCCTTCTAAGCCAAGCAAAGTCAGAGAGCGTGCAAGAAACCGGAATCAGTCAATCGATCATGGACAAGGTGCTGGCCTTCTCGATCCTGAGCGCGTCGCCGGCCGACATCGCCCCCGGCGCCGACGTCAGCGGCGCCAGCTGGGCTCGGCTGTCGTGGCGGGGCATGAAGCTACAGGATGCCCAGGCGGGTCAGCAAGGCGGTCCGGCCGCGGAGACAGAGCAGCAGCGGCAGCAGCTGGGCAAGGGGAAGTCGCAGTCGGAGCTTCCACCGCGTGGGGAGGCGCGGCGGCCGCGGTTCGCGCCGGAGTTCGACGGGATCGACTGCTTCGAGACCATCGTCTGGCGCTAGGGAATCGCGACATGCTCTCGTGATCCAACCCTGTGTGTGATGATTCTTTCTTTCTTCGTTCGCCAGAATCGGCGTGTTCTTAACCATCTATCTAAAATCCTGCCGACCAGCGTTCCCCTCCCCTCCCCTTATCTCTACAGTACACACAGGCGACAGGGAGGCGATTTTCTTTCCCCCGTTCTCCGCCGCCGGCGCCGGTGGTTCCCCCTCCCTCCGCTCGTCGCTCCGGCGGCGGGAGGGTGGGGGAACTGCGGATCGTTCGGTTAGGCGTGTGAATAGTAGGGGTAGTAGGTCTGCCGGCGGCGCTGCGGGGGTGGAGGCGGCGTCGGTGAGAATAAGTGTGCTTGCGCGTCGTCCCCTCCATGCCGGCGTCCTTCGGTGCTCCGGCTTGACGCGCGGAGGCTTTGGTACTCCCGGAGCTTCGGATCCGTGGAGGTCTTGCTTCCCCCGAGCGGATGGCGTGGCGGCGCCGGCGTTCGCTCTTTGTGGGATTTTGTTTCCTTCTCTCCTTCGTCGTCGGGCGTCCGTCTCCTTCTGCGACGGCGCTGGGAGGGTGAGGTGTTTCCTCTGGGTGAGTTTCTCTGCCTCTCGCTCTGGCTGGCCGTGGTGGCATAGGGAGTTGGTGGTGGAGGTGCTTGCTCTGGTTTTGGTTACCGTGGTGGTGGTGGTGGCTCTCTGCGGCGCTTTTACTCCGGCCGGCCGTGGCGGCGAGGGGAGTGTTCGTCCGGAGTGCGGATGTGCTGGGCGGCTGGCCTGGCTGAGGCGAAGATGGCGGGAAGCTCGGTGGTTCTTGGAGGCAAGCGCTACGGCTGGTTTCGTTCATCGTCCTGGGTGTCCGTCGCGGTGCGGCGGCCGGTTCTGCAGCCATCTACAATGTTGGAGGTGCTTGTGCTCCTGGGAATGGCGGTACGGCGTCTTCGCCGGAGGCTAGGTTTTGGGGAGGGGATGGATCCGTCTGTGCTTCTCTTGTTTGTCTGGGGTGTTCTGTGCAAGTTTTCTGGGTCTGTTTGTAAATTTTGGGTTCCTCTGGACCTAGTTGTATTTGTACTGAGCTCTCTAATATAAGTTTCGGATCCTGTTCAAAAAAAAAAAACAGAATCGGCGTGTTCTTTCTTTCGCCGTTTGACAGCAGGCTGTACATATTACAGAGTTACCTGTATAAGTGTAACCAAATTCTTGTTTGTTTTGGTTTGTGAACTAATGGACTTCGTGTCCACATTCATATTAACGGAAGGAACTCAGATTTGTTATAATACGAGATGAACAATAACGAAGAACGAAAAATAAACACTGCAGAGGACACGAGATTTAACGTGAAAAACCCTTGTATACAGACAAGGGAAAAAACCACGGGCGCCAGCCAGCAACAACTTCACTATATCGGTGGGTGTTTACAAACACCGTGGGTTATCGAAAAGACGCGATAAACCCTAGCGGCGGCTTACAAGAGATATTTATAGTCGGTGGCAACGATCCATACCGCGGGGGGTTGCCGCCCCCCGCACCCCCCGCAGGCGTCCCTCCGCTTCGGCCCAAGCCTCCGGCGACGGGCCTCGCTCCGCTCATCAAAAGATAGCCTCCTTAATTGAATTTGGATCACAATATAACAAGATTGGCTGATTGTTTGAATCGACCTTTGTTTTGCAAAGTTCAGGCATTTGACAGAGTAGATAAGCTTTGGTGGCGAAAGACGGACGTCCGCGAAAGACATATTCAGACAAACAAATCCAGGATGGATGCCCCCAATCCAAGTTACGCTTTGGCGCCTCATCTCGCCAGATGTCCATTCTCGGTGTGTGGTGTTCGTGGATGTGCGGCGAAGTCAGAGTGTATGGCTTTGGTGTTGGCCAATGGCCATTGTCCAACCGGATGGTATGATCCCAACAAGCAACATTTGAGCAACCCCGTGTGCAACGTGCCGAGGGAAACAGAGCATTTTTTAATCTCATGTGGCGGGGAGTTCTGTAATTTTCATCAAACTAACGCACTATCATAGTTCACTTCCTCGCTACAACTCATGTGATCTTGGCCACTGAGCAACAAAACGACAGATGAAATAGCGTACAGCGCAGATTTGTTCAACTACCGAAAAAACAAGTACAAGCTCAGTACATCCACTCACCACAGCTTCACTTGTTCACATCTCTGGTGTGCCTCAGGCAATCACAGATGGTGGCATGTCCCGTGAATTCAGAGATTTGCTGATAGCGGAAGGCTGTGTATCCATCGAACATAAATTTTTTATTTCCCGATGTCTCTGATACTCACGTGCTTTCGTTTCTCTTCGAATTTTCTCTCTCCTTCTTCTCTGTTTGTGTGCTTCCTACTTGGCTGCACTCTAACATGACAGATATTCCAAAAATTGATGGTCGGTGGAGTATTTATTTCTCTTTCAATTGTTTATTTATGCCAGATCTTTTATCTTTATTATTAAGGCTAGAATGATTTTTTTAAACACCTTCAACTTTATTCATAACAGCAATAATTATAGGTACAATTATTTGGACCTATCATCAAAAAAATTACAAAGTAATTAACACCTATGAGAAAGAATCATATTGAAATCTCTTGGCGACATCTCCATATTATCAACTTTTTGCAAGAGACTGCAATTGGACAGGAGATCAGTGAGCGCTAATTGTTTTTTCTTATTTATGTTTTGGCTTTGGATCGTGGGATTATGTGCATAAACGTGGGCAACGCAGGACAAAGGAGTTTGACGCGAATGTGCTCGTTGAGGAGAACCCGCTGCTGCAGCTCAAGTTGCCGCCGTCACTGCTTGGCACTTAGCACTTCAAACTGGCTGGCAAAGGCAGGAGAAACTAGGCGGGACTTAGGCGGGCAGAATCCTAGTCCCATTAAATCTTAGAGCAATTACAATAGAGTACAGTCAGCAGTGTATAAGGATTGTTATAATATATTTGTACTTATATGAAGAGAAGAGAGGAAGAGAGTGGACTCTCATGTAAATGACAGCTGCAGCACATGCTTTTAGGCACTATGTGAGAGTGGGAGGTGTGTCATATATTGATGAATTAGTGTTAGAGATATATTACGTGTACGTATAAACGGACGTCTAGGATAGAGATAGATCTCGTGTCTTGTCTTGCACTTCAAGATGACCCCATGTACGCCTATATATACTCGTCCACGAGGCTCAATAAAACATCCAACATATTCCGCCATACCTCTCTCTATCGTTCTACATGGTATCAGACTAATTCGATCCCTAACCTAGAGCCGCCGCCTATACCCTAGAGCCGCCGCCTCTCCCAAACCCTAGCGCCGCCGCCCCCATGGTGCCGTGCTAGGCGCCGTCGACATGCTTTCGCCGCGCTGCCCCGGGGAGGTCGATCTCCATGATCTCCGCTGGGGGCTGCGCAACCCGTACGCAGGGTTCGTCCGCCGATCCGTGATCGGCTGCCCTATAAGTCTCTTCTCCGATCACTTGATCGGTTTTCTTTTTTGGTTTACCGATCTTAGATCGGATTGAGTCGCCCACCGCCGTCGTCAACCTGCGCCTCTACTCCGACAACGACATCGACATGCACCGGCCATCTTCATCAACCGCTCGGCACGGCCGCACGCGCCGCACACGGGCGTCCCTACGTGCGTCGCGGCAGGTTGTTCTCGTCCGCGCAGTCTTCTTCGCCGGTCCGTCTTCGTCGTCATCGCCCGGGACTTCACCGACAACGTCGCCATCCACTCCGATCTGCGCGTCGTCGTCCACGCCATGGCACGTCCTGTGCCTCTGTCGGTCTGATCAACCGATCTGCGCACATCGCCGCCAAGCCCGTCCTCGAGCACGCGCCTATCACCGATCAAGCAACTGGCTGCCGCAGCGCCGCCCCTTCGGGCCGCGCGCCGCCGCCTTGGTCCACCCGTCGGCCTCGAGCGCGCCTTCCCTAGTGCGATGTCGCCGGTGGCCTCAAGCCGTTGCACTGACTCGCATACTGCAGCTATGTCGTCCCCTCGGACCGTAGTGCTGCTAGACGCGGTCTACCTCGCCGTCCCCGCGCACCGACGTCTCAGGCTACCACCGCGTCGCTCCCACGACGCGGGTCGCCGCCGTCCGCGCATGGTCTTCGTCAAGCTGTCGGCTCTTCATCGCCAAGTTCGTGTACCGCCGCCGCGCCTCCTCACATAACCTGCCCGGCCTCCGTCGCCGCTGGTTTCGCCGCCTACACCTTCGTCCTCGTCCAGTACAACTTCGTCGCCTACGTCATCGCCACCACCCGGCAACGCCGCCTCCCGGCATCGCCACTGACCACCCTCACGTCTACTCCGACGACCGCGGACTGCATCGGCTCTTCCCCGTCTTCGCCGCTCTGCGCCTCGCTACCGTCCTGGAGCCTTCTCTGCTAGTCTACCACCGACATGGCACGACACCGTACTGGTCCCGCTCTACGCATGCTCGGTGCTGGCAACACCGCTGCGTGCCTTCGTCCCCGACGCGTTCCCGTGCCTGGCAAGCTCGGATCGGCGCCTCGTCTTCATCGGCATCGACAACGTCTTCTTCGGCATCGACTCCTACGACTGCCTCGACCGCGTCACCGACGATTCTTCTTGCGTACTCGGTTCTGGCAAAACCGTAGTATGCCTACGCCCCCGGCGTGCGCCTAGTTCTGGCACAACTATGGCTGCACATCATCCTCGACGGTTCGGACTGCATCGACCTCGGCATCGACATCCTCGACGACTGCCCTCGATGCGTCTCCGTCATCATCACCATGGCGCCTTCTTCGCGCCCGCGGCTTGACATGCGGCTACCTCGACACCGGTATCTCCGACCACGACATCGACCACGGCGTCCCCTCGCAACGGCTACCTCGACCTCGGCACCGCCTCGCGCTCTCGGCTCCCTCGACATCGGCACAAGGGCTACCACCTCGCCTGAGCTCTCATCAGCTTCCTCTCCAGTCTAAGCATCCGCGCCGCGACATCGACCACGACGCTCCCGCTACGACTGCGGGGGGGGGGGGGGGGGGGGGGGGGGGGGGTGTCAGCCTTCTGGATCTACTTCGGTTTATCTCCAGTCTGACCGTCCACGTCGTTCATGTTGTTCACGACGCTCCCGCTACGACTGCGGAGGAGTGTTCGAGATATATTCCGTGTACGTATAAACGGACGTCTAGGATAGAGATAGATCTCGTGTCTTGTCTTGCACTCCAAGATGACCCCATGTACGCCTATATATACTCGCCCACGAGGCTCAATAAAACATCCAACATATTCCGCCATACCTCTCTCTATCGTTCTACAATTAGACCATATTTATATCTCACTATTGTAGATGTTGGCTATAAAGTTGACTACATAGCTTTCTATTAAATTTGCTCTAACTAACACAAACCGTGAACTGACGTACATCGGTAGACATGCCCAGTTACAGACCTAAAATTATATGTTCTTGGCCGCTAATTAAGCAGCAAGACAACAGATGTAGAAGTAGTACTACCGGAGGTTCAAGTTCGACTTTTGTTCCAATCTCTCGTGCCTCACGAAATCAAAGACAACCCGTTAGTACCAAGTGGCATGTCACGTGGATACAGAGGAGATACTTCAGATAATGAAATGCTATAGATTCATCGAAAACGAACAGTTCATTTCCTGATGTCTCTTATTCTCACATGTTTGTGTTTCTTCTCGTTTGTTCTCTCGTCATCCGCTCTGTTTGTGTGCCTCCTACTTGGTTGCATTCTAGCTTGTAAAATATATAGAAGCAAAGTTGGTGGATTTTCACAAAACTGAAGGTTGGTGGGAGTATTTAAATATCTTTCATGTAGTTTATTTGTGCCATTCTTTTCTCATTGGTTGAATTCATGCATATATTTAAAATTATTTTTCATACAATTACTAAAGATCGACCAACTCCAACTGTACCCTATCTTGTGTTCTCTTATTATGCTTACCAACTTTTCTTATTTGATAAGGGATTCAAAAAAAATGTAGAACATCTCATAATTTGAAATAGAGGTATTACTGATATTAAAGTTACCTGATGCTGCCGTATGTTATGAAAAAAAAACCGCGGCTACGCCGCAGTTGCTGCAGAATTCAATCGATCATGGACAAGGTGTTGGCGTTCTTGATCCTAAGCGCGTCGTCGGCAGACATCACTGCCGGCGCCGGCTCCACGGGGGGCAGTTGGGCTCGGCAGTCGTGGTGGGGCTTGAGCCGCTTGAGGCAGGGGAGCAGCAGCTGGGCAAGGGGAAGTCGCAGTAGCGGCTTCCGCCGCGGTTCGCGCCGTATTTCGACGGGATCGACTGCTTCGAGACCATCGTCTGGCGCTAGAGGATCGCGAGATGCTCTCATCATCCAGTCGTGCGATAATTCTTTCTTTCGTTCTTCGTTCCCCATAATCGGCATGCTCTGTCGTCGACTCGTCGTTGTCTTGTGTTTCTGACTGATACCAGCAGGCTGTACATACTACAGAGTTACCTGTATAAGTGTAACCAAATTATTTTCTATTTTGATCTCTGAGCTAATGGACTTCACTGTCCACATTCATATGAACGAAAGAAACTCAGATTAGCATGGCTGTTTTGATCAGCTTTTGCTTTGCAAAGTTCAGAATTTTGGCTCCCTTGATGCGATAGAGATGTTTAGGCAAACAAATCCAGAATGGATGCCCCCAAATCGAAGTGGACACGCTTTGAACGCCGCAGCTCGCCAGATGTCGTGGTGCTCGTGGTTGTGGGGGCAAAATTTTCCAACCGGATGGTTCGATGCCAACAAGCAACAAGAACTGAGCAATCCAGTGTACAACCGAGGGACAGAGCAATTTTTGATCCCACATGGTGAGGAGTTCTGAATTTCTTACCAAACAAACGCATGAGCACCATTTATTTCCTCGGTATAACTCAAGTGTTCTCGGCTGCTAAGCAACAAAACAACATATTGACAAATAATACCAAGCAGAATTGTTTTGTCTAAACTACCAAGAAGAAAATTACATGCACGATCAGTCCAAGCTTCAGTTCCTCAAAAAAAAGTTGTCGTTCCTCGAACAATCAAACACAACCCATTAGCACAAGGTGGCATGCCCCGTGGATTCAGTGTAGATAATGCTGATAAAAAAATGCAGTAGATTCATCTAATAAGAATAGTTCATTTCCCGATGTGTCTGAATCTCACATGTTTGTGTCTCCTTCCGGGTTTTTTTTCTCATCCTCCTCTGTGTCTGGAAAATTAGGCAATAATTTCATGATTAATTACAAATATTAAACATGACAAACGTAGGTACTAACATGTTAAATACGAACATACTAGATGTACCAAGCAACATGAACAGCACCAGCATACACGCCAACATATCCATAGTAAAACAGTCCGGAATACGCCGCACGTACCGAACGGTTGTAGATGAAGCAGCAGTCGATGCAGACAGGTTCACCTCAGCAAGACCAGCGGTGATGTTGTTGATGATGACGTCGGTGAAGACGGGTCGAAGTAGACGACGCTTGAGGCGGCGGTAGGCAGCACCGCCGGACTTGTTCGAAGACGACCCGTGGTGGAAGCGGCGAGCAGTCGCGCGAGGCGCTTCCCAAAAACCTAATTCGCCCTCTCCGTATAGGATCACAAAGGCGACTGGTTCTGGAGACCTGCTCTCCCAAACGCCGGTGCACGGCGCTCGGGATGAAGTAGACTACGGTGGCGGCGCAAGGCACGAGATAGCAAAACCTATATTGGTTCGGTGTGTGACGGCGCACGGTAGTGCATAGCAATATATAGTGCGGTTGAACTAGGTTGTGATGCCGATCTGGCAGAGGCCTGCACCTCCTCTCCCGCCGGATGAAAGGTATAAATCTTTCTGTGACCGGCTGTGATGCCGATGAACTAGGTTCTACGTATGAGCATTTCATCACATAAACAAATTCACTCACAAACATGTGTACATATTATTACAAGTATATAAACATAGACATCCAATGCCTAGTGCAAATTCACACACACATGTTCTGATAATTACAAACACTTATTGTTAAAGCACCAACTGTACAAACTAGTTAAACACCGACATCCAAAACCTATTGCAGTTCACCTAGGGCATTTTGCACCTAGGGCGGAGCATTTCCTGCCATGTTGGACGTAGCCTGTCCTTCAAGGTTAGGATCGTGCGATACAACTCGTAGGTCACGTACCATCTATTGCTGCATAGTCAAGGTTAACTTTGTACAGCGGCATCCACTCCCAGAAATTGTGCTGGTTGGATGGGAACTCCTTCTTCATGTTGGCGTATGATTTGTCGATGAGGTCTGCCGCTAGATCACCCATGCCGTCCCTCTCGTCTCCACCCTTGATTTTGTATACGAGTTGGATGTCCACGTAGTACTCCGGTGGAATGTGGAAGCCGGCACAAGAAAGCACCTTGTTGTCGTTGGTAATGTCCACGCTTGCGAAGGTGATATTTTGCGTTCAAAGAATTTGCCCAACGCTGGACAATTCTTCATGGACTTGCACCTGTGGAATACGAGGACATGCTGGCGCATGGCGAGTTGCAGGACAACCATGTCCCAACGATTACGGGTGTACTCGATGTCAAGGCCGATGAACCGATGCTTCTCCTCTGCTAGCCATTCCTCGTACTTGTCGAGGATCCGCTCCACGGTATGCTTCTCGTCCGTGTACACCACCTCCAGAACGGTGCCGTGGGTATGGACGGTAGTTGTCTTTGTTATTCTGTTGCGGTCGTCCATGGCGGGTGGGCGATTGGGTGGAACGAGGAAGAAGAGACGGAAGGAATGCGAACTGTCTGCAACGAACAGAGCAGTTCCTGGATATTTGCCATCGATCTTAGCAGTTGCTCGAAAATGGCAACCGAACATAGCAGTTGCTGAAAAATAGCCACCGGTTTTTTTTTTATCCAGATGTATTTTGTATATTTCGTTAATCTTTTTTTCTTTTATTTCGACAACACTGTATAAAAGTACCACCGTGCCATTCCGAGAACCAGAAACTTTGAGGCACGGAAACTTCAGGATGCTGGTCTTGGAGCGGGTACAGCGACGACCGAGAGCTCATTGTAGGTGAGCTCCATGTCAAAGATGGAAGGCTGGCTTAATTAAGCCAGTCTTCTATCTGGTTAGGTTAGTTGCTTATAGGTTTAGAGTTCATGATTGTAGTCAAAGTGTAATAGGTGATATTACATTATGCCAATGTGTGCTAGATATGATTGTAGTCAACTTGTAAAAAACGGTGATATTATTGTATGCCAATGTAATGATGGCATTTGTTCTATGTTATGAATTGAATAACGTTTTAGTGCATTGTGCAATCAGCCTTTCATGTATTATGGCATATAACCGAAATAAGAGAAAAGCTCAGTGCAAACGGGTAGATGGAAAACTCCGTATCTGATGAAGGAAAACTAAAGCAACAGAGGTCTGCGCGCAACCGTTGCCAAATGGAGACCTCATCGAAATGGTTTTTCGCCTCCGTTACCGATGAGGGCCTTCACATCAGTGACATAGGCGGGGACACTTACCCTTTTTCCGTTGCTGATGGTTTTTTGGCCCGTTTCCGATGTGTCGTTCTGTACTAGTGATTACCACCAATCGGATATCCGAATATAACAAAATCGTGCATGATGGTCTATGGTTCGAACTTGGAGAAGGCTCGTCGGTAAGTGCTGTGCTCTGACTGGACAACGGGGCTGAGTCGCGACAGCTTGGTCGGTCAAGATCGTTTAGACGATATGCATGTTGATGCTGAGTTGGTCATGACTCATGGGTATTGCTGCGCAACTGTTGTTGATACTGCGCTGAACTTACTATGAAGATAACGTGGATTTGGTGTAGCCAGAAAACAAACCCGGATGGATGCGCGGCATGCGCCTAATCCAAGTCGATGTGGACACGCCTTGAACGCCGCAACTCGCCAAATGTGCATTCTCGTTGTCTAATGTGTCGTGCTCGTCGTTGTGGGACCAAGTGTACGTGTTGGCCTTTTTTCTTTAAGCCATGTACGTGTACGTGTTGCCTTGTTTGGCCATCGTACACCGGATGGTATGATCAAAAAGGCTACAAGAATTGAGCAATCCCATATCTAACTTGGTGATGGAAATAAAGCAAAAACATTATCTGACATGGCGAGGAGTCCTGAATTTTTATCAAACTAACACATGATGATCATTCACTTCACTTCCTCGCTACAACTTATGTGCATTTAGACGCTAAGCAACAAAACGACATATGAAGAACTAGCTTACAATGCATAATTGTTTGTCCAAAAAACAAGCTCTAAAAGAAGATCAAGATCTTCCGGTACGAATCTTGTTCAAATCTCGCATGGCTCACGAAATTGTTGAACACCCATTAATACAAGGTGGCATGTCCCGTGGATTTAGTGGCCATAATGCTGATAAAGGAAGGTTGTATGTTCATTGAATACAAATAGTTTAATTCCCGGTGTCTCTAATTCTCACATGTTCATGTTTCTCTTTGGCGTTTCCCTCGTCGTCTTACCTGTTTGTGTGCTTCCTACTTGCATTCTGATATGTGAAATATATAGAGGCGAAATGCAGTTAACTTAGTGGATATTCACAAAATTGAAGGTTGGTAGAGTATTTATGTATTTTTCATTTATTTGTGTCATTCTTTCCTCATTGGTCCAAAGTATGTACGTATTCATAATTCATATTCATATGACTACTGAAGATCCACCAAACTGTACCCATCGATCCCACGTTCTCTTATTATGTTTGCCAACTTTTCTCTTTTGATAAGGGATTCCCCCTCCTCCGGATTGATTGTTGTGAGACAATAAATATTGCTACGATACCATCTACCTCAACAACTATCTCACATCTGCTCTCTCAGGTCTAAACGTGGCATGGAAGTCTGTAGTAATTTATATATAAATTGTGTTGCTAATATATGAGAGTTGAGACCTCTTAGATCTCATATCATACAGCGAAATTAGGTGTGTTCTCTACCGACCCTTGTGGCGAGCATTTGTTGTCTACATGGTTTGGATGTCAAGAAGCCTCTTGGGCAGATAAATTAGGAAATGTATATGAATCATATTCTACCAAATACATGTATGTCAAATATACTCAAATTTTAATGGAACTATAGAACTCAGACAAAAACAAGAGCCTAAATCCTGACCAGCATCACTTAAATTACTTGGAAACGCTGGGGCAAGAAACAACTATAATGTATTACTCCCTCTGTTTCAAATTATTAGCATTTTGGATGAAATGAGTGAACTATATGATGATAAATCCGATTTAGAGGAAGGTACAGTATCTTACAGAACATAGGGAGTATATATTAAATTACATGTTGAGGCTATGTTACTAACCAAGATATACTGAAAACACATTAAATACGGAATAATTCATGTTAAATAGGATAATTTTACACTCAAATTGCATCTCGAAGTCCTTGTTCATTTGGTTGTAGTTTTTTGCAGAAAGGTCGGTACCTTCTTTCCGGCATGCTTTAAGTTCAGTACTCAGTATACGTACATATCAATAACTAAGCAACAATAAAAAAAGACCATACTATGAGTTTTTTCTTCTCTCCTGCTACCCACTCCAGACTAGGGATGTAAATGGTCAGATATGTGGCGCCATATAGTACCATTTATTCCCGTCTACAGTTCAAAACTTTTTTGTTTTCTGAAAAGTTGAAGTGTGAACGCATTTATATGGGATTAAGTGGTGCCATTAACATGTCCATTTGCATCCCTATCCAGACCCTTTTAACAACCTAATTAACTGTTCTAAGCAAATAGTCATGTTTCCACACGGAAAGTCCAATTAGTGCCCTGCTCATTAGTCATTTTTCAAAATACAAAACATTAGCATATTTTGAAATCTCAGAAATTTCTCAAAAATATATATATGAGTACATATAAATGACGAGTATATACAAACCAAGTTCAAAAATATATCCATGATCTAAACTAAGAAGACAAATGTGGTGATCAAAACCATAATTATTTTTTGTTTTTAAAATCCTCAATTTTGTTATTTCGTAAACAGAAAGTTGTAAATATGTAGATCGATTTATTATATATATATCCACCTACACAAAATCTCCAAATATCTCTTTCATAAATACCGGTCTCCATGGAGCTCGGGTGCCAAAACGACGCACTTTTCGTCCATATTCATATCGGTCTCCATGGAGCTCATGGCCATGGATTTGCTTCAGTCTGGATCGCCTAAGTAGGACTCCCTTCCTGCTGCTGCTCGTTCATGGAACTGGACACGACTCTTCGCGTTCTTGCTTGCTTCCTGAGGTGTGTTGTGATGGAAGTATGGAACTACACGTCCGGTGGAGATGGAGAATCTATAGGGCCATGGATGTGCGTGTTGGTCTATGGTTCGAGCTTGGAGAAGGCTCGTGGGTAAGTGCCGCACGCTGACCGGACAACGGGGCTCAGTCGCTGGAGCTTGGTCGGTCAAGATCGTTCGGACGATATGCATCTTGCTGCTGAGTCGGTCATGACTCATGGGGGGTTGTCGCGCAACTGTTGGTGATACTGCGCTGAACGTATGAAGCAAATTCGTAGGCGTTGATTACTATTATTACCGCTAACACTTATTTGCTTTGGGCGCCAAAGTCATGGAAATCAGTGCATTCATCATAGTAATCAACGCCGTCTCTACAGCGTTTTGTGTCTCCGTCGCTTTGCGCTCGTGCCGACCCATCCCGTCGAAGCTTTCGTCGCGTGGCGCACGAGTTGACCGTGCTGGAGCAAAGGCAGCCACCACCAGCGGCGGCCTCCTTCCACGTCGCGCCGCCGTCCGTCCGCGGCTGACGGCTAACGGCGAAGCCAGACGTGCCGCCGCCGCTAGTGGCGGCCTCGGTGACCGCCATCGCCCACGGCGGCCTCGGACACGTGTCGGCTGGCGAGAAGGCCGCCACGGTACATTTGACAATTTGGTGTACCTAACCCACCGGACGAGGCGATCTTATCACTCAGCAATCCTTTTCCATAGGAGCCAAGTACGGTAGGAAACAGGGAAATCTGGATTTCAGAAATGATAAAGGTTGATGTCGAGGAAAAGTATATATATATGCAGCTTACATGAACGGGGCAGAAAGCAAACTCTTGATGGCCGTCGAACAGTTGGAGGAGTTCGGACGGTCAAACAATGATCGAAGCGCGCATGACGTATCGACCGCCGCCGTTGCCACTGTTGACTCCGGCGGTGGCTTTTCTGTTTGACTCAACGAGACCACGGGGAGCATTCCTCATCGAGGAGACAGCTGAGGAGCGTATCCCAAAATCCGAAACGGGGTCTTGTCATGTCAGTGCAGAGTCTTCTGCTGTACACAAAACCAAAGCCAAATAAACAATCTCAAGCAAAATCAATCCACCGTGAGTTCATATAAAATGATCTGTTTGGACGCAAGACAACTGGAATTGAAGTCGATTAGCACTAATCCATTACTTTTCTGCGCAGCATTTCCCGGACTATTCTTTCGCCAAGTGGCGAATTTGGAATGTAAAATTCACTCTTGCTGCAATTCTGCAAACATTCAGAGACCGTAGTTTTGTTGCTTCTCCGTTCACTGAAAGCAAACCTGGAGAAGATTCAACGCCTTGTTACCAACTGCGTTTGTTTAATTGCATCGTAGTCAGATGGGCCGGTTTTGGTCTGAAGTAGTCTTCTTCCAATTAGTGGGCGTTTTCTGACCATCAAGCGAATAGTACCACTTTGTTGTTGTTGATAAGGGTGACACCTTTTCGAGGGTACTGCTCTAGAGTTACTTTTATTTTCCATATTCTTTGGTTATTATGAACTGACATCAACACAAAAGACAGGCTGACTCTGAATGATCTGTATAAATTTCGATGCAAAGCTACAAACTGATAAATGTATGTGTTCAATTCAAATTTGGTTCATTTCTACTGAACTAGTACAACTGGATGAAATGGTACAATAGAACCAACAAATCATCAGGAATACGAATGTGTCAACATTCTAGTTGATCCAAATCCTATACATATCAAAACCAAGAAAACAGCACGCTCAGTGCATGACGACGGTGTCGAAGCAGTTGAGGCCGTCGAACGCGAGCTCGAACCCAGCACGCCGCTGCGCTGTCGTCGTCGTAGTCGTCGTCTTGCCATGGAAGAATCCCTGCTTCGTCTCAGGCTGCGCCTTGTTAGCTGCTTCTTCCGGCCTCGTCGTTGCGTCACCGCCGGAGACCAGCTTGTTCATCGCGCCGGTGTTGGTGAGCACCGACGTGCCGTAGCCGTCCAGGGGCGCCTCGCAGAAGACGAGTGCCGTCAAGAACCTCTCCATGGCCATGGATGATGGATCTGCTGTTCCTGGCTTGCTGTTCTACTGCTCGTTGAAGTGGAGGTACGGACGATGATGCTGGTTTCTTGCTCCTTTTGTGTTGTGATCGAGCTGCTTTGGGGTGGAGAATTTATAGGTTCCAGCTCAAACCGTAGCCGGGTAGGAGTCGGAGTCAGAGGATGACGACCATGTCGTCGGGATTACATGGAGTCTATTTCGTCCTAATGCCAGCGCGTTTGGACGCGGAACCCACGGCGACACCTCACTTGATCAGTTGATCTGATCCGATCTGCAGCGTGACATGACGTCGACAAGCATGCCACCGTCCTATTAATTACTCCTTGTACTATTTGCCAATTTTTCGACCAAAACTCTTTTTTTCAATGTCGAAACCTTGAATCGAAGATTAAGACTTCAACCTTGAAGGCTGCTGGCTTTGATGAAATCCGAAATCAAGCTAACAAAATTAACATTGTACTTAGATTGAAGTAGTGTGAGCATAAATGGGAAACCGTAGGACAAAGCTGCAAACAGATATGAGTTCGCAATTTCTATTCCATGGTCGACCTCGATCCCATCCTACAGCGAGGTCACATGCGTGGCCACACGATCTCATCTGACGGTCCAAAGCAAGTGGAGGGCGGCGCGAGCGACAACGCTTACTGTCAGTGGCTAATTCCCCTCGCGCACCCATCTACACTGGCCATCACTTACCCTCCGACGATTTGCTTATCATCCACATTCCATTCGCCGCCACTCATCTGTGTGCCTCCAACGGGGTCTCCGTTCATGGAATCGGGAAAGGCCACTCCGCAGCGGCGCTCTTCAGGAAGGATCCACCCATGTAATCTTGTTTCTGCCAACTAAGACTTATATATGTTTTGTTTTACTTCATGCTTTGTAACACTTTATATATATGAAACTTTAACATAAAATAGTTTTGTGCCTCGACCTTGCAAAGGAGTGCGTTTTCCCTTTTTGAACAAATGCATTTAAATATATGAAACTTTGCAATAAAATAGTTTTGTGCCTCGACCTTGCAAAGGCCTGGGTTTTCTTTTTTTCGAAATTAAGTGGGGCAAAAGTTTTGCCCCATTTCTTTAATTAAGAAGGAGTTCGACAAGAGTTCGAAAAAATATTACATCCGGATTACTCTCTCGGCATAATTTCACCCAAATGCTTAGCACTAGCGAGAACCCAGAAGTTTAGCCTCGCTCTTAATCTTTCCAAGAATAACTAGAGGAGGTGCGTGCTTGTTATAGAAAACCCTTGCATTTCTCTTGTTCCAAATCTCCCAAGAGGTGAGCAAAGTGATCGAAGCGATTGCTTTGCGTTGCGGGTTGGAGGAGGTTGTCATGTGGCGCCACCAAGATTGAAGAGGGAGGGTCGGCCAAAGTTGGGTGTCGATGGAGTAGAGGCCAAGCCAATCTTTGATGAGACTCCAAAGCATAATGGTGAAACGACAATGAACAAAAAGGTGGTCCGCCATCTCCAGTACTCTCTTGCATAAGGGGCAAAGCCCACAATTTTGCCACCCTCTTTTTGCAAGCCTATCCGACGTCCAAAATCTATTTTGAATTGCACACCATGCAAAAAAATTGATTTTGGGAGGTGCCCAAACCTTCCAAAGTGATTGCTTAAGGTCGGTGGAGAGGGCTCCCATTGAATTGGGCTCGGTAAGCCAAATTCGCGGAGTATTTTCCATTCATCGTAACCTTCCACAAAATCTCATCGTCCACATTGACATCTAAATGGACAGTTTCCCCTTTTTGACAAATGCAAGAATCAGCACGTATGTACCGATTCTTGTTTTGAATCGTACATATGCTGGTTTCGATGGGTTAGCTTTGAAACCCATAGTATGATCACAAAAAAACACATTTGTCTCATGTGGGTGAAATGTATGGATTGTGGTTTGAATCATAGCCACCATTACCACCAATCGAATATCTGAATAAATAAAAATCAACCGGCCTATGATCAATAGGGCCATGGATGTGCATGATGGTCTATGGTTCGAACTTGGAGAAGGCTCGTGGGTAAGTGTCGTGCTCTGACTGGACAACGGGGTTGAGTCGTGACAGCTTCGTCGGTCAAGATCGTTTAGACGATATGCATGTTGATGCTGAGTTGGTCATGACTCATGGGTATTGCTGCGCAACTGTTGTTGATACTGCGCTGAATTTACTATGAAGATAATGTGGATTTGGTGTAGCCAGACAAACAAACCCGGATGGATGCGCGGCATGCGCCTAATCCAAGTCGATGTGGACACGCCTTGAACGCCGCAACTCGCCAAACGTGCATTCTCGTTGTCTAATGTGTCGTGCTCGTCGTTGTGGGACCAAGTGTACGTGTTGGCCTTTTTTCTTTAAGCCATGTACGTGTACGTGTTTGCCTTGGTTTGGCCATCGTACAACCGGATGGTATGATCCAAAAAGGCTACAAGAATTGAGCAATCCCATATCTAACTTGGTGATGGAAATAAAGCAAAAACGTTATCTGACATGGTGAGGAGTCCTGAATTTTTATCAAACTAACACATGATGATCATTCACTTCATTTCCTCGCTACAACTTATGTGCATTTAGACGCTAAGCAACAAAACGACATATGAAGAACTAGCTTACAATGCATAATTGTTTGTCCAAAAAAAAGCTCTAAAAGAAGATCAAGATCTTCCGGTACGAATCTTGTTCAAATCTCTCATGGCTCACGAAATTGTAGACCATCCATTAATACCAGGTGGCATGTCCCGTGGATTTAGTGGCCATAATAATGCTGATAAAGGAAGGTTGTATGTTCATTGAATACAAATAGTTTAATTCCCGGTGTCTCTAATTCTCACATGTTCATGTTTCTCTTTGGTGTGTTTCCCTCGTCGTCTTACCTGTTTGTGTGCTTCCTACTTGCATTGTGATATAAAATATATATAGAGGCGAAATGCAGTTAACTTAGTGGATATTCACAAAATTGAAGGTTGGTAGAGTATTTATGTATTTTTCATTTATTTGTGTCATTTTTCCTCATTGGTCCAAAGTATGTACGTATTCATAATTCATATTCATATGACTACTGAAGATCCACCAAACTGTACCCATCGATCCCACGTTCTCTTATTATATTTGCCAACTTTTCTCTTTTGATAAGGGATTCCCCCTCCTCCGGATTGATTGTTGGAGACAATAAATATTGCTACGATACCATCTACCTCAACAACTATCTCACACCTGCTCTCTGAGGTCTAAACGTGGCATGTAAGTATGTAGTAATTTATATATAAATTGTGTTGCTAATATATGAGAGTTGAGACCTCTTAGATCTCATACCATACAGCCCTTGTGGCGAGCATTTGTTGTCTACATGGTTTGGATGACAAGAAGCCTCTTGGGCAGATAAATTAGGAAATGTATATGAATCATATTCTACCAAATACATGTATGCCAAATATACTCAAATTTTAATGGAACTATAGAACTCAGACAAAAACAAGAGCCTAAATCCTGACCAGCATCACTTAAATTACTTGGAAACGCTGGGGCAAGAAACAACTATAATGTATTACTCCCTCTGTTTCAAATTATTAGCATTTTGGATGAAATGAGTGAACTATATGATGATAAATCCGATTTAGAGGAAGGTACAGTATCTTACAGAACATAGGGAGTATATATTAAATTACATGTTGAGGCTATGTTACTAACCAAGATATACTGAAAACACATTAAATACGGAATAATTCATGTTAAATAGGATAATTTTACACTCAAATTTCATCTCGAAGTCCTTGTTCATTTGGTTGTAGTTTTTTGCAGAAAGGTCGGTACCTTCTTTCCGGCATGCTTTAAGTTCAGTACTCAGTATACGTACATATCAATAACTAAGCAACAATAAAAAAAGACCATACTATGAGTTTTTTCTTCTCCCTGCTACCCACTCCAGACTAGGGATGTAAATGGTCAGATATGTGGCGCCATATAGTACCATTTATTCCGTCTACAGTTCAAAACTTTTTTGTTTTCTGAAAAGTTGAAGTGTGAACGCATTTATATGGGATTAAGTGGTGCCATTAACATGTCCATTTACATCCCTACTCCAGACCCTTTTAACAACCTAATTAACTGTTCTAAGCAAATAGTCATGTTTCCACACGGAAAGTCCAATTAGTGCCCTGCTCATTAGTCATTTTTCAAAATACAAAACATTAGCATATTTTGAAATCTCAGAAATTTCTCAAAAATATATATATGAGTACATATAAATGACGAGTATATACAAACCAAGTTCAAAAATATATCCATGATCTAAACTAAGAAGACAAATGTGGTGATCAAAACCATAATTATTTTTTGTTTTTAAAATCCTCAATTTTGTTATTTCGTAAACAGAAAGTTGTAAATATGTAGATCGATTTATTATATATATATCCACCTACACAAAATCTCCAAATATCTCTTTCATAAATACCGGTCTCCATGGAGCTCGGGTGCCAAAACGACGCACTTTTCGTCCATATTCATATCGGTCTCCATGGAGCTCATGGCCATGGATTTGCTTCAGTCTGGATCGCCTAAGTAGGACTCCCTCCTGCTGCTGCTCGTTCATGGAACTGGACACGACTCTTCGCGTTCTTGCTTGCTTCCTGAGGTGTGTTGTGATGGAAGTATGGAACTACACGTCCGGTGGAGATGGAGAATCTATAGGGCCATGGATGTGCGTGTTGGTCTATGGTTCGAGCTTGGAGAAGGCTCGTGGGTAAGTGCCGCACGCTGACCGGACAACGGGGCTCAGTCGCTGGAGCTTGGTCGGTCAAGATCGTTCAGACGATATGCATCTTGCTGCTGAGTCGGTCATGACTCATGGGGGGTTGTCGCGCAACTGTTGGTGATACTGCGCTGAACGTATGAAGCAAATTCGTAGGCGTTGATTACTATTATTACTGCTAACACTTATTTGCTTTCGGCGCCAAAGTCATGGAAATCAGTGCATTCATCATAGTAATCAACGCCGTCGCTACAGCGTTTTGTGTCTCCGTCGCTTTGCGCTCGTGCCGACCCGTCCCGTCGAAGCTTTCGTCGCGTGGCGCACGAGCTGACCGTGCTGGAGCAAAGGCCGCCACCGCCAGCGGCGGCCTCCTTCCACGTCGCGCCGCCGTCCGTCCGCGGCTGACGGCTAACGGCGAAGCCAGACGTGCCGCCGCCGCTGGTGGCGGCCTCGGTGGCCGCCATCGCCCACGGCGGCCTCGGACACGTGTCGGCTGGCGAGAAGGCCGCCACGGTACATTTGACAATTTGACTCACAGTGGTCTTTTTTGACAATTCATTCGTCCAAGTGGTCCAATGTGTCAAAAATTCGCTTTGATGTACCTAGCCCACCGGACGAGGCGATCTTATCCCTAAGCAATCCTTTTCGTAGGAGGCAAGTAGGGTGGACTGGATTTCAGAGATAATATAGGTTGCTGTCGACGAAATGCTTGATGGCCGTCGAACAGTCGGAGGAGTTCACACGGTCAGACTATGATGGCAACTTTGGAATGTAAAATTCAGCTCTTGCTGCAATTCTGCAAACATGCAGAGACCGTAGTTTTGTTACCTCCCCCGTTCACAGAAAGCAAACCCGAGGAAGATTCAACGCCTTGTTACCAACTGCCTTTGTTCAATTGCACCGTAGTCAGATGGTTTTGGGGTGAAGTACTAGTCTTCTTCCGATAATGGGCGTTTTCTGACCATCAAGCGAATAGTACCACTTTGTTGTTGTTGATAAGGGTGACACCTTTTCGAGGGTACTGCTTTAGAGTTACTTTTATTTTCCATATTCTTTGGTTATTATAAACTGACATCAACACAAAAGACAGGCTGACGCTGAATGATCTATATAAATTTCGGTGTAAAGCTACAAACTGACAAATATATGTATTCAATTCAAATTTGGTTCATTTCTATTGAACTAGTACAACTGAACGAAATGGTACAATAGAACCAACAAATCATCACGAATACGGATGTGTCAACGTTCTAGTGTTGATCCAGGTCCTATACAAATCAAAACCAAGAAAACGGCACGCTCAGTGCATGATGACGGTGTCGAAGCAGTTGAGGCCGTCGAACGCGAGCTCGAACCCAGCAGCACCCCGCTGCGGTGTCGTCGTCTTGCCATAGAAGAATCCTTGCTTCATCTCAGGCTGCGCCTTGTCAGCTGCCGCCGGCCTCGTCGTCGCGCCGCCGCCGGAGACCAGCTTGTTCATCGCGCCGGTGTTGGTGAGCACCGACGTGCCGTAGCCGTCCAGGGGCGCCTCGCAGAAGACGAGTGCCGTTAAAAACCTCTGCATCGCCATGGATCTGATGTTGCTGCTGCTGCTCGTTGAAGTGGAGGTACGGACGATGATGCTGGTTTCCTGCTGTGTTCGTGTTGTGAACTTGTGATCGAGCTGCTTTGGGGTGTAGATTTTATAGAGGCCCAAGTTGAAACCGTGTGCGCGTGCGGAAGCGGAGAACGCACGTGTAGCCGTGTAGGAGTCGGAGTCAGAGGACTGCGACCGTGTCGTCGGGATTACATGGAGTCTACTTCGCCTTGATGCCAGCGCGTGCGGAAGCGGAACCCACCAGGACACCCTACTTGATCAGTTGATCTGATCCGATCCGCAGCGTGACATACTGACATGACGTCGAGAAGCATGCCACCGTCCTATTAATTACTCCTTGAGTCTTATTTACCGATTTTTCCATTAAACTCCTTTTTTCAGTGTCGAAATCTTTACTTTCCAATATTAAGACTTCAACCTCGAAGGCTGCTGGCTTTGATGAAATTTGAAATCAAGCTAACAAAATTAACAGTGTACTTAGAAAGATGGATTGTGAGCATAAATGAGAGAACATGTGACAAAGTTGGGAACAAAAATGAGCTAGCTAGTGAAAGCCTGATTAGAGCATCCAGAGTGGGACACTTATATGGTGGCGTTAAGCTCAAATTCCTCGACGTTCCGTTCTAACCCGTCTGACCCGAGAATTCTATCGTGTATCGTTGTCTAGTGAGTCGCCTGGCGCTAGAGCAATTTTTTTCACGCGGCGAGTGAATACAGAATCGGGCGCTAGGTAATCTATCGCTTCCCCTCGCAAAAATTGAAAAATCAAGGCGGCCGTGCGGGGGCTTGCGCATGTACTTGGATGACTGAAACAAAAATATTTGTGTAGATAGGTAAACTAAACATAAATATACACAACACCAAGGTCGATTCGAGGGAATTTGCTCTAAGCCATTATGTCCAACATTACTAATTGTACTAGCACTGAGAAGTCAAATTTCAGCATGCAGGTTGTATTTGAGTTGTCCCATCCACGGAAATTTCAGGCTAGACATTACCCACATTCTAGTACATTATCTGGAGCCACATACAGAATGTTCAATATTTCCATGCGAGCAATGGATAGATAATGTTGATAATAGAACTAGCCTAGTGGAAAAGGATGAAGCTCGAATTCTCCCAGTGCAACTCATGGCACGTATCACCGGGAGCAACCTGTTAGTACGATGAAACATGTCATGTGGATTCCCAAAAGACTGAGCTAATGTTCAAGGTCACTGAATTCAATGAGTAGAGATTTCTTCCCTCCTGATGTCTCTAATTCCTACATGTTTGTTCAGTTTTCATGCTTGCTTAACATGTCCAATAAAATGATGTTTGAATATCAAAGTGTGGATAAATTATTGGACCTTGTTATCTAGCCATGTGAATATAGATTTATATATATAGAGAGAGGGGGGGGGGGGGGGGGGTGTTGTTCCCACAAAGTGAAGGTTGGTAGGGTATTTACTTACTTGTTGTGTGTGGTAAGTTGCCAATGTCATTCTACAAATTTACTTCCATCGTCTTGCTACTTGGATATTTTAGCTCTATCTTACCTTGTGCTTTGTTATTATGTGTGGTATACGTAATTTATTTTGAGTCATGTATATTAATGGATAAAAGGTTAGATCCAGTATATTTCACTAACTAAAGAGATATACCGAATCAGCAATAGAGTGGAGCGTGAAGAAAATAAGAGTCTAGTAAGAGAATCTCCAATAGAGATAAGATAGCTCCTAGTAAATGTTGCCAAATAGCATTAGAAGGTCACAACCTTGGGAGCATTGACTCGGCCATAGGATTTTCTTAGCACGGAAAATAAAATCAGCAGTGAAAAGACAGCTCGACAGTGCCGCTCACGTCCTATTGTCACCGTCATCGCACTTTGCTGCATTTTTTCACAATCCTCCCCCCCCCCCCCCCCCCCACCCTCACCCGCTAGTGCACTCCGCCTATTCCTCCACTGCGCCACCGGCTCCCTCCCTGGGATCCGCCTCCTACACTACATGCCTAGTTTTTTTTTCATTGCGTACGGGAGCAAGGAGGTAGCACCAAGAGAATACAAGAATGGCGGCCGCTGCTTCAACGTTGCTCGCCACCGCCGAAGGAAACTCCTGTCTCCTCCTCCGTGAGCTCTGCAAGAGGATCATGATCCACTGCTGCACCTCGATGTCTTCATCTCGCCTTCATCCAGCCAACCTCCACCTCCGTGGCCCAACCCCGCTTCAACGGAGCAACAAATCTGTGTTCACTACTGCTCATCCTATGTGTGCATGCCAAATTTCACGGAAAACACACATTTTTGTGCCATGTTAAAAAGACAGAATGTCTTGTGAAAAGCTTTCTTAGCATCGAGTTTTGTGTTTTTACACATGGCACAAAATAATTCGGTTGCCTTAGGCCCTTTTGATGTATCATTCACTAATCTTTTTCCAACTACCTTCACTAATCAATACTACTAACATTTCTTTTTTCTTGCGAATAATACTACTAACATTTCACCATGTAGTCTCGATTTATTTGATTTTTGTTAGCGAGATGATCACTGTACCATTGATATCCTGGGATGGCACGCCATTTAATATGACTAATAGGTTACTCATACTAATAAGGTTCATATTTTTTTCAAAAGCTCATCTTCGAAGAAGGTAATTTAAGATGGGTGACCAACCGAAAAATTATTTCCGGGTGCGCACGAAATGCTAGTGTTGCTCTGTGTGGGCAGTTTATAGATCCGACACATGGACATGTACAAAGAAGGGATGTTCCTGACTGAGGGTTGACCTTCTCGTCGGTCTTTGACGGGTATAATAGAATTGCTAGAAGAGTCATATCAACGAAATGCATTTTAATCATGAAGAATAACATCGAGGTTAAACATGTTTAGTTTGGAGTAATTTGAGATTGGATGATCAACCGGAAACTTTCTCTTGGGTGTTGCACTATCCTAGCAATACAAAACTGTGTGCTTTTGCTTCCTCTTGATGGTCCCTTCCTTTTTCCGGCATTCCAAATTTATCTTGAAAACCTGTGATAAAATCATAATATACATATGGATTTTCATCCTGTTGAGGTATTTATCCTCATTTCATGTTGACTGTGTTTTTAAAGCTTATGATATAATTTATTAAGATACTATGTATATTTATTTTAATTAAATAAATAATACGAGACTCAAGAAATCGAAATACACACAAAAATTGCAGATTTTGTATACAACAAAGAGTTGGGGTACATCAAAATTCTGGAGTCTCTCGTACAGAAGAGACAAAATTATGTGGTGCTTTCACAAGTGTCACATGGTGAAGAATTATGGCTCAATCCATAGCGTAAAGACCACCATCATACATATGAGGATAACAAAATCTGTCGCCTAATATAACATGTTTTGGTTATGGTAAGTACGAATTACAACTCTCTTCATTGCCGAGCAAAAAAAAAAAAAATCCGACAAGGGCCGGCGAGGCGCTCAAAATTCAGAAGGAGACTATGGACTCGAAGCAGTTGACGCCATCAAACTCTGGCGCGAACCGCGGCGCCCTCGCCTCACGCTTCTTCTCCGGCCGGGAGCTCTGCTCCACTTTCTCCTCCTCCTTCTGCTGCTGCTTCGTGCTCGTGGCACCGCTCCGCCAGTACAGGCGCGTGGCGTATCCGGGCCCCGCGATTTCTGCCGGCGACGAGCTCATGATCGAGAAAGCCAGAATCTTGTCCATGGCCACAACCAGCAATCTTGCAAGGCTTCGTCGATAAAAAGCTTCTTGTCAGCGGCTAGCGATGATTCTTCTCGTCTTGTTGGTGTGAGAGTCAACTGGCTGTGTCCTGTGGGTATGCTGCTCTGATGGATGCTCTTCCATGGCGCTGCTCGTGCTGGTATATATATACCCGGGCAGAGCCGCGGAAGGGAAGAGGAAGTGGTGGAGCCGTGACGCGTAAGGAGAGTTGACGGACGCGGAACGCCGACCTCGACTGGCGCACGGCGAGGGCAAAGCGACCAGATACGTTCGGTTGGTTGTTGACGGAGCCGGAGAGGTGCCGTGGTGCGACCAGACACGACTCGGTCCCGGAAGTTGCCGCGCCGCCGGCGTCAGTCACAAGGCCGCTCCAGCAAAAAGAAATGGGGTAGATATGGATTACATGTAGCTGCTGCGTCGGCGACGAGACGTATTGGCTATTGTTTATGGGGAGGAGGAAATGGCTTGTGGCCGCGAGAGGAGACACTTGGAGGCGCCGTGTCTGGGAATAGGCCAGTCGCGCCGCGCGCGGCGTGTTTGGTCGGCGCCGCGGTCGGCATGACGCACTGCCGGCCAATTTGGTACGGCGACGTGCCGTCTCCGGTGCGTCTGGGGTCGGCGGGCAGGTAGTTCACTGATTCTAGACTGTCACGCAATACAGCTCTGAAGGTATAAACGACGGGGCCGGCATGTGCTTGCTGCCCGTGCACACCTAACCCACCGGTTGAGATTCAGAGTCTGCGGCAGACTGTCAAATCAACGATCGAAGCCTGCACTTATCGCCGTCGCCGGAGTTAACCTGGGCGGCGCCTCCTCTGCTTTGCTTCCACGGAATGATCGACAAACGTACGGCAGGGGCGCCGTCTCTGCTGCTGGACGACGACAAACGCACTTGGACGGTTAGGTGTTTCGCTCATCTGCTCCATTCAGAACACTTCAATAGTGACACGACGATGACCGCACCAAACTAACCATGTTGAATTATGAAAAATCAGCATCCCAGGGATGGATATTCTTCATGGACGGGGACTGAGACAGGGAGATCCTCTGTCCCCCCTCCTTTTCGACATCGATATTGATCCTCTAAATAGAACCCTCGACTTGGCCACTGAAGCGGCTCCTGTTGCCCATCCCAGATAGAATGGCGATGATGCGTGTTTCTCTCTAGGCCAACGATGCTGCTATTTTCTTGGTCCCTTCGGCAAATGATATCTCCAACCTCGCCACTACCCTGCAAAATTTTGGTGCTGTTACGGGTCTGTCCACAAATGTCACCAAGAGCTCCATCTCTCCGATACGTTGCTCAGAGCTAAACCTCCAGGAGATCCTCGCTGATTTCCCTGCTTCAGTCAATCAGTTTCCCATCATGTACTTGGGACTGCCCTCCCAGGGTAGACTTCGTCGCGCTGATCTGCAACCTTACATCGACAAGGTCGCCTCCCGCCTGCAGCCTTGGAAAGGAAAGTTCATCAATAGGGCAGGATGCACTGCGCTGGTCAAATCTGTCATGTCTTCGCTTCCTATTTTCCTGCTGACGGCCATCAAGGCTGATAAGCGCACGCTCAAGGCATTTGATAAGCTGTGTCGAGGAATGCTTTGGAACAACAGTGAAACGGTGAGCGGGGGAAAATACAAGGTCAGTTGGGAAAAGGTTTGCCGCCCTAAGCAATTTGGCGGACTAGGGATCCTAAACTTGGAAAAGTTCTCTAGAGCGCTTCGGCTTCGTTGGTTATGGTACGAATGGACTTCTGAAGAGAAACCTTGGGTGGGATCTGAAACGCCAAACGACGATATTGACAGGAGCCTGTTCAGTGCGGCTACTACGGTGACTGTGGGGGACGGCCACAAGGCTTCTTTCTGGGGTTCGTCTTGGTTGGATGGTCTTCCTCCAAAGACCATCGCTCCCGATCTCTTTGCGGCTTCCTGCCGTAAAAACATACGCGTGCACGATGCCCTTCTGAATTTCAACTGGATTTCTGACCTCTCTGTGGACAACTTCACTGCTGAGCACATCTCTCAGTTTTTCACCTCTGGGACCTGATTCAGGAGGTGGTCCTCACGCCGGGCAATGCTGACACTATCACGTGGACCCTGACTATCAGTGGGAGTTATACGACAAAGTCTGCCTACAAGGCTCAGTTCACCGGCGCCACCTCATGTTCTTTTGTGAGCATCGTCTGGAAGACATGGGCCCCTCCCAAGTGCACTTTTTTTGCATGGCTGGCAGTGCAGAACAGATTGTGGACCTCTGACCGCCTCGCTATTAGGGGGTGGCCTCATCAACCCACTTGCCAACTTTGCAGATGCCAACATGAGACAGCTAGGCACCTCTTGTTTGAGTGTCGTTACTCCAGACGGATTTGGTGCGACGCCGCGGTTTGGCTTCAGTGTCCGGCCCTTTTGCATGACTTGGGCACGACTAGAGCAACGGTGTGTGATTACTGGAAGGCCATATCCGAGACGACTTCGGTTTCTCGCAAGGGTCTCAAGACGGCGATCATCCTTATCACCTGGGAGATTTGGAAGGAGCGGAATGCACGATCTTCAACAACAAATTCATTATGCCATCCGTGCTTTTGCAACGCATCAAAGATGAGGGCAGGAACTGGATCCTTGCAGGCGCGAAGAAGTTGGCAGAGCTGATTACTTCTTGAAGAAATGACGATCTTTCTTTCTGAGAAAGTGGACGGAATAGGCTGATCCGGTGTTCTTTCTGTTTTACCGCTTTTAGTTTTTTTTCCTTTGGCCTCGGCCGTGTCATGTTTGCTTCTTCTATATTAATATAAAAGGCAAACCTTTTGCCTTCGTTTCAAAAAAAATTATGAAAAATCAAGAAAACTGTGAAAACAGGAAAAATGGAAGCATCTTTTGTCTATAAACGAAAGTAACTAAGACCCTGCTTGGATGGGCTTAATTTTGGCTTTTTATCTTTTGTCTTAAAAGTCACAAAAGCATTTAGTAGGTGTTTTTTATTTTGGTTTTTGTCTTATGCCATCGTGTAACAATGTTTAGTCAAAAGTCAAAAGCTAAAGCCGAAAGCATCTGTTCAGATGCTTTTGCGGCTTATAAGCCATATTCTAAAAGCCAAAGATAAACCCAACCAAACAGGGGCTTAAAGATAAAATGGAATATCATATTCAAAATGTCAAAAATTTAGAAAACATAAGCGGTTTTTTATTTGTAAGAAGATGAGAATTTTTTTTTTAACTATTGAAAGGAAGATTTACTGGAGGAAACATAAATCCTAAAGTACGAAAATTGCAAAAAAAAAGACTAATGACGAATATTACTAAGAAAACTAAAAATCGTGGGAATATAAAAAGGAAACTTATTGAATTCCGTGGTACCAAAATTTTGCCACATTGCACATTCTACAAAATTTCCTCAAAAAATAATTCCATAATATTTCTCGTAGTTATTTTTTTTACATTCCTAAAATCACTAGTAACTTTATGAGAGTATTTGTGTTTTATCAACCTTTTTCTTTTTTTTGAATCTGCATTGTCGGCTGGACTCCCACATTCAAGAAAACCCTGCCCATTATCCTGAACCCACTTTTAGTAGAGTGAGGTACCAAATATAGATGATTAGTACAATTGTTTTCAAAGAGGGTTATGACACTTGAGAGACCAAAGGTTTCAAATAATGGAGTTGAGATACCAAATTAGTCCCTCCGTTCTAAATTAATTGACTTCCATGTATCCACATGTTGATGTATGTTACATGTATAGATACATCCATATTTGAACAAATGGAAGTCATTTAATTTGGAACGGAGGGAGTAGGTTTTTGCAACATATTAGTGACCACTATTTCCAAAGGGAAAACACGTGAGATGTATCTAGCTTTTGGTAATTGTGGGTACGGTGACGTGATGGTGTGGCCATTGTGGTGATGCGACATCAACTTGGGATGGTGGGTAGTGATGAAGCATGGAAAATAGTATTTCACAGGTCTGCTAGGGTGAGGTGGGTGGTGCGAGCAACCTAGGAAGTGTGTTTTGTGAAAACCCTTCGCAGTCCTTTTTTTTGTCACAACACCGAAATATACCCATGCATCCAGAGGAACGCTAGGGAATGGGCCGGTTGCGCGGGGTGTTTGGTCGGTGTTAGCTTGGCATGATGCACCGGCCAAAAGGCATGTTGCCTGCATCTACAAAAAATGGTATGCTGCCTGTATACGGCTCATGGCATTAATCACGGGTGTGAACAAAACAAATACTCCACCAACCTTTTCATTTAAGTACATAATGTTTTCCGGCTACATATACTACTCGATTCACCATAGTAGCTAGTAGTACATAGTAATCTTTTTCATTGTTTGGTTTATCAGTTTGATACCATCACCTTGCATTCACGATAGCACACTACATACTCAGATAAGTAGATACCTCATACCTCGTGTGTAAGAGCATCTCCACCGGGTCCTCCAAATTCATGTCCGGCACCCCCAATGGAGGCTCAATTGAGGGTGCCGAACATGTGTCCGTCCATGTTTTTGACCCCGCCCACAGCGGCGCACCTCAAAGGCCCACCGCCCAAATGGCCCTAGTTTTAAGCAATAGATCGAACACCTTGCGGGCGCACGAACCGCCGCCGGTTCACCTTCGCGTCGCTTGATACGTCTCAAACGTTCTATAATTTTTGATGTTCCATGCTTGTTTTATACCAATTGCTACATGTTTTGCATCTACTTTATATCATATTATGACATTTATTGGACTAACCTACTAATAGTTGCCAAAGTGCACAATGTTCTTGTTTTACACTTTGATCTATACTACTATTAAAAGAGCAAACATGTTCGGGATACATTAAATTTGTGCCGTTAAATAACCGATCAACGCTCCAGATCGATCCAATGTTTGACAACTCAACACACCTTTTCAACTTCATAATAATTACAGGGGTTTGCCACCGCTAAAAATAGAAACGGTTCGTTTCGCCGGCGCCGGCTAGCACTCCTCCCCTTCGTGAGCGCCGCCGCCTCTCCTCGCTCCATCTCCGACCCCGGCAGGCTCAACTCCCGTGCTCACCACGCCGCCCGCCGTCCTCCTCCGTGACCGACCACCTCAGCTCGGTTATCCTCTTGCTCGACGATGGCCGGCCGCCCCGACGGCCCGCTGCTCGTCCTCCTACCTCGCCTCTCTTCCTTCCCCTATTCCCCACCAGCATCCCCGCCATCCTCGGAGCGTGCCTCCTCCGTCTGGTGCTCGCGCCGGCCGCTGCTCTTCCCTCCTCTCTCTGGCCGTATCCGGCGAGCTCTGTTTGCGCTGTCCTCCTCCTTGATCCGCCCATCGAATGATATCCGCGGCGGCGCGGCGCTAGCAGCCAGGGACGAGTGCCCGAGGAACCTCAAGTAGAGACGGCAGCCACACAAACTCGCCGCCAACGCCTGCCTCCCCGCTGCCTCCCGGTCCTTGCGCGAATAGCCCACCCCACTCGCGGTCGCCGCTGATTCCCTGCCTGCATAGCGTCAGATTCCTCCACGCCGCTACCTCCTCCTCGGCCCCGCCGCAAATGCTACAGGTTGCAACTCCCAAGCTGTATCGGCTGGCGCCGGAAACGTCGCCGTGAAGGCAGACGGCGGGCGGCGGCTCGACGCGCGAGTGCCCGAGTGGTCAGGGCTGAAGCGCATGTAGAGCGGCCGATGCACCCGCTCGCAGGGCCGCTCCTTTCTTGTGCCGGGGTCCGAGACGGGCAGCAGCTACGGCGTCCGTAGCGAGGCGGCTGCTGGCTGCTGCTTCACGAGAAATCGACTCCCTGCTCCTGATTGCCTTGCTCTAGCAGCGGCGGCGGGAGGCACACCACGAGCAGGACGAGAAGGGCACAGCTAGCTTCGCTTTTGTTGGATGCATTTCTCCGTTCTGTTTCTTCTCTTTTTTCCTTCTAGATTCGTTTGACTTGTGAACAAAACAAAGAAGATAGGTATCTTGGATTAATATTTTAGATTTTTGGTTGATGATCCCTGAAAATTATTTGATGTTTTGTTTACATTATTTCATGATCCGTAGTACTTTTGAAGAAATCAAATTAAATAAGTGTATAGAGTACACAAAATTCCAAGGGACCCGGTATTACGTTCATGTTGTTCATGGATCTTATTTGCTTTTATTCTACACTTTCAAGATTGGATTTGGCCCCTATCTGAAATAGCTTCTGCATATGGTTAATTTATTTTCTTTTGCACTGGTCGGTACCTTCTCAAAGATCTAAAATTACAGGTAATTGAAATATCTGAAGCGGTTGATTCTAAATGAGAAGGTACTTAAAAAACTAGATGTTCTCCAAGATGAGAAATAAATTTGTTTGGAAATGTAAGGTGTGTGCTACAAAAGTTTGAAGGAGCTCTTGGTACGAATTAGATTTTGCTGATGGACGTTTTTTTTGTAAAATGTTAACTCCAATCTTGAAGAAACCAAACATAATGAATGGTGGGTGATAAGAGAGAGACCCAAACGAGGTTCTAGAGTTGCTTTTTTTATCAAATCGATCAAACCTCAGTATCGCTTGTGGTGGAGAACAGGTGAGTTCGTGCCGGTGCTCAGAGGAAGCTCACGGTGGAGGACCAGGTAGGCATGTTGTAGATGTTTTCAGCGACCGGTGCGCGATGCAGAGCATACGAAGGGCGGTAGTTGCGCTCGATGTGGAGTAGGAGAGGCGACAACCACGCACAAAGGGAGCGAGGGATGCGGCGGCAGCGCGCGAGGAAAAACAAGGAGGCCGGTGGCGTTTGCGCTTGAGGTGAGAGTAGGGAAGTCGACGGCGGATGCACGCAATGTGGAGCATGAGACCGATGGTGGCATCACACGATGTGGATCTCAGTGATTTTTTTAGGGGATCTTGGTGCAAAATCTGCCACCGCCGGCATCCTCTCGCTGTCATGACATAAGCATCGTTCTCTTTGCAATATAAAAACTATAACCGATACAAAAGTGTAAAAAATAAGTAATACATGTAGGCCGTGGTATAGTCTTTTCTACGTGTAAATTGTCCCTTTAATTGTACAGACGTGCATTGCACGTACATGCCAACTATGTGTAGAAATTATCAAAATTGGACAAAGGAAACCTTGTTGGAGTCAAATTGGGACTTTCCAGAAATCTGTCTGAAAACTATTTTCAAAGATCGTCACGTTCGGGCCTGAAGACGACGTCAAATGGAAAAAGTCTAGTCGCGAAAGTTGCCGAGAATTTTCCGCCGCACGATCTATACAAAAGGTTCATCTCCATCTGAGTTCGGATGCGGCCTGGAGAGGCCCGACAAGTCGGCTGGCCCAGATTTAAATCTGGCCGCGCCGAGGCCACGTGTGGTGGCCTCGGGAACCTTCTGGAGCTGCCCTTTGGACCATAAATAGCTCCAGCGGAGTAAACTCTAACACAATTGACGAAAATCCCGAATACATCTCCGTGCTTCGCCGCCACGAAACTTCGTTTCGGGGGTCAGAAGGTCCTGTTCCGGCACCCTGCCGGGACGGGGATTGACCCCCGGAGCCATCTCCATCGACCACGCCGCTTCCACTTCGACTCCATGATGGTTTGTGAGTAGTTCCCCCATGGACTACGGGTTCTAGCTGTAGCTAGTTGGTACTCTCTCTCCCATGTACTTCAATACAATGATCTCATGAGCTGCCTTACATGATTGAGATCCATATGATGTAATCGGTGTTGTGTTTGTTGGGATCCGATGAATATTGAATACTATGTCAAGTTGATTATCAATCTATCTTATATGTTATTTAAGATCTTGCATGCTCTCCGGTACTTGTGGTTACCTTGATCAAGTAGTTGTCTGTATCTCCAAGAGAGAGTATTTATGCTAGATAGTGGGTTCATGCCTCCATTTAACCTGGGACAGTGACAGAAAGTTCTAAGGTTGCGGATGTGCTGTTGCCACTAGGGATAACCTAACAATGCTATGTCCACGGTCATATGTATTTGTTTACATTACGCACTTTACTTAATGCAATTATCCGTTGCTTGCAACTTAATACCAACGGGGAACTCGATGACAACCCGGCGGTGGATTATTAGTCATAGACGCTGTTGGATAACGGTCTATATATTTTGTCGTAATGCCCAATTAAATATCATAGTAGTCATCATGTCATATATATGCATTGTCATGCGCTCAATATTCTGTCAATTGCCCAACTGTAATTTGTTCACCCAACACTTGTTATTGGAGAGTTACCACTAGTGTAGATAGCTAGGAACCCCGGTCCATCTGTAATCATCATTGCTTTTCCGTCAACTCCACGCAAGCAACTATTTTCTGGTGCCATTGCTTCTGTGTTACTGCTACTATTGCTCTCATATTACTGCTGCTTTCACATCACGTTTGGTACTAGTGCTTTCTCAGGTGTGGTGGAATTGACAACTCCGCTGCTAACGCTTATAAGTATTCTTTGTCTCCCCTTGTGTCGAATCAATAAATTTGGGTTTTACTTCACTCGAAAAATGTTGCGATACCCTATACTTGTGGGTTATCATCGCTTTGGAACACGGCGGTTTGGTGTGGACGTGCAACCGCCGGTGCGTCGCTTCGGGGTTGCGTCACAATCAGGAGTAGGACAAGGAGGCCGTGGGCCACCGCTCAAAACTCGCTCGCCATGTCGTCGCCTGAGAAGGAGCCCGTGGTGGCCGATCAGGAGCAGGACAAGGAGGCGTGGACGTCAAGGCCGATCAGGAGCAGGACAAGGAGGCCGTGGACGTCGAGGCCGATCAGGAGCAGGACAAGGAGGCCGTGGACGTCGTGGCCGATCAGGAGCAGGAGGCCGAGCCCGCAACTCCATCACCGGCACGCCTGCGTACCTCACCGTGGGAGCCTTGGTCCCCGTGGCCGTCCCGTGCGGCTGATGCACATGCAGAACCGGCCTCCCCCTAGGCAGCAGTGGCACCGGAGTGGGAGCAGGGACCTCCAGACGTGGCGCCGGCGGACGACGAGCCAGGAACACCGCCGCCCAATGCCGACTCCGATGACGAGTAGTAGTTTTCGGAATTTCTAGTTGTAATGATATGCAAATAAGTAGTTTCATGCATTAATAAAAGTGTTGAACTCGTCCGGCAATCAAACTGTTCAGCCGCGCCGGATTTGAAGTACCAAATCACGGCCATGACATAGTTTCGACCGCGCTGGAGAACAAGTCTCCAACGCCGGCCATCAAAATAGGGTCGACCGCGCCGAAGAACTAGTCTCCAATGCCGGCCATCAAAAGGGCGCCCCCCAGGCGCAATGGTGCATGCCGATCACGCCATCACGCGTCGACTTCCTCCTCCTCGCCTTCTCTTCGGACTGATCGAGCGCCGCCGCTTCGGCCGCCGTCTTCTCAGCCTGAATGCGCCTCCGTTCGGCCACGAAGTAGGCCTTTTGGTTGGGGCTCATGTCGCTCGTTTTGGTGGCCATGAACAGACGCTCCTCCTTTTTCTCCTGGGCCTTGAGCTTGTTCTTGCCAGCCTGCCGCCGCCTTGCACGCCTTGACTCCCATCTCTGGACGGTCCGCGCTGGCAGGCGGCAGGCTTCTTTCATCTCACTCGGCGTTAGCGTTATCCTTGACATGGCGCTTCCACTTCGGGCAGTCGCAAAGCTTCTCCCAGCAATGCATAAGCTTGTATGCCTTCTTTTTATCCATCTCGATCCAAATCGAGGTACATGTACTTGGCATCCTTCAACTGTATTGAACAAAAAACAAGTCAACAAACATGGCTGGTTACAAGTCAGCCGCAAGTTAAGATGACAAGCTGACCTTGTCAGCGTCATTCTTGCCACTCTCATCTCTATTCATGATTTTCTCATGGCAACCATGAAACTTGCTAGTGAGAGCCGCGATGACACCCCAACGGCTCTAAACCGATTTGACATTGCGATCGGGCAAATCATCATTAGGTGGATACGACCTTCTTTCGGTGTAGTCCTTATGGATGCGTGCCCAATATGCATCCCTCTTTTGGTTGGCGCCCTTCGTGATGCACATGCTCACATTCATCCACGCCTCGCACAACAACACGTCCTCCGTGTCGGTCCAAGTCCGTCCTTTGTAACCTGCCTTCTTGCCGCCATCTTCGTCGTCGTCGCCATCCTCTTCGTCACCCTCCCCTTCCTGGTCCTGGCCGTGGTCGCCATCCTGTTCGTCGCCCTGGCCGAACTGATCTGTGTCGGCGTGGACACAATAAATAGGCGCGGATCAGGAAGATAAATAGCACACACCTGGCCGAGTTGGTCGACCGCGTTGCCGAAGAGGAGGCCGCGGGAAGCAGTCGCGTCGGTGTTTGTGGCTGCCGTCCGCCGCATCGCCGGCGATTCGCTGAACACCAACGGCGCCTCGTTCAGATCGAGGGCGTCGGGGGGGGGGGGAATCCGCGACTGCTGCGTCTGGTAGCCGAGGTGTCGTCGAAGAAGCCCGGGGCAGACGGCGACCCGCAAAAGACATCGGCGCCCCCCGGGCTGAGCTGCTTTGGCTCATGGCGATCAACATCTCGGCTGTCTCACCGGCCGTCTTGTCCTTCGCCTTCAGTCGCCTCGTCTGCCGAAGGTGGGAGGCGGCAGAGCGCAGGACGCCCTGGCTCAGCGGCACCTTTTTAAGCGGCACCGAATACTCCTGCGGCTCCCGCTTCATCGGCTTCTTTTTGGCTGCGACGACGCCGACGGCTTGCGACCCCCCTTGGGTTTCGCGAGGCCGACGGGCTTTGGCGGCATGGTGGCGGAAGGCGAGGAGCTCGCGGCGGCGGCGGCGCAAGGGTTTTGGAAATGGAGGGAAGATTGGGAATTTTGGTGCGGGGGCGGCAATGTAGACGAAGGGAATTTGGGCGCGCCGCGCTGTCTCTATGACGGGCGGGCTCCCCTGTCAGACGCATGTCCGCCCCCATGTCCGGCACCCTGAGAGGGCCTCCAAATTTGGAGGCCTCTTCGGGGTGCCGGACATGTTTTTGCTCGGGATGACCCTTTGGGGTGCCGCTGGTGACGTTTTCGGCCGTCCGACCCCTAATGGCCTTTGGAGGCACATGGAGGCCCCCCGTAACATGAGGGATTTGGAGACATCGGGAGAGAAGCAGTCATTGTTCAGAGGATCCGTCTGCCTTTGTTATTTTATTGGACTCCACACAATCCAACAAACATGCCTCGTAGTAGGAGTAGACTGGCTGACTGACTATTTCTTTCCAAGGTGCCGGTGCCTTGAACGTATCTGTCCTGGTCAGTTTCATCGAAAGGGATAGCATCGGTCTTTAATCCAACACAAGGGCCATCCTCAGTTGGTGTGTGGTTCTGTGTCTGCATGTTGGTCTTGTCGAGCACTTCATGAATAGTGCAGTGGAGTCATAACACTCGTCTCAGAGAGCACTCAGATGGTTTCCGTCTGTTTAAACTATTGGCACTCCCTGCTCATCAGTACATATGCCTACTTTAAACTTTAAAGCACTTCCAACTAGTTATGACTTTGTAACTTGTACTCCCTCCGTAACAATATATAAGACGTTCTATGAAGCTAGTTTAGCTTATCAACGTTTTATATAAAGACTAGTAATCGTGTCCGTGCAATGCACGTGATAACATTACATTCGCAAACACAAAAACGACTAAATTGAAAGCATAACTTGATTTGTGAAACTCACATCTTGTCGATACACCAGTACAAATGTGCAATGCGTAGGTGCATTCATACAACATCACTCAGGATACTATTAATCATCTACCTAGAAAATGCATATACACAATGTCAAGAATTCCACAGCCAGTTGCAAGAACATCATAAGGTTTATTGGGTATGAATGACAGGATAACCAAGAGCAGACTTCTTGCAATTTGTCTAATCATATTTTACAGAAATCTGCAGAGGAGGCCGTAAAAATTGGTATATGCATTTAAGTTCAACAACCAAATAATAAATCGAAATGAAAAGGTGAAACATGACTGGGCAAAAATTTAAGATGTTGTATACATTAGATCTCCACAGCTAAAATTTGACATATACTGAAAGTGTGCAGAACTAAATAATCTTTTAGACAACATTGTGTTCTGAATCTTATGACATTAGCAGAGAAATAAGAAATATATGAGTAGGACTAATCCACTCTTTATTGCAGTATACAAGGAAGAGGCCAACATACTCCAAGATGACTTGCAATGTAAACCATCCTTGCAGTCAACCTGATTCGGATGAATAATAAAAATCAGATGCTTGGCTTCAAGACAAATAAAATGTTTTGTGACAATAGGGAAATTACCTCAGTACTGAATTTTGTCAGACAGCGATAGAGATTCAGTTTTAGTCAGCTGGGCATACCAGCCATTACGACTTGGTGGTTTCTTTCCAAGATTATCACCACTCTTTATTGCTCGTTGGTTATATCCTGAAATAGAGTACGCTTGGAAGATGACATACAAATTTCTGCTTTCTCTATCCGGCAAAATTAACAGGTACTAAATAATACCGCCTCCTTGCAAACTAAGTATCATCAATGGTTATATTGGAAGAATTGTTTGTAAATCCCATTAGCATTTCAAACGTAGACTATACAAATGAATTCTGGTTTGAATCCTTGAATACAGAAGATGCTCACGCTCGGAAGACGCTTACACAGTACGGTACAGACATAAATTTCCCTGCAATTATCTGATGAAAACCAAATATTGTACAATGGCCTACTAACTACAGTTGTTATCTTTCAAATGAAGACGACAAAGAGTCCGAGTTTTCCCTAATATTTTCCATCTGGATCAAGCTTTCACTTCTTAATCCAGAAGAAATTTCCTTATATTTGTCTGGGCATTTAATTATGGGCTGGCACTTGCAAATTTTTATTGTGATCACAGCACAATTCGGTATACATCACAAGCTGGATGATCTAAGCACTGCCTCACTGAACAAGTAGCACTGAATTTTCGCAAGTGCTGTGCGGTCACCAATTATACTGACACAATACAATTGGTGACTGCTTCATTTTCTTTTTCGCTCGTTACTTCTGATACGCACTGTGGAGTTGACAAAATCTGATCGTTCCAATTTTGAAGCAAAGAGAAGACAGAATATTGACCATGTGGACAGAGACGATTGATTGAAGACAGGTCTCAGTTAAAATTTAAGATGGCGAACCTGAAGAAAGTGCACCTCCCCGTGGAGTTTGCGTGTGTCCGGCCGGCGGAGCAGGGGGCGTGCAGGACAGGCGGGTCTGCCTCGCTTCCCAGCGTGGAGGGCGTCCGACGTGGAGGAGTCCTTGAGATTTTCGTGCGCGTCCGGCCGGCCGGCGCGGGCCTCCCGTGGAGCCCGTCGCTGATCTCGGCGGTACTCGAGCGGGTCCGTGCGGATGGACCTTGCGTGCGGGCTACATATGCAGGAGCTCCGCGGGTTCCAGCGTCCGACGTTCCGTCGTGCAAGGCACGCACTCCCGTGTATGCTATGGCGGCGGGCAGACTTCGTCGGCGGGAAAGCGTTGGAGTTTCGGCGTGCAGGCTGCGGTGACCTGCTTGCCGGCGTGCAGGCTGCGGCGATAGAGCGTTGGTGACGGCAGGGGTGGGGTCGAGGTGGAGAGTTCCCGTCCGGCGACGCGGTGAGAGGCGCGGTGAGAGGAATGCCCGGCGGCGCGATGGAGATTGAGGGGCGGCGGCGGTGGAGAGAGAGGAGAGTCCGCCGTTGGCTGAGAGGAGAGTGGGGGTCGTGGGGTGGGGAACGTGGTCCGGTTGATTTTTTTTGCTGCGGTAAACGCAAAAGCACATCATACAACATTCGGACAATCTGAGGCGTTGAATCGGACCTGATGGATGGTTCAGATCCTCCGGATCTGACAGACTCTGTCTTTTAATATTAGTGGAGATACAGGGGAAGTAATTGTGGGCAAAATACTCGACAAACAAATTGGTCAAGATTAATTTTTTTTACATTGTTTGCCTCACATAAATTAGGAAAGTACCATGGAGGAGTCGCAAACCTGAATGATCAATAAACTCAAACACCATCTCGAGAAAAATAACTGATTCATAAAAAAGAATTGAAGACACTATCTAAGGACGTGTTTGGTTGCCTTCGTATAGACCAACCAACACTAACACAATTACATATTAGAATAATGGAGTTTTTCTTCTTCTGAAGTTATGAATCCATTGGATAAGGGTGGCGAAAATGCTTTGTTTGGTGAGACTCCCTACCGTAAGGATGATGGCATTTAACTTATGGAATGCCCGGCTTCTCCGCATCTTCATTAATCACTCCCGGTTTGGTAATCTCATAACTCACCTTTTAGGTCGCCCTTAGTATACTCGTTAAACTTGGAGCGTTTATAGTATAAGTTTTAATCTCGTGGACTAGCATTACTAAGTTAACATGCAATCTAAATGGTTTGTCTTTCAAGAATGATCAAAGGACCGTTCAAAAATGTTGTGCTGAGAAGTTGCATGCAAAGAAAATAAAGGGATAAACAACTTGAAGTATGATCACTTTTACTTTATGCCTTCAATATTTTTGTCGTAGATGAGATAATAATATGCAAGTGTCATATTAAATTTTAGTTTTCATTCCATCCTCATATTTCAATACTGGTACTTAATCATGTATTATAAAAAATGGAGTGTATTGTCAACTGTGGCACTGTTATGAGCTCTTTTTAGTGGTCAATTGTCTTTCTTTACTAATGTGATTGTGCATCCAAATCTCTTAGTCCAATTTATTTTTTAATTTTTGTCCACCATATCTATCTATTATGTGGCATTTCATGGCCACACAAGTAAAATTTTCATGTGTAGATAAAAACTTCCAAAATTGTATCTCCTTTGTGTTTTTCTCACAACTCATGGGGAAGCGGAATAAGTGGAGTGACCATGAGTTGGACATGCTATCCCATTCACACTCATTGCTAGCCATAAAAATTCGGTACCGGGCATGAGTAATGTGCTCTTGCTTCTAAACCCTTGAGCGAAAATATCTTCTGCCATGTGTGTCCATAAAAAACCTATAGTCTACAAATAATCTTATAGAGAGATCGAAAGCGAGGCTAAGTGTCTTAATTGAAATGCCAAAACTAATCACAAAAATCACACTTCTTCCATGGTATGAGATTGCTGGAGGGCACTCTAGTATCCATTTAGCCATGAGATCACAAAAGTCACACTTCCTCCGGTTTGAGAGTCGGCCTTGTCGCCCCCTCCCCCTCGTACGTCGACGATTCTCGCCGAGTGGACATGGGAGAGGTGGTTGGCTTCCCTTTTTAATACTAGATGTAGGGTTTGCTCTCGTTTTGGCGTTATGTCGGTGTCTTGCAGCTATTCCCGTCTGCTCTCAAGCAGCGGTAGGGGAGACCGGCGATATCTCTACTCGATCTCCACGGCACAGGAAGAAGATGAGTCGATATGGTGGCTGTGGACCTCAGGTGTTGTCGATCCTGCCCTTTTCGTCCACCACACTGGTGGAGGAGGGGTGAGGGCGTCTGGATCTGATGAGTCCCGGGAACTTGAGCAGTCGCGTGTTGCTGCGAGCTCATCAGCATGGCTGTGGATTGGCCGTCGCTATCTCCGGCCATGACGATGGCCACTTCGCTCTCGAGCATCAGCTGCCTCCGGCTAGAGTGTCATTTTGGAGGATCTCCACGGCTTTGGTTCGGCAATCAAGCGCCTGTATCGCCCCAAGTGGTCACGTCCCGGCGGCGACATAGGCGGCTACAACCTGAAGGTTGTTCTTCCTCGGCAGAGTTCCTGGACTCGACCACGTTCTTTTTGTGTGTTTCCTATAAAAATAGGCCCTAGTTGTAATTTTAGTTTGTTGTGTGGTCCTTTTTTTATTCTACACCCACCGCCCGTTTAATGTAGATTCTAGATTCTTCGGGACCTTAAGTGTGTGAAAAAAGAAAAGCACCACCACTAGTGTAAAAGCACTTTCATATATCATATAGCTTTCTCACAAATTGTAACAATGAACATAATAAGGTTACCAAAAAAACATAATAAGATTGAAATTTAGAAATAAGGGCTTTACATAAATCAGGAAAAAGGTATGGAGGATTTCGAAATCTCACCTATCAGTTTTGACAGCAGTGTTTTCTATGGAGAAAAACTAAAACCTAGAAAAAGGAAGGAACTCAGACGAGTTCGCGAACTATCCCAAAAAGCCGCAAGAGCGAGCGAGCGAGAGAGAGAGAAAAAAATGGCATCATCGGCACGCGCCGCGGCCACCGCCGCTAGATCGGCGCTACGCCGGGCGCCCCTCGCCGGATCTTCGCTTCCGCATCTAGCGTCCTCTTCCCCCGCCCGAGCGGCTGGGATCCTCCGCAGGTAGGTTTCTACCTCGCGGTCCAATAGATCGATCGATGGATCGTGGATGGGCGTGGGGTCCGTGCTTACGTCGAGATTCCCTGCAGGTCGGCGGCGGCGGGGCTGGATACGAGGATGCCCCTGCACAGCGCGGCGGCATCGGCGCGCCTGGGCTCCTCCATCACCCAAGGTAAACCTGCCGCAGGACCTCTATTCCTTTTCCCCTTCTGTTCTCGTGGTTGTTAGCGCTTGATAGAGATACTACCATGCTACAGTTGTCTTGGATCTGTAATTGATTTCCCTTGTGACTTGGTTGTGCAATGGAAATTTCGTGTGATTGGTTGTGCATTACCGAGACTTCGATGGTCTGTTTGGCACGAGCTCTATTTATATCGAACGCCAGGAACGTTTTCTCAAATAGATTTCCCTACCAAGAACAAACCCAATCGGCAATACGCTATGGGCGCATGTTGGACTTTGTAGTCTGCACAGTTTTGTGATGAGGGTAGTAGTTGGCGATACTGTCATTGCATATGGCTTTATTGTTGTGATCAACTGCTCATACAACATATGAACCTAGAAATAAGAGCGTGAATCATGCTGAATCTGCAGGATGGATGAGCATTTTCATAAGGAAACGTCTAGTAGTTTGAAGAGAATTGGTGATAAACACATAAGTTCTTCAATAACTAAGTAACTGTTCATGATAACTGTTGTCAACTATCGATTTGTCATCCTACAAAACACTTCCTTTTGTGTTTATTGACCTTAGTATTTATGAGTATATTATGACCACATATACTGGAACTATGACATAGGAACACCTTGAGTGCTGCTATTTGCTAATACCGTTTACTATTGATATCCATTGTTGTAGCACCAAGCTATTAAATGATCTTCTTGTTTTGGTGAACTTGGGATATTTATATCCATTGTCCTCAACTATACCATATGGCTGTCAAGCTAGCGACTCCTTGGCACCATGAAGATTTGTTAACTTCCATAGTGCTCATTTATTTTGAGATATTCTATTTCTTGGTCTTCAACTCTTCATAAGATCTGATCAATTAAAAATCGTCGTGTAATAATAAAGATGAACTCGATCAGCATAATTTCAGAGTTGCACTGTGTTATGAGGCTACTAGTTCACTTCGCAGCAAATAAATACCGAGAGTAGATCAGTTTAATTTGCTGCAATCCTAATGTTGCACCATATTGCAAAATTTATACAATTATCCATGTGTTTATTTTTCTCTGTGCTCATTGCTGATTAACTTTTGCATGTTTAAACTCAGATGACAACAATGCTTTCTCATGGAACTCTAGGCGCATGTTCAGTTCAAATGAAAAACATCTTCCTACAATATCTGACCCAAAAATTGAGGCTGCATTTAAGGATTTGATGGCTGCTAGCTGGAATGAGCTTCCAGGTTCTCTTGTTGAGGAAGCAAAGAAAGCAGTATCTAAAGCTACAGATGATAAGGCTGGTCAAGAGGTTTTGAAGAATGTATTTAGTGCAGCTGAAGCATGTGAAGAGTTTGGTGGAGTTTTAGTTACCCTAAGAATGGCTCTTGATGATCTTTGTGGCCTAACGGGAGAGGTCAGTACTGATCTTTGCAGAATTGGGGCCCATTTCTCCTTCTGCTTTATATATGTCTTACCAACCCTAACTCTTGCAGAACGTGGGCCCCTTGCCTGGTTATATAGAAGAAGCTGTTAAATCTGCATATAATCGATACATGACATATCTGAACTCCTTTGGTCCTGAAGAGCACCATCTGCGAAAAAAGGTGGAGACTGAGTTGGGGACAAAAATGATTCACCTGAAAATGAGATGCAGCGGCATAGGGTCTGAGTGGGGAAAGGTTTGTTTCTTTCAAAAGCTATTGTCCCTACAGTACAGTTTACATCTATGCAGGCTTCTATTCTAGAACTCATGCTGGTACATCCATGTTGTGTACATATGCTTCTCACGATACTTTTTGGCTGAATTGGTTTCTTCAATTTCTGCTGTCACAGTTGTTAGTTTTTTCTTTCTATATGATCGTTTTTATTCCTCTCTCTTGCTGCCAGTCACATACTCACATGTTTTTGGATTAGGTTGTATGTGCGGGGATTAATTAGGCTGTATTGGCAATATAGACCAAGAAAGGCATGGGATAGCTTTGAATGACTATTAACACTTCAACTCTACCTAACAAACCCATAAATTCAACTGTGAGCATTGTCTAGTTTAACTTCTCATTTTATTTGTAAAGCATAACAAGCTGTGTGTGTTCTAATGCGAAGTGTTATGCTAGCTATTTAAACCATAGAAAACTTGGTTGAAAAATGCTCTCTGTCTTGTTTGTAAGTACTGACAGATAACCCTCATCACTTGGCACCTCTGATTCGTAATGACTAAGAATGATTTCCTTTTGTCTATAAATGAGTTAACCAATGAAACCATCTGTTTGGTTACCACCAAGGCACCACCTGCTGTAAAGCCTGTCTCAGGTTCCATCTTTTTCTCAGGCTACTAGGCAATTCATGACTAGTCGTTAATATTAGTTCAGTCTATCTTGAAGTAGCTTTCAAATTGGTAATTAGTCTCCTTTTCCAAAGTTTTACCATAAACAATCGAAACACAAACATTTTGTGGCAATTCCTGGTCAAATGCTGGACAGTAATGTGTCAAAAAAAAATGCTGGACAGTACTACTAGCTCTGTAAGAACCTTAGGGTTAAGACTGTTCAAACATCGCCAGCTTATCTGGGGTACCGGTCATGGTCTCACAGGCCATTGTTGCAACGTGTTTCTTCTCAATTCCATAACATGTGAGCATTAATGTTTTCATGTTGGTCTTCTGCTGATTTACTCTTGTTGCCTGGTCTGAAATTAGTGGAAAAATTATTACTGCTTATATTCAGTACTCCATACTCATGAACTAATTATTGTACTCGCAGATCACCCTGATTGGCACCTCAGGGATCTCGGGGTCCTATGTTGAGCTGAGGGCATAAGGGAAGTCTGCAGATCAGCACAGTGGCCGAACACTGATGGGCTGACCGAAAACTGCATATCAGAACCAGGTGTTTCGTTTTCTTTTCTTTTTTCCCTCTGTAGCTACCATGCCAATAACAAGGAGATTATCAAAGCAGATGTGCTCTAAAAGCAACTCTTTGCTGCTGTAATAAGAAGCATTTCTGGAGTTTTGATTTTGTTTTGCTGCTTAACATATGATGGATGGTCTTTGGGACACGTTGTGGGTCGGTCTTACTTTTTGAGTAACAGTATGTCTGAATTGGATTTGTTCATTTTGTTCAGAAGTCTTGTGCTCTTGATCTGTTTCATGCATTGTTGAGACTTGAGTTGATTATATAGACTACCATTTCGAGGGAATGATGTTCCACTCAATCCTTCTGTGTCTTTTCAGTAAACATGTACCTGAAACATCGCTGAAAAGCAGGGCACATATATCTATCGTGTAGCAACCGTTGTATTTTAGGAATTATTTAGGTTATACGTAATCAATATGTCAACTTTTGCACAACTGAATATGCATAAGTTTAGCGCATCACAGTTCAACAACAGACTGAACCTGGGTAACATTTTTGATTTCAAAACAATAGAAGAGAATATGACATCATGTTGTTCAAAACAAACTTGTTTATTTTCGATTCCTATCATCCAGATCACCGTAATATTTTTATAAAGTAAGGAAAGCATGTTTATTATCATATATTAAAGAAGAAAACAGTGCTAGACACAGGATACAACGTCTTTGCGGTGTTAGATCACTGTAATTAGCCCATTGGTCGAAGGTGATGGCTGCACTTCTCTGCCCCTGTTCTTGCCATGAGTCTTGTTGGCCACGGTCTTGACGGTCGCGTTCCCTCCTTTGTCTGTGTCGTGTTGGTTGTAGATGGTAATCATGCCACCATTTTGAAACTTCTGTATACTGTATTTCTCCATAGCCAAACGATGAATCTTTATAATGGCAATTCAGCGTATCAAGTAAGTTATTCGAGCGTCCTCACCGGCTCAACGCTACTGATATCTGTTACTGCGACCGGCAGTTCCATCGTTTCCAACCTGAACATGAACAATTATGTCGCAATAGGCTGTCATCCTATCGCCATTCGACCCAACATAATAATGCGATTGCAAATCAAACATAGAGATTATCAGATTAGCATGCACTCTCAAACGAAGAGGAACATGATAAATCCTTCAGTTATTCCCAATATACCACACGAAAATGCAAGCACGGTTGGTTCAACACACGCGCTCACAAGCACACCTCAAACTTGTCTTTTTTGTAAAGAGGCAAGCAGCACAACAAAACTTATTGCACTGGCTATATATATATCGTTCACTACAACAAGCGGCAGTCTCACCATATACGAGAACCCTGCAGATAGATGCTCCATTCTGCAGCCATGCTGGATTTGGCAGGATCTCTTCAGGGAGCGGCGACGTTCTCCATGGCGAGCGGTGCGATCTCCTCACCGACGATCCCCGGCTCGCTCCCGGCGACCCCCAGACCCAGCAGCACGTCCTCCCAGTTCTTTGCAGGCCCCTGCAAAAGCACCATTGATCGATATGAGCACCAACACGAGGGATGCGTCGTACGAACTAGCCATTAATTCAGCTACAGTTTACTGCTAGTTGTGCTATGAAAGTGCTGCTAGCTTGGTTACGTACCTTCCAGGAGAGATCCTGGACCATGCAGTTCTTGACCATCTCTTCGTACGCCGGCGTGCCGACGACCTTGATGGCGCGCTTCAGGGTGGTCGCCACCTTCTTCACGTCTGAAGGCTCCACGACGTCGCACTGGCCACGAAGAAGACGGAATTAATAGATCCAATCATTTTGATGATCTGAGCTGCAAATATTGATATTGAGATCAGTTCAGACAAGACACGAAGCTTACGTCGACGCTAAGGCGGCCCATGTGGAATCCAGTCTTCCCCTCCACGATCGTGTCGACGAGTCCACCAGTCGAGGCGCACGCGCATGGCTGAAATTTAGGCAAAAATTTCGATCATGGCTATGTAATCGTTTCAGGACTTGCAGCAGGCGAGAAACTGGCAAGAAGGAGAAGCTTACCGTCCCGTAGCGCATCCCCTGGAGCTGGATGAGGCCGCAGGGCTCGAAGCGGCTGGTGACGGCGAGCACGTCGGCGCCGGCCATGATCTGGTGAGCCAGCGGCGCGTTGAACTTGACCACGGCCCTCACTTTTTCCGGGAACTTCTCCTCCACGCTCTTGAGCATCCGCTCGAACTTCTTCTTCCCGGTGCCCAGGAGCACGATCTGGACGTCCTCCTCCTCCTCCTCCAGGACCTCCTTGATGGCGGCGACCATCACGTCGGGCCCTTCTGCTCCTCCAGCCTGCCGATGAACGCCACCAGCGGCACCTTCCTGTCCACCGGCAGCCCCACCTCCGCCTGCAGAGCCTCCTTGTTCAGCGCCTTTGCCTCCACCGCCTGTCAGTCACAGTGCACCAGTGATCGCGCACACTTTGCCTCGTCACACAGAACCAGTGAACGGTCACCGGAGAAAGACAGAGAGAAGAAAAAAGCTTTGTGGGTGGGTGGCTGCTCACGGTGGTGGCATCGTAGTTGACGGCAATGTACTTATCCTTGCTGGGGTCCCACTCGCTGACGTCCATGCCGTTGACGATGCCGGTTATGCCGGTGAGCCTCATGATGTTGTCCAGCTCGCATCCCCTGGCTTCGCCAGAGATGAGCTCCTCCGCGTAGTATGGGCTCACTGTCAGCACCCTGTCGGCTTCAAGGATCCCGGACTTCATCCAGTTAATCTTCCGCCCCTCCACCGGCTTGTCATACCTGCACCAAATTTATTAACCCAAATCAATCTCACTTACAATTTTAAATTCAAGTTCAATATTTAGGTTCAGACATTGGAATTTTGACTGTTAACTGAGGCTTACCCGTCGATGAAATCAAAGGACGACTTGAACCTGTCGGGGAGGTTGAGGAGCTCGAAGTCGTCGAAGGAGAAGCGGCCCTGATAGGAAATGTTATGGATGCAGAAAGCCACCTAGCCAATTTGCAGAGATTAAATTGAGGTCATAAGTTACAGAATGAACGACAAGTATGCAGAGTTTCAGAAAATGCAAAACCTTTGCAGTCTTATACATGCCGTTGGACTGATAGTTGCTCTTGAGGTAGCAAGCCAGAGGGCCCGTGTGCCAGTCGTTGCATACAAACAACACCTCTTCTCCTATATGACATCCAAATACAAAAAATTATATTACAGTGTGATGCATGAATGATGATCATCGTGCATTGCTTGAAAGAAAATCTTCAGATAAACTCTGGCTTCTGATTCGTGTGTTGATCATCCATACATACCGTAAGGTCCAGAATAGTAGGGGTTGTTGTTGAGGTCTAGGATCCTAGGCGCCTCAAGTGCTGCCTGGCAGAGAAGGCTGAAGCGTAGCTGGTTGTCCTTGTAATCCGTGCCGGTGTCGGGCCCGTAGATCTTCTCTTTGGTCTTGCCCCAAACCTGAAGCAGAAACAAAAGATTCACTAAGAAACACTTCACTTGGATTCGATCACCATGTTCAGTGCAGATGGCGAAGGGCTTTGGTCACCTTTTCGAGGAAGGACGGGTGGTCGATGAACACACGGTCCACTCCGCGCTTGTAGCAGTGGAAGAACCTCACCTTCTCGTACTCATCCCCCATCTTGATCTGCAAAACCAAGTTAAAACTCTGCGCAACATCTTCAGAACTCAAGAATGTTTACTGATCTTGATGGGCACCTCGGCGACGACGCTGGTGTCCCAGGCGTCCTTGTACTGGTCGTAGCGCGGGGAGATGACCATCACCCGGTGCCCGTTCGCCTGCACAACAAAGCAGAGCATCGAATTAACCCGCTGTAACGGAATATGCAAGATACACGAAGAAGGGAATGGTGCTAGCTAGCTTACGGCCATGGCGGGCGGGAGGCCGCCGAGGACGTCGCCGAGGCCGCCGGTCTTGCTCCAGGGCGCCATCTCGGCGCCTACGAAGACGATGTTCATGCCGCTGCCCTGGCTTCCCGTGGCGCAGACCACGACCGAGGGGCAACGCCGGTTCCCGCGTTGCTGCGTCGTTCTCCGCGTCTGCTTGGGGCTCGCCGCGCCGCGCTGGTCCTCATGCCGAGCGCGGCGTCCGCCGGGTTCCGGGCCCTCGGGCCCTGGAAGCCGCCGCGCAGGAACATGGACGGCGCCGACCTGTCGGTGACGCCGAGGACGGCGCCCGAGGTGGCGAGCTGGGAGTGGCCAGAGCCGCCATGGCGCGCGCAGGGGTGAGCGGCTAGCTGTTGCGAGAGACGAGTTCAGTGAGTCAGCGAGGGCTTTGAGTGAACTGAATAGGGTTTTCTAGTCAAGTTTCCTGGACGGGTGAACTGCACTTATCTGAATACTGAAATCCAAAAATCAAACAGGAATTAAAGTTTCATTTTATAAATCCAAAGTCCCGGCCGGTACTATTGATTTGTTCAGGCGCATGTACACAAGTGGAAAACTGAACGACCAGTCTTTCCAGCGTGCAGTGGTATTCAGAAGATAATAAACCCCGAGTTGATCCACGCACAAAACAAATCTACGCCTTCAGGATGTTACTTGCACATTACTGTATCTAACATTCTAACTCGATCCGCTGGATAACAGAAACAGTTGCGCACTCTATCTGCTGGTTAGCACCAACGAGGGATCATTCTCTGAATAATAAACCCTGAATCCATCCAACACGCTAATTTGTCTAGCTTTTCAGGCATGATCAGTCAGAAGAAAGATCCTACACAACTTAAATCTAGGGATATGCAAGATCCTGGACGAGAAGAAACGAAACGGTACACTGAATCTAACAGGGTCACTCGGATCCACAAGGACTGATATGGTAACTAATCAAGTCGACGAGTGCGCGTGTTCTACCTGATCTCTTCTTCTTCTTCTTCTTCTTCTTCTTCTTCTTCTTCTTCTTCTTCTTCTTCTTCCACTCGACCTCTTCCTCGTCCTTGGACTGTGCGATTAATGGCGGGCGATCTGGCTGGCCACGGGGGGAGTGGAAGAAGGAAACGAACGGTGGCCGCAGGAGCCGGGGAGTGGGGTTTATTTGTACCGCTGTGTGACCCGCGCCGTACGTGGCGTTGCGTTCACTCAATCAAACACACTCCGAGATCCCCCATTTACCCGCTCCGTTCGTCGTGCATGCGGGCCCACTGCGCATGCATTGCATGGCTGCATCGCGTGACGTGACCGTCCTCGCGATCTCCGCTTATCTGTTTGTTTCTGCGGCGAGTGGGGGACTGACTGGCACTCGGCCGGGAAGGTGAAACTTGAAAGCCGATTGTCGTCGAGCTTTTCCAGCTAGCACCACTGATCGGTTGCCCTTGCTTCTTCTCCGTCTCGACCTGGCCCGTGGGCCACGCCGACGCTCCGTGCCCCGTGAACTGACGCGTGGTGGTGGTTTCGGCCGTCCATGTGTCTGGGCTCGTGGGCTTCTGTTCCTTCCGCTTCCCTTTCTCAGCTACCCGGTGTGGTGGTGTGATTGCCGGAAGGAAATGTGACATAGCCCGGCGACAAGGGCTCGTGCTCCGCGGGACGACGACGCGGACGGGACGCCGGGTTACAGTGGGCAGTACACTTTTCTGCCGTCGCGCTTTGTAACATGCTGCCAAGCTGCACGCGCACATACATAAACATGCACTACCGTTCATTTTCTTTCGAGGGGCACGTAAATGAGTGATGCTCATCACTATACACCCGGTGGATGGCTGCTTGTCGAGCTCCTTCGCTTGCCGACGGTAGTCGTACCGGAGATTTTTCACCGACGCACTAGCTCGGCGTGACTAAACGAGCCAGCAGGGACCTGTACTGAAGGGATCTACGATCAAAGTACCATGAATCTGCTTATAATCCACTTGACGGCCTACTCCAAAAGCTATCTTCTTTCCTTCGTTCGGTGTATCCACCGAGGTTTGTTCCGCGGCGTTGCGTGCAGTTTGACAGCGACGATGCGTCCGGCAAAGTTTGGGTAGTGGCTCGGATTTCGGTTGTCGGTCTTCCTGACGTGTCCGACAGGTTCTTCGATGCATTCGCTGTGTTGTTGTGGAGTCGGAGCTCCGTGGAGCGTGTCGAGGCGGTGACGATGACGAGCGGCCGATGGTCTTATGTGCAAGGCTTGGTCGGCGCAAGCCCTGAATATTTCCCTTAGGATTCTCGTCGTCAATATCGGAGTTGTCTATCGTTGGCATGTGTGGCTCACCGTTGGCATGGGTCGACATGTGTTCGACTGTTGTTTGTGGCTAGGGCTTCGTCGATGGTCATCAATGGTGAAGTCAGAGTTGCTCGATAGACGAGGAGTGATGACGATGACAGTCGATGGCAACGTCCACGGCGGTACTTCATTTCGACGGTGTGTGTGCGCTTCGTGTGAGTGGCCAGATCGGTCGGTGGTGCCCAATGTGGCCGTGTTCCACGGACTGGGCTCAGCTAGGGCTAAACTGGCCATGGCCCCGCTAGGTTTTTTCCAGAAAATGTTTTTAGGATTAAGTATAGTTTTCCCCAAAGAGTATATCTAACTTATTCGGTAGTTGGCTAAGGGGTGTTCACAAGCAAGAGAAAGTACAAATCCGAGTGGGTTCTTGTGCTTTAATCTGGGCCATATGGAATATACGCAATAACATTATTTTTTAAAACACAAGCCCTTCCTCTTTTATGCAGGTAATTCCGATGGCTATTCATTTGATTCGTATGTGGTCCTACCTACAAACAATGGACAAGCGGGCCGTTCTGGATATTGGGTACAACCGGCTCATTTCGGTGGCGCGGGACTTATACACCCAGTACAGCTGGCGTTTTGATCTTAGGATAACATGTTGATGAAGAGTCATTCTATGTTATCCATTCTGTTTAGATGGTTGATACATGTATCGACCCTGTGTGATCCATGATGTAATCCTTTGTAATACTTGAACTCCAATAAATTAAATAAAGGTTGCATGCATCAATCGATGCAGAGGCTAGGGCAAGACCACCTTTTCGGAAAAAAATCACCTTCAAATGTCACCACTCGGACACATCACTCTGAACTTTAAATTGGTCTGATTTCAACCCTGAAGTTTACAAAATCGGACAAATAACCCCTACGGTGGTTTTGCACAATTTGGATTGTTTTGTGCGATGACATGGCGATGACCATCAGGTAAGAAGATAACGACGGTGCCGGGCCGAGAAAAATATTGTTCGACCGGACCACCTCGGCTAAAAACTGGCCCTCTCTCCCGTCGCCACCTCGCCTACCTCCGCCGCCACCACCTCAGCGACGCCGCCCTAACTAGCCTCCCCGTCGGCTGCCCTTCGGCTCCGGCCTACACCCCCCGGTAGGTGATGGATTACCCAAGTGGGCTCTGCTTCTCGGACGCGGGTTCCTCTTTCCGTCCTCTCTCTCCTTGGCCTCTCCGTCTTCCGCTTCGAGCGCCCCGCCGTCTGGACCGAGTGCGCCACCGGCCCGTCGTCATCCCTTCACCCTCCCTGTAGGGTACTGCTGCGCCTATGGCGCGTGCACCAGCGTCGACGGGTTTTCTGCCCTCTCACCCTCGCCGTCGGGTGCCGCTGCGCTTAGGGCACGTGCACCGGCGTCGGCGGCCCCTTCTGCTCCGACCAGGCAGGCTGCGGTGCGCGCTAGCACGCACCGACGACTTGGTCATAATGTCGGAGGTGCTGCGTAGCCCGACGTGGTTCGTCGCGTGCCTTCGCACCAGTGTCACGGCCCGACCAACGTCGTGGTGGAGGAAGGTTGGACCTTTGTAGGTCCGCACCGTGGTAGGCGCTCCTGGTCCCCGCCGGTGATGCTGCCGGCAGCGCCGACAAAATCGGTGGCGTGCCGCCTCCCCGCCAGGGGCGCGTCGTCGAGGCGGCGATGGAGGAGAAGGATGCGGCGTTAGGCGTCAGCCTCGGTGAGCGTCTCAGCCGCCTTCTCCTCCCCGGTGGCGAGGACAGCGACCATGGCGGCGGGGACGGCGACTAATGCGGATTCGGGGGATTTTTTTGTTGTGTTTGTGATGAGGGTTAGGTCCCGATCTTCACGGATTTGGGGCGTAGGGACGATGAACACGATGAACAAAAGTGGGGGAAACACGAGGGTGGTAACTAGCAAAGCAAACAAGGATGAAATCAACCGGTAACAAACCCCGAGGGTAGCCCCCGATTCTCAAACTCCAAGCCAACCTTACTCTAACGATTGTTTCTCTTACCGGTCAATCCAACCGGTCTAACAGAATCCCACAAAGAGGAAAGATTGGCAAGTAATCTCAACTACAAGAAGAGGTCTTGAATCCACAAGGGGATCTTCTCCACAAGAGGGGGCCTTGATTCATCTCCACAAGGAGAGGCTTTGATTCATCTCCAAGGAGGCAACACCAACAAGGTGGAAGAAGGAGCATAGCTCAACTCAAGTCAAATCCCAGTCTAACCTAACCCTAGGCAGAGGAGTAGCTATTTATAGTCTAGTGGGCGAAAGGGTAGGTGGGAGAGGTTTACATGGGCCTCTGCCCAAAATCCTGGGAGCTGCAGCTGTAGTACCGCTGGCAACCGGCGGTAGTACCGTTGCACTCACGAAACGTTTTCCTTCAACTGCTGGCGGTAGAACGTGGCAGATACCGGGAAGGTACCGACGCGACATCAGAGAGCAATTTGGAGTTGTCGGTAGCTCTGGCGGTAGTACCGGATCCTGGGCCCGGTGGTAGTACCGTTGGCGGGGTGGTAGTACCGCCGTCTGGCGCTTCTTCTCCTTCAGCTGGATCTTCAGGCGTCTGGCGGTAGTACCGGCCGTCCGGGCGGTAGTACCACTGTTCTGCTGCTTTTTCATCATCTTCACCTTCTTGGCTCATCTCTTGTTCATCTTAGGCACTTGCTTGGTGATCTTCATGAAGGTTGTTCCTGAGTATGCGCAAGGTATCTGAATGAAGTAGCAACCATTCAAAGGGTTGTCTAGATCACACATAGAAGGAGTGAATTCACCTTCTCATGGAAAACTTTGACTCTAGCTCTTGTTATTGGACCACTTGTTGTAGTAGCCGTAGGTTGGGCTACATCATCTCCCCCCCCATCTTGGTAAAGAGTCGTCCTCGACTCGTGACTATCCTCATCACTTGAGTTCCCATGGTATGGAGAGAGGTCGGAGACATTGAATGTGTCATGAACCAAGTATTTGGAGTTGGAGATGTCAATCTTGTATGCATTGTTGTTGATGCGCTTGATAATCTTGAAATGTCCGTCTCCTCGAGGGTGAAGCTTGGACTGATGTGGGTTAGGTCCCGATCTTCACGGATTTGGGGCGGAGGGACGATGAACACGATAAATAGGACGAACAAAGCATGGGAAAACATAAGGGAGATAAATAGCAAACAAACAAGGATAAAATCAACCGGTAACAAGCCCCGTGGGTAGCCCCCGATTCTCAATCTCCAAGCCAACCTTACTCAGCGGCCTAGCTCATCACGAACAAGGTGTCGAAGACCAACGAATTCTCCATGGGTGACATAGCCATTATCACCTTGTATCCGTCCATTGATATCATCATCCGAACTTGAGCTTCCATTTGTACTTCCCCTAAACATGATCTCAAAGAACAAGTGAAATGTGTTGCAATGTAGGAATCAAGTTAGCTTGCCACAACCTCAAGAGATAGTACTAAGCCAATTGAAATAACCAAGAGAAACTATAACCAAGGAATAAAGTGGCTTGATGAAAGAGAATCTGGTTCTAACACCCAACACACACACTTATGACGATAGGTAGGTGTGAAGTGGCAAAGGAAACAAGCGAAACCCACGAAAAGTTTATTGTCAAAAGTAGAGAAAAACCACAATGAAAAAATTACCAAAAAAAAAACCAACCACACCAATGATGAAGAAACGCACACAAAAGCGAATGGTGGGGTTGGGTGACCAAAGGGCGAGCACACGAAGATATGCAACCTAACGAAGACTACGTGCTCAAATGTCACACCAACACAAGAAGGATGCTAGCTCAATTGCCTTTGTCTGGGCAACAGATTTGCACAAGTGCCAACCTCTCACTCTCACTTTGGCGGTCGAAGTTTTGTCGTAACCTACAAGGGATGATACTTGGCACTAGTCATTTTTTTTTTTTGATTTTTGACGGTGATTCCTTCTTATTTTGCTAGTGCCAAGACCTCTACACAATACACACTCGCCAATATTAGAAGACAATCACTCGAGTCAACACAAGTGCAATGCCTCGCAATATCAAAGAGCTAGTCCGGTAGGTCAAGGTACACAAAAGGAAGAAGGGCTCACAAAGGATTACGATGACGGGGATGGGTCGAGTCCTTGGTGTCGTCGAAGCTTGTCACTGAAGCGTTGTTGCGGAAGCTTGTTGATGTCGTAGACGTTGATCACCACAACAAAGGACTCAAATAGCAAAGAGGAAATCCCAAAACGAAATGTGGAAAGAAAAATTTCTGCAAAAATCGGCCCTGGCGGTAGTACCGCTCCCTGCCCGATAGTACCGGCCGTTCCAGTCGTGGCAGTAGTACCGCTGACCCTGGCGGTAGTACCGCTAGTCAGATTCCTGGTGTTCTTGATTCACGATTTTGGGCGGAAAAGGGGCTCGAAAATTCCTCGATTTCGTGGAAATTGGCAAATTGAGGCTTAGGAACGCAAACAAAGGTGGAGGGGGTTCTAAAGCAACAGATCTGTGGATCAAAACTACCACAAACTCCAAGCCAACCTTACTCTAATGATTGTTTCTCTTAACGGTCAATCCAACCGGTCCAATAGAATCCTACAAAGAGGAAAGATTGGCAGTAATCTCAACTATAAGAAGAGGTCTTGAATCCACAAGAGGAGGCCTTGATTCATCTCCACAAGGGGAGGCATTGATTCATCTCCTAAGGAGGCAACACCAACAAGTGGAAGAAGGAGCATAGCTCAACTCAAGTCAAATCTCAGTCTAACCTAACCCTAGGCAGAGGAGTAGCTATTTATAGTCTTGTGGACGGGGAGGTTTACATGGGCCTCAGCCCGAAATCCTGGGAGCTGCACCGGTAGTACCGCTCCTGGACAGGGGGCGGTAGTACCGCTGGCAACCGGCGGTAGTACCGTTGCACTCACGAAACGTCTTCCTTCAACTGCTGGCGGTAGAACGTGACAGAAACCGGGAAGGTACCGACGCGACATCAGAGAGCAATTTGGAGTTGCCGGTAGCTTTGGCGGTAGTACTGCCGCCTGGCGCTTCTTCTCCTTCAGCTGGATCTTCAGGCGTCTGGCGGTAGTACCGGCCGTCCGGGCGGTAGTACCGCTATTCTGCTGCTTCCTCATCATCTTCACCTTCTTGGCTCATCTTGTCCATCTTCGGCACTTGCTTGGTGATTTTCATGAAGGTTGTTCGTGAGTATGCACAAGGTACCTGAATGAAGTAGCAAGTCATTCAAAGGGGTGTCTAGAGCACACATAGATATGAGTGAATTCACCTTCTCATGGATAGATTTGACTCTATCTCTTGTCATTGGACCACTTGTTGTAGTAGCCGTAGGTTGGGCTACATCAGTATGGGCCACGTTAGCGCCACGTCATCCCACAAAGCCGCCTAAATTAACACCAAAACAGCTCAAATTCGTCCAAAACCAGTGCCGGGGGTGATTTATCTGGTTTTGTAAACTTCAGGGTTGAAATCGGACCAATTTAAACTTCAGGGTGAAATGTGTCCGAATGGTGACATTTGAGGGTGAACTTAATCCATGTTTTTACCACGCACATTGTTAGTATACAGCTGAGGCCCAGCCCATTACCGAGTACTAGCCTGCCATATTGGTCGTTCAACCCTCCCAGTTCTATCGACAGTAAAACTGAAAATGAGAGGGGAATGAGGGGAAATCGGTGGAGCAGGAAGTCAGGAGTGGCACACGAGACAACAACACTGCGGCAGCGAATCGCCACCCGGCCCTGGCGCAAGTCCACATAGCACGGCGCACCGCATGTCCAGGAGCCAGCGAGCGATGTTGCAACCAAACTGAGGGCCTACTCTTCTCCAATTTCTCGGTCACTGTACTTCCTTTCCCCAAATTCTGGTTAGCACATGGAACTTTTATGTACCAAACTGTTTACGTAATTTTTTCTTCGAATTTGCAACCAAAAGGAACAAAAAATTGATTGATGACAAGTACTTTCTACTCAAGTGGTATGGTTTAGGAGAAACTTTTTGTGTTTTCTTATAGCTTGGCGCACCCATTGATTGTTTTCAAGCTCCGCCATGGTCGTGTTCCATGATGACATTAGTGTATTTGTAGCGGTTTTTAGCTAGTCTCCCATTAATTAAACTCTTTTTTCCTCAGTTAACGAAAATGGTAAATGTTTTACCTTATTTCAAACAAAAAATGATCATGTCGAGCAACAGCATCAACGTGGTATATGTATATATTGTATCAACTACATCTCTTTTTTCTGAACAGCTAGAACACGTAGAGACGAGTCACACGAACTGGACGCAAAAAAAGAAATACAAGGATCAATGAATCAATAGCCTGTGTGCGATCTGCAATCCTACGTATCTACGTAGAGCCTACCAGAGCCCGTACACCATGAGGAATAGCATGGCCGTCAGCAGTGAGCTTGCCGTGCAACGCCACCTCTTCGCCTATGAAAAGAGGAGCATCCATATGGAGGAAAGTGAGACGGTGAACATGGTTAAATGATTCCAAAGGGGGGGAAACAAAAGCATTGCTTCTAAAAGAGGACTAGCATAAATTGCACTGCTCCAGTATGCTGGAGCATACAACCACTTTTGCTGGTGCCAAGCATGATTGCCCATTCGATGGGCAAATCTATCTATTTATTTTGTTCTTTTTGAAAGAACAAAACGAGCATGTCAGCTTTAATCACGTTTTGTGTCCAAAATCAAATGCAATGTGTATATTGGTAGATTCACATACTGATGAGAGTACACTACCTACATTCAAAACACTAGCTAGATGTTAAAGCTAACATCATCTGCTAATTCAGTTTAGTTTGTATATTACATGAACAGAAACAGCATGCATAGTTCTGTAATTTGCTTCTATCAAATCAACTAATGTACTTCTCTGTTAATTAAAAACCATTGCCAAATAAATACGGCAGGGAAACAACGGAGTTTTGTTAGGTCCCTCGTTCTATATTTCAGAAATATACGGCAGGGAAACAGCGCCGCAAAGTTTGCAGACGTATGGAAAAAATATATATGAACGAAGTTCGGAAGCAAATAAGTATAGGCATTACGACGTGTAATCATGTAGGCATGCACCTTGAGCGTGGCAGAAGAAATGGTGTAGAATCCAGTGCCCGGACCGACCCCGCCGCCCGTCTCGCCGGGACCTTCCGCTACGACCAGCCCGGCGCCACCACCCGTGCCGTTGTTGTTGCTGTCATTGCCGCTACCCTTCGAGCCACCGATCGTGGGCGCCTTCACGCCGACGTCGTACGCCGGCGTGCCGTCCGGCTTGAACAGCCCATAATGCCGCTCGGACGCCGGGCCGGGTTTCTGGTTCTCGTTGAACAGCGCGAACACGTACACCTGCAAGGGATCCCCTGGCGCGGCCGGCGTGCCCTTCCCCTGCGCCACCAGCTTCATCAGGTTCCCGTTGTATTTCGCCGCATTCTGCAGCGAGGCCCCGGCCTCGTCGCCGTCCCCCTGCGACGGCCACCCGGTCTCCGACACTGTATCTCCACCGCCCTCCCGTAGTCAGCTGCGCATTGGCCGTCCGCACGGCGTCCACCTGCGCGTGCAGCATGTTGCCGTACCGCAGCCCCGTGCCCGCGTCGAGAACGCCGGCGTTGGACTCGAACAGCACGTAGTCGAGGTCCACGCTGCCCGGGTCGCCCTTGTACGCGAAGTAGGGGTAAGCGTTAACAAAAAATGGTGAGTTGGTCTTGGCGAGGAAGGCGAGGAGCGGCGTGATGTAGGGTAGGAGGTCGTGTCTGAACGCTGAGGAGGAGGGCGGGAAGGAGGAGGAAAGCACGGCGAGGGAGTGCGCGGTGGTGACGGCAATGTGGGAGGTGATGTTGCACGCGGAGAGCGCGGCGTGGAGGGACTCCATGGCAGGAAGTAAGGAACGGAGCATGGTGGTGTCGGTGCCCGTGAGCACCTCGTTGCCGACGGTGACGGCGGTGATGGACGTCGCCGGGAGGTGTGGGAGGATGTTGGCGCGGACCCAGGCCGCGGACGCGGAGGGGTTGGATGCCAGCCGAGGGACGAGATTGTCCGGTACTCCCACGGTGAAGTCGACGCCGGAGCGGCGAACGCCCTGAGCACGCGCGCATCCGCGTCATAGAGCTTCACCTTCGTGGCCTTTAGCGCGCGGAGGAGCAGCCGCGTCCTGCGGCGACGGTAGGTTGTCCGCGACCTGGCCATAGTTCACCCCAAGCGCGGCCGACATATCCAATGCAAGCGCGGCAACGGCCACGCGAGGAGGATCCGGAGCGCCATTGGAACGGCCAGCCGGAGTGGGAGCGTGGAACTCTCGACAATGTTGGAAGTGAGAGCCACATAAGCGAATGCTCGAATCGCACGCTTTATATCCTACTCCAACACGAAACAATCTCAGCATGCGTACACACGCACTCTGTTGTGCTCTAGCTGTCCACGAAACACGAAGCTGATTTACAGTCTGGACATTCACAGGCCAGCTTTGAAATGGGTCAAAATAGGGAATCTGATACTGGACAGTGGACAGAGGCATACACTTTTCTTATCTTATCACGTTGTCGATCATGGTATTTTGGTTTCGTCAGGTTTGAGAGCTTGGAGAAATGCAGAGTTCGGGCACACGATCCATGCATGTGGTGTGGGCAGTTCATGAATCCTGATGGAGCGCCGAAGAGTGCGGTCTAAGAAGTAAGAACTGTATAAACGATAGGCAAATAAACGATGAACAAAATAAACGATAAACAAAAGAGATCAAATCAACAGGGACACGAGATTTTAACGTGAAACCCTTTTCAAAAGGAAGAGAAAAAACCAGGGGCGTCAGCCAGTAAATTTTCACTATGATTGGGTGAGTTTACAAACGCCGGAGAGTTACAACTTGCCACTTATCCCAAACGACGGCTTATAAGAGGTATATATGGAGGTGAAAACCTTAAGTCGGCGGCAGTCCGACCCGGCAACGGGCCGAAGCAAAGTGGAGGTCGAAGTTAGCTTTATCTTTAGATGAATTTGAATCACAAAAAAATAACAAGAACATCATTATATCTTTTGCATATGTTCTTTTCTTCAGATGTTTACACTTCCATTATATTTCTTTATGCAGATCCTTAAACATGCTGAGCAAAGAAACGGGCCAATGGTATCAATATACTTGCCGCTGAGTTCGATGATGCCAGTAAATTGCTCACGTACATATACTTGCCGCCATTGTTTGTGCCAGCTTAGAAACCATGCCCGAATCAAAGTCCGCACGCAAAATGACTTTTCATGTAGATGCAGGCAGGATGACAGGAGAGCGCATGAGAGTAACTTGTGAAAGAGCTAAACCCCAACTGGAGCCAACACCATCTTCCCTTTCACAACTTTATCTTGGTCGAGAGCATATGATATAGGAGGAAGAGAGCACTCCAAAGGCGAAGATGGCTCCAAAAGAAGGTAAAGCATCAACGTTTAGTAGCCACTTTAAAGTGAGGTATGGTGTGCGATGCGGTGCCGGCGGCCTTTACCTCACTGACGCGATTATCCTTTGTGCAGTGTATCAAATGGTTGATCTTCGTATGATCGTATACCCTTTTGTGTAGTGTCAAGAAGATGGCGGCGGCGTCGACAAAGGAAGATTTCGCGAGTTAATGGCACAGCGGTCATACAATTCGTCGTCGATGTGCACTTAAGTCACACTTCTCCAGAACGTGATTATTGGTCACACAACTCGACAAGTGCGTGCACAGGTCACTGATCCCATTGTCAGTCCGTTTTGGACGGTAAATTTTCAGAAAACCTCCTGGAGTAATATTAATTTCACAAAATGGCCCTCCTAATTTTACAAAATGTCCTTCTAATTTTACAAAATAGTCCTCCTAATTTTACAAAATGGTCCTCCAGGAGTACCATTTTGTAAAATTATATTACTCCAGGGGGTTTTCTGAAAATTTACCGTCCAAAACGGACTGACAAGTGGGATCAGTGACCTGCGTGCACGCACTTGTCGAGTTGTGTGACCAAATAATCACGTTCTGGAGAAGTGTGAATTAAGTGCACATTGGCGTCGAGTTGTGTGACCGCGGGTGCCATTAACTCAGATTTCGCCGGCTGTTTGCTGTGTGAGTTGGAGAAACAGATAAGTAGAACTTGATTACCGTCAGACGTCGGTTTATTGTGACTTCGGTGAGGCTAAGAACTGGAATGTGCACTTGTCTCGCTTCCGTATTTAGAAAGGATGCCCGTTGAGAATTGAGATGCGAGCGATACAAAGCAAAGAATCTATCCGTGGGCAAAAAGGTTAGAGACGTTAAGCTCTTCGTGACTTTGGGCTTTTGTCCAAAATTACCACTGCAAAGAAATCTATATATGGCACTGCCGTAATGACATTGATCGAAACATATAAAAACGTTAGTCGCTCGCTCCGTTTCTATATATGGTTCTGCCATAGGGGCATTTAACATGGGTTTCGTCGGCGCCTAACAATCTTGTCGTCGCAGGCATAGTTTTTGGTCGCCTGGCGTTGATCACGTCAAATTATGTGTGAGAATTGGTTGGAAGACCCAACATAGCTGCAAGATTGAGTTTTTTTTATCCTTTTTCGTTTTACTCACTAGTAGAAAATGAGGCTTTCGTCCGAAGCCCAATTTTGCATTAGCCCGGTTCAGGGAAAAACCGGGACCAATGTCAGGCATTGGTCCCGGTTCGAGCTGCCAGTGGCCCGTGGACCATTGGTCCGGTTCGGTTGGGGACATTAGTCCGGTTCGTGGCACGAACCAGGACTAAAGCTCAAGAGCCGGACACGTGGTGCCGCGGAGCTTTAGTCCCGGTTCGTGTCTCGAACCGGGACTAATACCCCTCCCCTGCCTATAAGTAACCCTCCCAGCCCTTCTCTCCTTTTTTTTTCTGCTTGGATGTGTGGGAAGTGGGTGTTAGTTTTTTTTCTTTTGCTACGCACAAGATGTGTTCGATGAAATGCTCGAGCCACACTTAAGTTCACACAAAATGATATCCTCGACCGAGTTAGCAACTTATCCTTTTCATCTGTAATTGATACAAAATATTGCATGTGTCGATTACGGTGGTCATTTCACTATTCAAGATGTTATTGTAATGGTATTTGATAAACTTAATTATATGATCAGATGGATGCACGGATGCGATGGATGTACGGCGAACGACGCAGTTCCGAGTTTATTGCAGGCCTGCATAAATTTATCGATGTGGCTGAGGCAAACAAAGTGGATAATTTTATGCCTTGTCCATGTGTGAGTGTCGGAACGTCAGGGAGTACTCTAACCGAAAACCATTCAAGCCACGTGCTTCGGAGAGGTTTCATGCCCAGCTATAATTGTTGGACCAAGCACGGAGAAAGAGGGGTTAGGATGGAAGACAATGAAGAAGAGGAGGATGATGACAACTATCCTATGTTCCCTGAGGAATGCGGTGATACTGTAATGGAAGACGTTGAAGAAGAAGGAGGTGAAATCGGGCATCAGATGAGCCCGCTGATGGTCTTGGTGGGTCATTTCTGATGCAAAGCGAGAATGCGATACAGAAAAGGAGAAGCTAAAGTTGGAGGCCATGCTAGAGGATCACAAAAAGTTGCTGTACCCAAATTGCGAAGATGGCAGCACAAAGCTCGGTACCACACTGGAACTGCTGAAATGGAAGGCAGAGACTGGTTGTTCTGACAAGGGATTTGAGAAGTTACTGAAAATAATGAAGCCGAAGCTTCCAAAGGATAACGAATTGCCCGAGACTACATACGAAGCAAAGAAGGCTATCTGCCCTCTAGGATTAGATGTGCAGAAGATACATGCATGCATTAATGACTGCATCCTGTACCGCGGTGAGGAGTACGAGAATATGGATAAATGCCCGGTATGCAATGCACTGCGGTACAAGATCAGACAAGATGACCCTGGTGATGTTGAGGGCGATGACGAGCCCCCCGGAAGAGGGTTCCTGCTAAGGTGATGTGGTATGCTCCTATAATACCACGGTTGAAACGTCTGTTCAGAAACAAAGAGCATGCCAGGTTGTTGCGATGGCACAAAGAAGAGCGTAAGAAAGACGGGAAGTTGAGACACCCCGCCGATGGGTCCCAGTGGAGAAAAATCGACAGAGAGTTCCCGACATTTTCAGATGACGCAAGGAACTTAAGATTTGGTCTAAGTACAGATGGCTTTAATCCTTTTGGGGAGCAGAGCTCCAGTCATAGCACTTGGCCCGTGACTCTATGTATCTACAACCTTCCTCCTTGGTTGTGCATGAAGCGGAAGTTCATTATGATGCCAGTGCTCATCCAAGGCCCGAAGCAACCCGGCAACGACATTGATGTGTACCTAAGGCCATTAGTTGATGAACTTTTGCAGTTGTGGTCCGAACCAGGTGTACGTGTGTGGGATGAGCACAAACAACAAATTTGACCTACGAGCGTTGCTGTTCGTAACCATCAATGATTGGCCTGCTCTTAGTAACATTTCAGGACAGTCAAACAAGGGATACAATGCATGCACGCACTGTTTAGATAAGACTGAAAGTACATTTGGGAAACAACAAGTGTACCTGGGGCATCGTCGATTTCTTCCGAACAGTCACCGTAAGAAAGAAAGGCAAGCATTTCAACGGTGAGGCAGATCCGGAAGAAGCCTAACCTCCCTGATGGTGATGTTATATATGACATGGTCAAGGATTTAGAAGTAATCTTTGGAAAGGGTCCTGGCAGTCTATCTGTTCCGAATGACGCTGACAACCACCGTACCCATATGGAAGAAGAAATCTATTTTGGGAGCTACCCTATTGGAAAGTCCTAGAGGTCCGGTCTTCAATCGACGTGATGCACGTGACGAAGAATCTTTGCGTGAACCTGCTAGGCTTCCTGGGCGTGTATGGGAAGACAAAAGATACACCAAGCACGGGAGGACCAGCAACGTATGAAAGACCCATACAACAAGCAGACGGATAAAGGGCGTCAATACTTAAGCAGCTACGCTCTTACCAAAGCAGAGAAGGAAATCTTTTTTGAATGCCTGAGCAGTATCAAGGTCCCGGCTGGCTTCTCGTCAAATATAAAGGGAATAATAAATATGGCAGAAAAAAATTCCAGAACCTGAAGTCTCATGATTGCCACGTGATTATGACGCAGTTGCTTCCGGTTGCATTGAGGGGGCTTCTACCGGAAAATGTTCGAGTACCCATTGTGAAGCTATGTGCATTCCTCAATGCAATATCTCAGAAGGTCATCGATCAGTAACTCTACCAAGTTTACAGAAGGCTGTGGTCCAATGTCTTGTCAGCTTCGAGTTGGTGTTCCCCCCATCATTCTTCAATATTATGACGCATCTCCTGGTTCACCTAGTCGACGAGATTGCCATTCTCGGTCCTGTATTTCTACACAATATGTTCCCCTTCGAGAGGTTCATGGGAGTCTTGAAGAAATATGTTCATAACCGTGCTAGGCCAGAAGGAAGCATCTCAAGGGCTATGGAACAGAGGAGGTCATTGAGTTCTGTGTTGACTTTATTCCTGACCTTAAGCCGATTGGTGTTCCTGAATCGCGGCATGAGGGGAGACTGAGTGGAAAAGGCACGCTAGGAAAGAAAGCACTGATATGTAGGGACGGGCATTCTTTAACTCAAGCACACTACACAGTTCTACAAAGTTCCACCTTCGTGGCTCCGTATATCGAGGAACACAAGAATTATGTACGCTCCAAGAACCCGGGGAGGATGACTCCTGGATTAAAGAAAAACACATGGAGACTTCGGCAGTTGGTTGCGATTACAGCTCATGAATGACACCACTGTCGGAGATCAGCTCTACTTGTTGGCCGCGTCACCATCTTCGACTGTATTGAATTTCCAAGGGTACGAGATAAATGGGAATACATTTTACACGATCGCCCAAGATAAAAAGAGCACCAACCAAACAGTGGTGTCCGCTTTGATGCAACAGCGAGAATGGGCAAAAGGACACATACTATGGTTACATAGAGGAGATATGGGAACTTGACTATGGACCTACTTTTAAGGTCCCTTTGTTTCGGTGCAGTTGGGTCAACATGAATGGAGAAGGGATAAAGGTAGACCAGCTGTACGGATGACAACAGTGGATCTCAAGAATCTTGGTTGTTACAGACGAACCATTCGTCCTAGCCAATGATGTGGCTCAGGTTTTCTATGTGAAGGACATGTCCTCCAGACCGAAAAAAAGAAAAAAATAAGCAAACGAATACATCAGACGATGAGCCAAAGCGTCACATAGTTCTTTCAGGGAAAAGAAACATCGTGGGAGTCGAGGACAAGACAGACATGTCAGCAGATTATGATAAGTTTGATGAAATTCCGCCCTTCACAGTGAAAACTGACCCAAGCATCCCGTTAAATAATGAAGATGCTCCATGGTTACGGCCGAAGCGATCATAGGCCAGGGACATACGCGAAGAAGGGTTCATGGCTTTTATGTAAATCAATGTAATGTATTAAACCTTTATGTGATGTGTAGTAATGTATTAAACCTTTTAGAAAACAAGTGACCATATGTAATGCATGGTTCTCGAGCATTCTGAATAGTTCCCAATACAATCTCTCATATAACTGATGATCTTTAGCATTTCCAAGTGATGCAGAAAGCCAACGGCGAGAAAGTGCATCCCACTTTTCAGGAGTACTAATAATGATCTCCCTTTGTCAAGAAGCTTCAAATCTCTGCATTCCAAGACAATCTCTGCATTCTCCAAGATCTTTAGCATTTCCATGTGATGCAGAAAGCGCCACAATCCGGATGTTACTTCCAATATGAGTTGAAATATGACTTGAAATACGCCACAATCCGGATATGCTTTCGCTGCTTCCAACGGCGAGAAAGTGCATCCCACTTTTCACCAAGACAATCTCTGCCTAATGTTTGTTAATGCATTTTTAATTGAAAATAGCAAAATGGTTAATAGTTTGTATAGTTAGAATAATATTTTAGAAAACAGAAAATGATTAGTTATTCAAAATGATTATATTTAAAAACTATTTGAAATTCATATTCAAACACCTAAATAAGAAAAGAAAAAAGTCGGGAACAACATCCAGAACTAAAAGTTGAAATAAATTGAAAAGGACTCTTTGTCCCGGTTATACCAAGAACCGGACTAATGGCCCATGTACGCGCCAAGCAAAACTGGCATTAAATGACCATGGCATTAGTCCCGGTTCCT